>OU898278.1:74550821-74963321 GCA_918026665.1 Diabrotica balteata | reverse complement strand
TGATTTAAATAATAATATAACATCATAAAAAGCTCTTAAGGTCATAACATATATCCACTTTACTTGATATCTGATATCTCATGGTTTACTGTCATTAGTATATAATTATTTTATATGGGCGTATCATTAATGTTTTCGAAAAAGGTAAATAAAATATATTTCAATCTGATTTTCACTTCACTTCACTTTACCTTTTTCGAAAACATCAATGATACGCCCATATAAAATAATTTATACTAATGACAGTAAACCATAAGATATCAGCTATCAACTTTTATTTGTCAGTTCGTTAATGTCTGTGTCACGTTTTACTATTTGGTAAGTTATATATATATATATATATATATATATATATATATATATATATATATATATATATATATATATATAAGATTTAAGTACAACATCTGTTTGTCCTTATACATATACATTTTAGAATCTTGACAAAGGCAAGGGTTTCCTGCCGAAACGTTAATTGTTATGAAAAATAAAATCTAGTTCCACATATAATATATCTTTATTGAACCTAAACCTAAGAAACACTAATTTAATATTAAATATAATACGGTTCAAGAAACTCACAACTACAATATATATATATATATATATATATATATATATATATATATATATATATATATAACTAATGTTTCTTGGGTTTAGGTTCAATAAAGATATTACATGTGGAACTAGATTTTATTTTCCATTGCAATCAATCAACGTTTCGGCAGGAAACACTTGCCTTTGTCAAGATTCTAAAATGTGTATATATAAGGACAAACAGATATTGTAAAATATGTATATATATATATATATATATATATATATATATATATATATATATATATATATATATATATATATGACTTACCAAAACGTAAAACGTGACACAGACATTAACGAACTGACATATAAAAGTTGATATCTGATATCTCATTGTTTACTGTCATTAGTATATAATTATTTTTATATGGGCGTATCGTTGATGTTTTTGAAAAAGGTAAGGTGGAGATATGTTATGACTTTAAGAGCTTTTTATGATGTTTTATTATTATTGTTTAAATCAGATTGAAATATATTTTATTTAGGTTTTGTGTATCTTTTTTGTCATTTATTGCGTTGGTGTTTATTTTTATTTCTATTGATTCGTATATCTCCCTCTTCTTTTTGTTTTTCTGTTTTTAAAATTTTGATGTTTTCAAAGTCAAATTTATGCTTCTTCCCCCTTTCATGTTTTGTGAGCGCAGTGACGTTGTTCGTGTCGTATTTGTGAGAACGAATTCTGGATTGAAGCAGTTGACTGGTTTGACCGATATAGACACCTTCACAGTTTGTACATGGTATCTCGTAAACAACATGTGATTTTTTAAGTTTTGGAGTTTGTGTTTTTAGTTTTGTGAAGTATTTATTTAAGAGGTTGTTGCCTTTGTGGGCCACTGTTATATTATGTTTGGCTAAAAGATTTGTTAGTTGTTCGGATAAACCTTTTATATATGGAAGAGTTGTATAAGTGGTTTTGATACTGTTAGGTTTGTTGTTAGTTGCATTGTTATAAAATTTATTGAGTCTTGATTTGAAAATAGTTTCGATTAGATGTTCGGGATATGCATTTTTTAGAAGGGCATTTTTTGCTTTTTTTATTGCAGTTGGTCTGTATTCTGGATCTGTTAGTCTTATAGATTTATCAGCGAGACTTATAATTACAGACTTCTTATGGGAAAATGGATGATGGGAATTGTAGTTAAGATATCGTGAAGACCATGTTTCTTTTGTAAACCACATGATTTTAACTGTATTGTTAATGCGATGTAAGGTGATATCCAGAAAGTTTATTTTATTATTTTGTTCAATTTCTATAGTGAACTTTAATTTTGGATGGTAACTGTTGAAAATATCTAAGATTTCGGTAGTTTTATTTGTTGGAATAGCACAGACACAGTCATCGATATAGCGGTAGAAGAATGGTACATTAAAATCTAAATGACTCATTACAGATTCTTCTAAGTCTTCCAGAACCAGTTGGGCAATGACACTAGATATATATATATATATATATATATATATATATATATATATATATATATATATATAAAGTAGTTAGGTATTATTGACTGACACGTTATGTAAAATAAAATTTTATTTTGAGGATGCAGTCATTTAAGTAGGGCAGGATAAGTTAAACTCTTTGTTCTTAAATCAAGCTTTCGCAAAATTTATTTGCTTCATCAGGATATGCTAAAATATGTTAAGGTAAATACAATGAACTTAAAATTAAAAAACATTGTATAAAACTAATATAAAAACTTACAACATGAGGTTAAACCATTAAATTATTAAATTCACAAAACATTGGCTTTAAAAAACAGAATAGTCAAATTATCACACACCAATAACATCAACAAAGGGTTAATAGAACTGAAAGACATTTTATTAGATAATTCATACCCAATTAAACTAATTAACAAATTTTTATTGAACAATCCTAATAATATAATGATTGACATGAATCAAACAATAAAACCAAATCAACAAATCATGCAATCTCAATTTACTTTCACATCACTACCTTACATACCAACATTAACACCCAAATTAACTAAAGTCTTTGCTAACTATTCTCATATTAAAATTGCAACTAAAAATGTTAAGACATTAGCATCATTATATACAAAAACTAAATCACCTATTAGCATTATGGAAAGCTCAAATGTAGTTTATAGAATACCATGCCAAAATTGTGATAAGTCATACATCGGACATACATCTAGAAATCTAATAGGTAGACTAACATCACATAAAAGTGACCTTAGAAATAACAAAAATACGTGTGCATTAATAGATCATGCAATTAATAATAATCATTCATTTAATTTTAATGAAACTAATATATTAAGACTTGAAAACCAATTAAATAAAAGAGAATTTTTAGAAATGGTATGCATAAATAAATATCAATGTGTTAATAAAAAAACTGATATTAACAAACTAAGCAATATCTATAATTACATTCTATCTTACGAAAATTAATACTTTAATTTTCTAATATATGATTTTCTGACTATAAATACTATATTTTAAAAAAATTTAAATATTCATATTTGGCGTCACTTTTTACGTAAGCATAATAAAAATCTAGAGCCAGTTATCAATAACAAAAACAGACACGAGTGTCTTTCTGACATAAATCAAACATCATTATAATAATCAATGTCATAAAATATTCAAAATTAAAATATTGTACTTACATAAAAATATAATTTAGATAAGAATGTTTTGTGAATTTAATAATTTAATGGTTTAACCTCATGTTGTAAGTTTTTATATTAGTTTTATACAATGTTTTTTAATTCTAATTTCATTGTATTTACCATAACATATTTTAGCATATCCTGATGAAGCAAATAAATTTTGCGAAAGCTTGATTTAAGAACAAAGAGTTTAACTTATCCTGCCCTACTTAAATGACTGCATCCTCAAAATAAAACTTTATTTTATATATTATATATATATATATATATATATATATATATATATATATATATATATATATATATGAAATTAATTGTGTTTTTATTGTTACAAGACTGTAAATATAAAATAAACATTATAATACTAATCAAGTTAAAAATAACGCGTTTGTTACGTAAACAATTTAGAATTAAGAACATATGAATTGTTGAGCCGTTATGTGTTGTTGTTATTAAGTGTTGAAGAATTTTATTTGTTGACTTACTGGTGTATCACTATTTCAAATTGTATTCGTCAAAATAAAAAACCAAATATTATATATATTATTTTATTTCTATTACTAAACTTAAAATACTGTAGTAAAACTTAAATACCTAATGGAATTTGCTCCAAAATCACAGATTACAAAAAGATTAATCAATTAGTCTGTTATTTCTTATTTTTAAAAGAATCTTCAATCTCATGTAACGGTCTTCCCTTAGTTTCTGGTAGATAGAAATAAACAAATGTAGTTCCAAAAAAAGCCACTAGACTAAAAATAAAGAATGTACCGTGAGAACCGTACATCTCAAACATACTTGGAGCGCTCTTAACTACAGAAAAGAACGCAAGAAAGGCCATGATTGAGGAGAAACCACTACCTATACTTCTATGTCTTAGAGGATAGAGCTCAGCCATCATTGCCCATGGCAAAGGAACAAAACCAATTGTAACGAAAACTATGTATAAGACTAAGCAAAGGAAAGGAATGTACCCTGAAGATATTTGAGGATATATTCTAACAAAATAAGTGTACAATGTGAGTGTTACAAGAGTGATGAAGGTACCAATTCCACTAATTAATGCAAGTGGTCGTCTTTCTACGGTTCTTAGTAAAACACATGCAACTGTTGACATCACTAGTCTCATTATATCTACGATAAGAGTTGCAAGATATTCATTTATACCACCACCTACTATATCCTTCATTATATTTACGGAATAAAAAGTTATGGCGTTGATTCCAACCCACTGGTTAGCTATTATATAAACAGTAATAATCCCTAAAGGTTTTAAAAACTCTGGTAATAAAAACTCATTTAAAATCTCACTAAAAGACTTCTTTTTTTTATGAACTGGTGCATGGCGATCAATAATCACTTCCAGTTCCCTTTTGGTCTCATCAGTAGTTCCTCTGCACCAGAAGAAAACACGTTTTGCTTCTTCGCATTTACTTTTGCCAGCCAGCCAAGATGGTGATTCTGGAGTGAAGAACATTACAATTTGACTCAGCAGAGGCAGCAGTGAACACATTAATGCTGTGTTTTGCCAAGACAAAAATGTGCCTATTAGATGTGCTAGGAAGAGACCTGAAAAACCAATAGATATATTAAAAATAAAACAATGCTCAATTACTAAGTAATAGAAATAAAAATATTAAATCAAATCGGCGTAAAGTACTTCGAGGTAGATTAAAAATTAAATATTATTTTCCGAATTTGTAAAACTGTAGTGTTTGGTTATGGAATATGGGAATGTCTGTTAATATAAAAGTATGCAAGTGTTTAAATGGTTGCTGATGTGAGTACATCTAAATGATGTGAAAAGAAAAGTTTTGACTAAAAATCCTTTAAGAATGTTTGTTAGGTCTTAAAAATAATGTTATGTTTCTGTGACCAGTCTTGTAGTTTACAAAGAAACATGCCTATGAAACTAAGAAAGGATTACAGTATAAGGGACATATCGACCTATAGTTGTTTTAGTTTGCTTAGATACCATAAAAATCCGTATCAGCCACTTATATATTAAAAAAAAAAACTTAGCTGACAAACGCTCACTGATTATGTCAAAATAGAGATAATATTTCTGCCAGCACAACAATTGTTACAATTCCTCGAGACAAATCTTCTGAGAAAAAAGTCTGGGACGAAAAAGTCTGAGATAGTTTCATACGTACAGTCCTCTCTCTTTCTATAACGATATGCAAGAGACCAGGAATTTTCATCGTTATAAGAAGAGATCGTTATAATGAGAGAGACAAAATTCGGTACTGTTATATTAATAATACTGTCCTAAATAACCTATATAGATTTAAAAAAATTATCAAAACGAATATAAATGAATTTACACTGTATTGTACACCACATAGATTTATTAAAGAATAATATAAGCAATACAGTATAAAAAATGACTGTACAATTAAAACATAATATGTACTCTACAATAACAAAATAATATGCTACTGTAAAATATATTTAGCCTGCATTACCAAAAAAGTACACTCTTGTTTGCTTTATAGGTCACCCGTAGATTTTTTATGTTTTTAAAGCAACTTGGGTTTGTGTGTGTGCTTTATATTATTTTAAAAAAGAATCGCATATCGTGCCTTAAGATTAGATTAGACTAGATTAAGAGAGGTGGCCTTTCGGCCTATTTCACTGCGACCTTTTCATATCTATTGTGGTCCTCTAGTCCTAGATAACATTATCTAGCCTGACCCTCTTTATAAAGTCTAGTAGCTTCGAGACTGTACCTTCCATGTAGCTATTTGGAAATGGATCTTCTTCTCCTAATGCAAAAAACCGCACATTTGCCAGACTGTCACACTGACATAAAATGTGCTCTGATGTTTTATGTACTTATCGTGCCTTTAGTAAAGGCATTATCATCTAAGGAAAAAATTTATTATGGTCATAAAAGAAAAGTAAAAAAATGCATCTCAAAGGCCTCTATTATCCTTTTTGAATGGGAGTTCAACAGGTCTTTTAACTAATAAATTATCTTTAAGATGTCCAATTCAAGTTAAAAAGTGTAATGCAAATTTGATATGACACAATAGTAAAATAATTAACTTAAATTAATACGCTTTTTAATGTTTTACGAAAAGTACTTACCAAGCGCAATAGAAAATGATATTGCACCCAATAAAAATCCTCTATATTTAGGATCTGATGTTTCGCCAATATAAACTCCGGTTACTGTGGCTAGCATTCCTGTCGTAAATCCAGTAATAAATCTTCCGATTAAAATCATGTGCATCCGGTTCGCTAAAAATATTGTCAACCAACCCAAAAAGGTGGGAAGGCAAGAAATTGAGTGAGTCATTTTTCGCCCAAGTTTTGCGGAAAATATGCCTCCAAAAGCTGATCCTACGGCCATTGGAAGAGCTGCTACAGATGCTGTAAAAATATAATATTATAATATTTCCTATCATTTTCACCTTTCATCACCATCTATTTTCAAAGTAGTTATGTATAAGATTACTTTTTTAAAAGTCAAACTACCAGAGGAAGAAGAAATTTTACAACTCACAAATCAAATAGTCATTATAGTCGATGCTTCATTGCCAAAGTTGGTTGAGAAGATATCTCAAAAATAGCATACTCTTTCTGGTTACAAGCTCGTAATAATTGCTAAATGCTAATTTAATTCTGTGAAGAACACGAACTGGTTATTAAAAATACTTTTTATAAATTACACCGTCGACTTCTTTATCCATGGACATCATCAGGCGAGGTTTTTAGAAATTTTTTCTTAATAAAACATATATTTCAAAACAATATAAAAGTCAAAGTAATAGATATTTTCAGTATGTTGAATAACATAAATGATTGGGTGGATAGCAGTACCTATGCATTATATCTGGTGATCGGATAAGCCCTCATTTGCCGATTAAGCCCTGCGATCTTAAAAAATACATTATTTCTAGCAACTATAAGCTTTTATAGACATATATAGCAAATTTTAGTACGATGTAAGTATTAGTTTATTCTTGATAGGTACATAAAATTGATGTGTTTGGAAAAATGATGCATATGGAGAAAAACAATTTTGAATCTATCTCATTAAAAACTAATATTTTAAGTGAGAAATAAAGCGAAAATAGAAAAACTTTATAAATATTATCAAACTAATACTCCTTTAGATTGCACTGTTAAATTTGGGTTTGGGTAATTTCGTAGTGGCCGTATGTCTAAATTGGACGAATCAGATACTGGACGGCCCTCCGATAAGACTTAATAAAGAGCGCACTAGTTATATTTTTAATAAATTTTTGAACAATAAAGAATTATTCTGCAGATGGGTGCCGTGTTTGTTGAACATTGTCCAAAAACATTATGGTGGGACTAATTATCAGCTTGGACCTTTTAAAGAGCAATCCGTCGAATTTTGGCATCGATATTCGTTTATGAAACCTGGATCCACTGCTATACACCAGAGCATGAAATGAAGGCATATCAATGGATTGAAACCGGCAAAAGAGCTCCTAAATAGACAAGAGTAGCTCAGTGAGATTATGGACACTGTATTTTGGTATTGCAAAGGCATAATTTTAATTAACTATTTTGAAAAAGGGTAAACTATCAATAGGTAATATTATTGTGTATAATAGGACAAATGAAAGCAGGAACTCAGTGAGAAACAGCCGCATAAGCAGAAAAAAAGTTTTTCCAAAATAAATCACCTCCTTAGAAGAGTATTATGACAATGATAAAAATTTATTAGTTGGGCTTCGAATTACTTTCTCATAACATAACATAACAAACGCCTATTTTGCAGAGCTTCCAGAATTGTATTATTTGGACGGATTTAAGAAGTTGAAAAATCACTGAAATCGTTTTAATGAGCTAAAAGTAGACTATGTCGAAAAAAAAAAAAGAATTCTGAACTAAAAAATTTGTTTTTTATTATGATAGAGATTACTTATCTGTCACCTAGTATATAAACAAAAAGAAAATTAAAATAATGGTAATTAGTCGATACCTTTCTTCTTCAAGATCTATAGAAAGTAAGAATCCATCATTACTATGCGGATCCTGTTGAACGCTGCTCTAAATAGTTTCGGAAAGCTAGAATATTCTGCAACTTCCCACATTTCGCTTTCCTCGAATTTTGCCCTGAATAATAAGTTGTAATAATGAGTATTCTTGACCTTTCATCACATATCCCAAATACTCAAGTTTTCCTGTTTTGATGGTTAATATTATTCCCGCTTCATTTCCTATTCTTTGGTTAATTCCACGTTTGACATTCTTTGAATCCATGATATTCGTAGGATTCTTTTATAACACCAACGTTCAAAGACGGTCAATTTATTTATATGAACTTGTTTTAGATTCCACGCTTCCATGAGTTCACGTTACACCTAAACATCCTTAAGTAAGTAATTTATACCTTCTTCTTCTTCTTCACGCCAGTTTGCATCTACTCCTGGACAAAGGCCTCCTCATGAGTGCTCCACTCTTCTCTATCCTGTGTTATTTGGTGGCAGTTTCTCCTCACGTTAGCTTTGATGTCGTCTAACCACCGTTTTTGTAGTCTTCCTATATTATGACTATGCTCGCGTGGTATCCAATGTATAATGTTTCTGGTCCATCTTTCGTTGTTTTGTCATGTCACGTGTCCTACCTAGCTCCATTTTATTTGCGGTATTCTTCCAATTACGTCTTTTACCTTCGTTCTGTTTCGCACGTCCACATTTTGTATACGTTCTCTCAGAGAAACTCCAAACACAGCTCTGTGTTGTTTTTAATAGATTGGATAATAACTCTGTAAGTGCTACGGTCTTTATTCCTTAGATCCTAACTGGTAGAATATAACTGTTGAATACCATTTTATTTAAATTTATTGGTATATTTTTGTTTTTCAACACCAAACTGAGTGTTCCTACTGCTACTTAAGTCATTTGGATTCTTCCAGTTATCTCTGCCGTTTGATTATGTTTGCTTAGTTTGATCGTATGACCTAGGTGTATATTCTATTCGACATTTTCGATCTTAGTTCCATTTAAGTCTATTGTGATATTTTGGTCTGAAATAACTTTTGTTTTATTTAAATTAAATTTTAAATCAATTTTTGCAGGTTCTTGGTTTAGTTTCTTTAGAATGTGGAGTAGATCCTCTGTATTGTTACTTATCAGTACCATATCACGGGCAAATCTCAGATGACTTACAAATCTGCCATCGATCTTAATTCCGCATTATTTCCAATTTAACTTTCTTAATACATTTTCTAATGCAAGAGTAAATAATTTTGAGGAGATAGTGTCTCCCTATCTAACTCCTCTTTTCATTTTTATTCTGCTTGTTGTTAAATCTTCTGCTACGTTTCTTTACATAGTTACATTATCGTATATGCATTTGAAAAGTATTCTATACATATAATGAATCAATCATTGTGTTGTTGCCAACAATGACAAATAAAGGGGTTTATTATATTATTCACACTTTTCGATAATTGTTTCTAATATCTGGAGGTGTTCTATGGTACTATAACCTTTGCAAAATCATGAACTTATTTGGTAGTCTGATAAAATTATTTTGATAATTCGTTTGTATAAATGTGGTAATAGGCTTGTTGTTCTGCAATTTTTCGAGTTTGTGTTTGTCTCCTTTCTTGGGTAAATTAAAGTACCTGCAATAATTTCTCTTGTTATTTCGTCGTCTCCAGGAGCTTTTTAATTTTTTATGTTTTAAGGCATTTTTAAGTTCCTCTTAAAGTTACCTCTTTAATAATCTCTGGTATTGTTTCAGATCCTACATTTAGTATTCTTCATTCCATATAGTCGTGTTCATGTTTTGCTACGCTGGACGATTATTATTATAGTAATATTTAACAATATTTCTTATCTGGTTTTTGTCGTTTACAGTGATTCCATTTTTGTCTTTTATCTGGTGTATTTGTTGTTTGTCTTTGCTATCTTTAGTTTTTAGCACTTTCATGCTATTGTTTTTCTCTATGATATTTGAGAGGTTTTCAGTAACGTTATCCCTGATGTCTTGTCTTATTCTTTTTCATATTGCCTTCTAGTGAATTTTGACCCATGTAGCATCTGTTCTTAATCATTTGTTGTGCTTCTGTCTTAATTTTCTTATTTTTTGGTTTTGGCTTCATATGTTTTTTTAGTCACAGTAATTTTAATCGATTTTAATGTTTTTTTCAACTTATTTATGTCTTTCTCTGTAAATTGATCTATTGGTGTTAGGTCAGATTCAAAATTTTTTAAGTTCTTTAGTAGTTAGAGTTCTTTTAAAAAATTAGTTTGGTTCTTTTTAATTTTGTATTGATTGCTATTTTTGCTCTTATTAATCTGTGGTCACTTCCCAGACTTAATCTATATAGACCAATAAATATTAATTAGTAACAGGGTAGCCGGTAGGTATTTTCCTCGATCCATCCTGGTGAAAATGGCAGTATTTTAGGGACTAGTGACGCTGCTTCCACGCCACCTCAATGAGATTTCACCATATCATATTGTGGAACTCATGTCCTATAATTTTGTATATCCCACTTTTCCATATTTATCCCTTTTAAGTCTAAAAATTGTGAAAAAGGGCAGCAGCGATTTCAGTAGTGAGACAAGACGCAAAAGAAATTATTTTGAACCAACTTGTTATTTTAATTCTGCAGGCATGTCTAGGACGATTTGAATGGCTGCTGGTACTGTGGTGCAGAAAGCAATGGAGAACTACCGCACTATCTGTATTTCCAAAATAATCAAGGGGCTAAGAAATCTAAATATAAGACCGTTAGTTCGGGATACCTCTTAGACCGAGAGATGGTGCGAATAATCAGTTTGTCAAGAAAAACGTCTTAACATTTAACATTCACTCAGGAAATCTAGACAACAATATATCCAAGATTAATAGACTAAATATTCAAGTATTAGAATTAAGTGAAACACGATAGATAGACAAATGAAAATGTCAAATAGAAAATGGAACTTTATACTGAAAACACTAGTAAAAACCTCTTTTACAGAGCAAAAATTCTTTTTATTAAAGAAATAAACGACTTTTTCGTGATTTGTACCTTACTCCGATATAATAATCATGCTTCAAATTATGTCAATCATTGGCAAACTTAACTTATAATAAAGATATACGCCCCCACCGTGGACAAACCAAAAGATGAAATGAAAGCGTTTTCTAAACAAATACATGATGCTTTAAAATTAAAAAAAAAACTTGAAATCATAGCAGTGGTGGGCGACTATAATAGCAAAACCGACGAAGGATGTTATGGGCAGTACATTAAAAAGTTGAGATTGGGTGAGAGAAACCAGAGAGGAAAAACTATTACAATCTTTTGTATAAAGACAAATTAATAGTAGTGAGTAACACCTTATTCAAGCTGCCAAAGAGACGACTCCCCACATTGAAAACACCAAGAGGCAAAAAGGATCGAATAATCCGAAATCAAATTCATTAAAGTCTTGTTTATGTTTCATAATTTCTTAAGAAAGACCATTAAGGAAGCAAACAAACGTGGATGAACAAAAAATACAATGAAATTGAGAAACCAGATAGTAAGTACGATGGCTTTAACGTTCACAAGAAAAATAAGAAATTTTTCGGTCTTAAATTTAAAGGCGAAGGATTTCCTGGCTGAAAAATCTATGCACGTTTACAAAAACGCGTATGATAATTATGAACTTGAAAGAAACCTTATTGGAATATTAGAATATTTATATATCTCAGATCTTCAATGATTATACACAATAACACCTAACGAAATAAAACAAGCTACAAAAATAGCAAACAGTGGTAAAGCAGTAGAGGGCGATGAGATTTACTGAGAAATTTAAAGAATACTGGATGATAAATACATATCTGTTTTGGTGGACATGTTTAATTGTATACATAAAACTGGAATAATTCTAAAAGAATGGCTCATCTCCATATTTGTGATCATTCTTAAGAAGTACCGTTCTACCAACTGTGATGATTACTGGCCCACAAACCTCATGAGACAGGTATTATAGGTTTTCCTACGAATTATACACACCAGAATTTACAGCAAAGTCGAAACTGAAACATCACATACTCAGTTCGGATTCTGCAATGATTTGAGAATCAGAGAAGCCCTGTTTGCCATTAAGGGCCTTGCACAGAGATGCGCATATGTCAGCTAATATATCAATGTCTGCTTCAATGACTATACTTGGGCATTTAACAATGTTAGGAATGAAAAGCTACTGAAAATCTTGTAAAAACTAAACATTGATTATCAAGATGTTCAAATACTATCAGGGTTACACTGGGATCAAACGGCAAGAATAAAATTGGAAATGAGAAAATAAGTATTCAGAAGGGTATATGACAGGGATTTATTCTCCCGTCAATTTTATTCATTTTATACTCTGAATTTATTATTTTCTGAGAAGCCTTGGAAGATCAATCAGCTGGAATAGCGATAAATGCAATTCTTCAACATTACATGTGCTGACGATATAGCTATCATCATCATCATCAACTAGCCTCTAACATCCACTGCTGAACATAGGCCTCTCACAAGCTTTTCCACCTATTTCGATTTTGAGCCATCTGAATCCAATTTGTAGTCACTATTTTTATGTCATTTGTCCATCTCGTTGGGGGTCGACCTCTATTTCTGTTAGCTTGTATTCGGGGTCTCCATTCCAAAATTCTTTTTGTCCGCCGGTCATCAACTGATCTTCCTACATGACCTGCTCAGTTCCACTTTAGTGTTGTTATCCTTTCAATAAGGTCTGCTACTCCTGATCTTTTGCGTATGGTGCATTGGGTATTCTATCACGTAGAAAAATCCCTAACATTATTTTCTCCATTGCCCTTTCCGCAACTTGAAGTTTACTCACTGTTGTTTTTGTGAGTGTTAGGGTTTCTGCGTCGTAGGTCATCACTGGCAAAATACAGCTATATTAGTTAACAATTTAGGAAATCTCTAGAAACTCTTTGATAAAATATCTATTGTTAGTATGATGCGCATTCTACATATTTATCAATTTCAGGGAAACCAAAATAATGGACGTTTCAAAAAAGATAACAACAATTGTGGACAATTAGTGTTTAACGAACAGGTCACTGAGTACGTTTCTTAATACAAATATCTTGGAACTATTTTAACGATAAAAGAAATTGGTTTACGCATGGAACAAGCAAGAGCTGCGTTCGTCAAAATGAAAAAAATTGTTGACAGTACCGTTTCTTTTTAAAAATCTAAAAATCAAAATGGTTAAGTGTCATGTGTTTCCCATATATCTATCCGATGTGGAAAGATAGATACTAGAACTCCTTAAAAAGATAGAGGTCTTTGACACGTTGGTCTACAGACGCATTCTTAGAGTGTACTGGACGGATAGAGTCATAAATCAGGCAGTGCTGGAAAGATTAAATATTAATCCTAAAATTATATTTACTATAAAGAAGAGAAAACGTAGAGGGATCTTTTGACTGCAAAACCTTCGTGACTGGTTCGGAATGACATGGGTAGAATTAAAATTTAAAAGGGAAATTCCCAGTGTTAGGCTGTATACCATAGTTTTATAATGAATTAAAAACTTCTTTTTGTAAAATGGTATACAATTTATTTTTTTTTAATTTTAACAATTATCAAAAAAGGAATGGATTTATAAATTTTCCGAACATTTTTGACCCTCTCAGATCATCATCAGGGAAAAACGTCTATATAGTAATTACAACTACCATATAGACTCGACCACCCAATGAGGTCAGATGGCCCTTAAATTACATAATAACTACATAGTAACTTACAATATAATTATTAAGACACTAGGTAAAAAAATATACCATTTTACAAAAAAAAGTTTTTAATTAATTTTTACCCATAAATTTATTTATGGGTAGAATTATTCCTGTAAAATGCAAATAGGCACGTTGATCAGCAAACAGGAGACGTACAGGTTAATAAAATTTTAAATATCAAAGTTATTAAATGTCTTTCGGGATATGTATATTTCGCATGTTACTAAAAATTTCGGCCACTTATTGAGAGGTTCCTAATATTTTCTACTAAAGCTCAAAAAATACATTATAACAAAAAACCATTTCTCGAAAAAAATGCTTCTTTCTCGAGTTATTTGCAACGTTTTGTTGAAAAAGCCTTGTTTATTGATTTTTGTAATTTTTTTTTCTAAAAAACTATTAACTTTTTAGGCCTTACTCGAAGCGATTGAAAAAATTGTTTTTTTGTTATTATTATTATTGTTTAAGTTATTTGCTAATAACAATTTTCGCTCTACTTGGACCGGTCTACTATAAAATATATATTTAAATTAATATATAAAATTAAATAGAAAAAGTTTGGTGCAATAGAAATTAAAAAAAAAATAGTCAGTTTATGTTCTGCTTATAGGAGTAAACTGCTCGTCTATAATATTTAAGACTGTTATAGAATAACCAACGAAGCTGTCATATATTTCGCCAAGAAGAATATAATCCCCCATATTGTTAATGTAGATAAACGGCTGAGCCCTACCACACGGAAAAAAATAGAAATTACGTATTTATTGTTGTAACTAGTATAATTTTCGTTATTTACTAGGTAATCTATAATCTGGCATGCTTTTTAAAGACATAAACCAGAAAATCAAAGACATGATAAGAGAAAAGAACAAAGCCAAAAAGAGAGCTAGACGGACAAGAAACCAGGAGGACAAAAACAGGGCAAATCGGCTAAATAGAGAAGTGAAAACAGCACTAGCAGAACACAGAAGCCGACAATGGGATAACCACGTTCAAAAAATGGAGAAAAAAACAACAAGCATGCAAAAAATATGGAAACTACAAAAAATACTAAGAAATGATAGAATCAAATATAAGTAAAAAGGCGTGCACTTGCTCTACCGTACCCTACACAAAAATCAAAATTTTCTTTTCTTAGTTTACACCAAATACTGCCTGCTACAGTAACTCATTAAACTTCTCGCTCTAAAACTGGAAACCACAGCTATTACTAGTCTGGGATAGTCGTGGATCCCAGGCCCATTTTCACCATTAATTCTTCCTCTTCACCATTTATTCTTCCTCTTCAAGTTCCACTCCTATCGGAGATTGGAAATCATTCTGGCAATTATAATTTTGTTGGTTACGCGCCTGAATAGTTTAATTGAACTGCATCCAAACCATTCACAGAGATTGCGTAGCCACGAGATTTTACGTCTTCTTCCGCTTCTTCTGCCTTTGATTTTACCCTGCATTATATTTCTTAGTAGTTCGTATTTTTCACCTCTCATGATGTGCCCAAGTATTTCAATTTGTTCGTTTGTTTTGCAATCCATCCATGATATTTTCAAAATGCGTCGGTAACACCACATTTCGAATGCTTCTAGGTGTTTAATGTTGGATTTTTTAAGTATCCAAGCTTAAACCCCATACAAAATGGTAGAGAAAATATAACATCAAAGCATTCTTTTCCGGAGCGATATATTGATTTCGTGATTACAAAAAAGTTTTCTCATATTTCTATTAAAAGTTGACCGTGCAATTTCAATGCGGCATCTTATTTCTTTTGTCTGATCAGTAACTTCTGTGATCCAAGCTCCAAGGTATTTGTACGAAGATATTTGTTCAATTTCTGTATTATCTAGTACTAGCTTAACTTTGATGTTTTGTGGTTTTGTAAATATATCATGAACTTGGCTTTCTTCAAATTTATTTTAAGGCCCTCACTGATCTCGGCAAGCGCTTATTGTGAGATAGCTTCACTGTATAAATTGAATAACAAGGGTGATAAATTACACCCTTGGCGGACCCCACGGCTGATCTGGATATCCTCGGTCAGTTCATTTTCAACTTTCACTTTTGCTGTTTGGTTGCAATAGAGGTTACATATGATTCTAATGTCTCTACTGTCTATGTTTTTTTTTAATTTCTTTAAGCCGATTATGCTGGACTCTGTCAAATGCCTTCTCAAAATTAATGAAACAGGCATATACTTCCTGATTAATATCTAAGCATCTCTACGAAATAACACTTACTGCAAACAGTGCATCTCGTGTTCCCAGTCCTTTCCTAAATCCCATTTATGTATTAATTATGTCATAATCTAATTTTTTATGTATTCTATTACTTTTAAAAACAATTTCAATATATGACTCATTAAGCCTATGGTGCGATGTTCATTGCACTCCTTTGCATTGGCTTTTTTGGGAAGCAGTATGAATGTTGATTGGAGCCATTCTTTAGGAATTATACCTGTTCTATATATGGTATTGAATAGATCCAAAAGAAGATCAATAGATTCAGTATTCACAATTTTGAGTAATTCGATAGGAACTTTATCAGGTCCGAGAGATTTACCACCTTTAGCTTGTTTCATTGCATATTCAATTTCTTCTCGTATAATCTCAGACCCAGTATCATCCTTAAATTCTTTTGGTGCTTCTGTTCTCTCTTTGTCTTCAAAAAGTTGTGCTATATATTGTGTCCATCTCTGCATTTTTGGTTTATATCTGTTATAAGTGCACCACTTTCATCTCTTAGTTGCCTAGTTTGAAGTGTTTTTCTCATTCCTGTTAATTCTTTAATTCTTTTATGCATTTTAAAAAAGTCATATTTTTTCTCAATTTCTTCTAGTTCTTGGCACTGCTCATGTAACATTCTCTCCTTAGTTCTTTTATTCTCTTTTTAATTAATTGATCAGTTTCGTTATATTTAATTGATTTTTTTGTTTTGAATGATTTTCTTTCATTCATTAATAGTATTCTTCAGTCATCCAGTCTTTATGTTTTCTATTCTTTGGTTTTAAGTTTTCATTTGCTGTTTTAATTATTGCTACTTTTATATTTTCCCATTTCTGATCAATGTTATAGCTACTTTTATTCAGTTCTTAGGTATTACGTAGATTTTCAGTAAGAGTTTTTACAGTTTGTTCCTTTGTTTGTGGTTCCCTTAATCTCTTAATATCAATTCTACTTTGTGTGGGTTTTTTAACCAGTTTTAATTTGGTTCGTAATGTGACTACTATGGGGTTATAGTCCGAACCGATGTCTGCTTCAGGGTAAGTTTTGACAGACAGTATAGAATTACGAAAGCTTTGTCTAATGAGAACAACGTCAATTTGATTTCGGATTATTCTATTCGTTGTATCACCGGGAGATTTCCATGAATACAATCTTCTTTTTGGTAGCTTAAAAAGTGTATTAGCTATTACAAATTCTTCCGTCTGGCAAAATTGTATCAAACGGTCCCCACGTTCATTTTTATTTCCTAGACTATATTCCCCCACCATTTATTACTAACAAGCTAATTTTTCGAGAGTAGCTTCATTTTGACTAGACTCCCAGCTTTTGTCCTTATAACAATTTTCGTTTTAGGGAACTAACAGGGTTAGCAAGGATGAAATATGTTAATTTGATAATTTTCAAAAATCTATTGCTAACTGAGTTTTGTTGTCAATTCTCAAGAGAAATATGTAAATTAGCCAAAATAATATTTGTCTTACAAAATGCAAGGTTTTATCAAAGAATCTCCTGTTCCAACATATATCATTGACGAGGTCATGAAAATAATTACTAAACAAAAACACCTATTTTTTTTCTGTTGGTTAGTTAATATTATTTATATAATTTAACACCCACATTGTCCTTTAAATTGCGTGGTACGTTATCCTGGTTCTACGTTCAAAATTGTTAATACTAAAAGATCATTTTTTTTATCCGTAACTGTATGACAAAGGTATCACGTGATCAGTTAGTCACTTTTCATCCAAATAAAAAAATGTCCTAAATGAAAACAAGTATATATCGCTAGTCTGACAAGAATAACTGTCATTTTCGTTTTTCTATTTGTAATACAACATAAAGTGAAAACATATTTCTTGAAATTGAAAACAAACATGACTTCTCCATATTTCACAAACCTACCCATATTGACACGACTATACACAATTAAACTGGTAACACAACATAAACTGGCAGCATATCATAGTATGTTACATAGATTAACAGAAATTCCGATGTCCAAATACAACTTTGAGACAGAATTAAATATAATTAAGCAAATAGCAGTAAACAACGGATACAATGAACAA
The DNA here is from genome assembly GCA_918026665.1 of Diabrotica balteata. Lineage (NCBI taxonomy): Eukaryota > Metazoa > Arthropoda > Insecta > Coleoptera > Chrysomelidae > Diabrotica > Diabrotica balteata. Next base: position 74,945,060 of record OU898278.1, on the reverse strand, counting down.
ATAATTAATAACATGTTAAATCAAAATATACACAAGAAAACCCTGAAATTTGTATTTCCACCACCAAAGAAAAACCCTTCTGTTCGATTACATATACAGGCAAAATTACAACAAAAATAGACAAACACATAAAAAAGAAAGGAGTAACACCATCTTTCCGAACAAATAACAACCTAGGCAAATATATAAAAAACAACAAGAGCCAAAATAAAAAACACTTACACAGTGGTGTGTACAAACTTAAATGTGGCGACTGCCCAAAAACTTACGTACTTCACCTTCTAGATCACAATTATTCTTTTAACGACGAATTTAAAATTCTTCACATTCAAAATAAAGGCCTTAAGCTATCCTTGTTAGAATCTATGGAAATCAACAAATTAAAAAACACAGATATAATTCTGAATGACCAACTTGACACAAACAGTTCTCCCCTCCTCAACCTATTTCATTAGAGACTATAAAGTGTAAACGCATGCCAAAAATAGATCACTTGAGAAAGGCAATCAGCCGAAATAGCTGTAGTGATAAGAGTTAAAATAAATTTTTGTGGAAGTTTGAAAACAAAGTTTTTAGTGTTTTATTGTTACATAAAATGAATTTCCATCAAGTAACGGTCGAATCCATCAAATATTTCTTGAAATTTAAATCACTTTATTTTTTGATATACGTAAAAATATTTGTATTTTAACGCAAACAACAAGTTAGTTTTCATCTGATAATTCTTCATGATCTTTGTTACTAGCATTCTCATAACATCTTAACATAACTCTTCTTCATCTTTCCCTCTCCCTTATTTTAACATTATTTAACATTTAACATTATATCTGTCTGAATCTTAATACGGTACCTTGTAAGTCAAAAAATAATTCTTCAAAAGGTAGGCTTTGAGGACCATCAAATAATATTCATACAATTATTGCACATTCATAATTTTCTGGCAATTATCCCGTGGAACAATGTGTGCATGTGTGCATCACACCATATACTACAGATGAATACTGTTATTTTAATTTTTTGCAGTAATTCGTGTTTTTTAATACTTCTTTATTTATATTTTTTGATTTATACCTTTTTTTAAATAGCTCATGTTGTCTTCTGTTGATAATATTTTACATTTTTAATGAGTATACCCTATATATGAACTCTTCAATAATTCTAACTATTTTACTTGATTTAATGTTAACGGTGTATGTTCACTTCGTAGGAGTTGAATAAAAGCCTATTGAATACTAAAAGGTCTCTTTTTTCTTTACGAAAGAAAACAGGATTATAATAATTTTCTAGCTTGGTATAAGTTTCATTTATGTTTAAGTACATTTTTCTCGTGTTTAAGTTAATTATTACAATAGTTAAAATTTGTCAACAGTAAGGTAAATGTACCTTTTACGGACCACTTAAGGTTTTCCTTATAAGCAGATTCAATAATAAGGAGAATACATATTTATTTTTCTTTGCATAATTTTAAAGATAAGTTTTAATCTTTCCGATTCAGCTAGTAATATAGAAAGAATAATATTACACAAGATTAGTTCTTTTTTAAAATATTGCAGTAATTATGTACAATTTCATTAAAATGCTCCCTTCACCGGCCAGCTTGAAATATACTTATGTACTTATCACCGAGCGATTTTGTTGCTAGGTTACCGACCACAAGCATCTAATTACCGGACATTTCAGTCCTATCAACGACCTTCTTGGGGGACTACTTATTTAAGTAATTAACAACATAATAATAACTTATTTATTTAAAAATAATCATATCTACTGGCTCAATTGTAAAAACAAACTCAGTTAAAGATTTTAATATTTTTCAAAATATAAATTCACAATACAATAAACAAAAAGTTACATAATATATTGGGCATATATAATAGACTCAACTTTGGTACGAAATCATTTTATTTTTTTATTATTATAGTTTTTATTGCATTCATCTCCGGATTTGCATATATGCACCTTTTATTCACGAGTTTTGGAGGATTCATTTTTGAAAATATTTCATTTTCTGAATATGATAAAATATCCTCTTTCTCAGGCCATTTCCAATGTGAACCACTTCTTATCATAGTCTTCACTCTTAATCTCGTACCGTCAAAGCCAACACTTACTCCAGGAAAGTACTCTCCTTCATAAATAATCACAGCATATTCCCCTTCAGAAATATTAAATTTATTTTTTGTTATCTTTTTACTAGGAAGAATATGTTCTTGTTTCACCACATTTTTTGGTTTCTTTTTATTTAAATTTGATTTTAAAATCATCTTTCTTTTTCCCCGCCGCTTTCAGGGCAGTTGGTTTCTGTGTTAGTCCAAATTTTTCTTCAAATTTGTAATATTTTTTCGTTTTTTGCCTTTTATCATGGGAAAATGTCTATTATAGTAGAAGTGATGAAGTTTTATGTGGAATTATTAAGATTTGGAAGAGAAGTTATTGAGAACAGGCGCAGTGTCTTTAGTCGGAAAGAACCGGCAAATTTGTTAAAAAAAGTGATTTATACTCAACATAATGTGTTAGTTCTGATAAGAGTAGCCACTTTTTTATTTTCTATGCCGTCTCTCTTCTGAGAGATTTGTAAAACGGCATGTTTCAACAAATTTGAAAGATACCCTCATATTCCATTGTTGAGTTTAAGAAGACGAGTTTCCAAAGTTTGCGTCTCAGTGCTAGCTTCTATCCTCATTTTTTTTGTTTCTGGTCGTCATTTCAGACTATAGATGCAGTTTTTTGCGTGGCTGTAAAAGTCCAGTACCACACCCAGAAATTTTAAAGAAATTTGATTGAAATCCAGATAACTTTTGTTTTGATTTTCAAAGTAAAAATAGAAATTGTCTAATAATATTGTAGATCTCAGGGTGTGGCTTAGCTGTCATATTAATTGTTCTCAGTTGTGAAATTTAATATTGACATCTGACAGCTAGCTTTATTTTTTTGACATTTGGTACATACCTAATCATATTTGAGATCTTTGTTTTTGTTTTTTTAAAGGTTAACCTCTATGCATATTTTCACTTAAAAATATATTTTTTATATGTAATAATTTATCATCATCAGTTGGCGCTACAGCCCTTCGTGAGCCTTGGCCTGCTTCAAAACATTCTTCCATCCTTCCCTATCGAGTGTCTGTCTTCTCCAGCCCTTCACTCCAATCTCCCTCAGATCTTCCTGTACATCGTCCAGATATCTGAGTTTAGGTCGCCCCCTTCTTCTTCTTCCGACCGGCCTATTTAGCATAGTTATTTTAGTGGGATCACTCTCATCCATCCGCATAACGTGGGCCACCCACCTTAGGCGGTTTATCTTGATGGTCTTCACAATATCTGCATCACCAAAAAGTCTATAGAGTTCAAAGTTATATCGCCTTCTCCACAGACCCTGTTCGTTTACTCCGCCAAATATGGTCCTTAATACTTTTCTTTCAAAGACTCGTAGTAACTCTTCATCTCGGGTCGTCATTGTCCATGTTTCCGATCCGTATGTGAGCACTGGGCATATTATTATTTTATAAAGTTTGCACTTTGTTGCTATTGACATACTTCTCGCTCTTAGTTGAGGGCCCAGGCCGAAATAACAGCGGTTAGCCACGCATATTCTTTTTTTTTATCTCGTTGGATGTGTTATTTTTGTAGTCTACCAGTGATCCTAAGTAGCAGAATTCTTCTACCATTTCTATCGTTTCGTGTTGCACCTCTAAGTTATTTTGTTGAATTCTTGATATGGCCGGCATATATTTAGTTTTCTGGATGTTAATCAGAAGTCCGATGTTTTCTGCGGCATTTTTGATACGTGTGAAAGCCTCCACTGCTTCATTTTGGGTTCTTCCAATTATGACGATATCATCAGCGTATGCCATTATTTGTATACTACGGGTATATATCGTACCTTTTAAGTTTATTCCCGAATCTCTCATAACTTTTTCTAACGCTAGGTTGAACAGCGTGCACGATAGCGCATCTCCCTGGCGTAGTCCTCTGTTGGTTTTAAATGGTTTTGAAACATCCCCTTGTACGCGCACTTTACATTCGACTTTCATCATTGTCATTTTAATTAATTCTACCAAACCTTTTGGTATTCCTAATTCGATCATCGCCGAATATAATTGGGACCTGTCAATAGTATCGTACGCTGCCTTAAAGTCTACGAAGATGTAATGGCAGTCTATGTCGTACTCCGTCGTTTTTTCTAATATTTGTCTGATAGATGATATGTGATCAATGGTAGATTTGTTTTTCAAGAAGCCTCTTTGATAGGATCCTATTATATTGTCAGTATACCGTGCCAGTCGTTCGTTAAGTATCAGGGACACAATTTTGTATGCTGTATTAAGAAGGAAAATCCCTCTAAAGTTGGAGCATTCAATAACGTTTCCTTTTTTGTGTATGGGGCATATAATTCCAGTATTCCAATCTTCTGGTAACGCGCGTTCTTGCCATACCTGTATTAGTAGTTTGTGAAGGAGGGTTACAAATGTTTGACTGCCACATTTAAATATTTCTGCTGGTAGGTTGTCTGCTCCGGGTGACTTGTTTCTGGCTAGAGACTGAATTGCTTTGTTTATTTCTTCCAAAGTTGGTAGTTCAGTATCCTCGTGTTCTATTTCTATATCATATCTACCTTCAGCTCTACTTTCTCCATTAAGTAGCGTACTAAAATGTTCCTGCCATCTTTCTAGTACTTCCACTCTCTCGTTTAAAAGAATTCCGTTAAGGGCCTTGACTTGGTTCGCTTGTCGTTTGAAAACTTTTCTTTTTGTGTTAACCTGTTTGTAAAATTTTCTGTATTCGTGTTCTCTATTAAGGTTTTCCATTTCTTCGAACTCTTTATTGATTTGTTGCCGCTTTTTCTGTTTGTGTTTTTGTTTTTCCTCTCGTCTCTTTACTCGATATTCTTCAACATTGCTCCTAGTCCTTCTGTTGATCATTTTCATATACGCGTCGTTCTTCTCTTTCGTTACTCGTTGGCATTCCTCATCAAACCAGTTGTTTCGCTGTCCTTTGGGTACTTCACCCAGCACTTCCTCTGCGGTCTCTTTGAGCGTGGTTTTCATAAACTCCCAATTTGTGTTAAGTTCAGTGGGATATACCTCACTTCTGGGATATTCTGATATTTTGCGATCTAAGCATATTTGGAAGTTTCTTGCGACTTCAGTACACTTTAATTTATCAACATTATATTTGATTATTTTTGGTTTAGTTTTATCGTTCCTGGCGTTTGATATACGTGCTCTGAGACGTCCAGCTATGAGTAATAATTTATTCCTGTTGCAAATTATCGCCCAGTAACAATTGTAAGTTTTGTAGTATCTTCAACATCTAGAGTGTGTAAACGGATAGGACAAAGTTAGTTTGTTTTTGATATTTTGTATTTAATTGTTATTATTTATATTTGTAACTGTTTGTGGTGAGACAATAATAAATGTGTAATTTTTTCCCCAAACCAATTTGTTTATTTATTTTAAAAAAGTTTCTAACCCCTTTTTGTTTTAAGGAAGGAAGAACTTTTTCTTTCATCCAGCAGGAAGATTCTTCAAAGCGGCGTCCTTATTTAAATAGCTTGAGCACCTTTGTGTGTTGTGTTTATCCAAGAGATTTATGTATGTACACCTTTTGTTTAATTTTTGTAGTTACCCCAATCTAACTCCCTTGCCACTCACTTATCCACATCCACGACCCAGCTCTCAAATAAACCCTCAGTAGCCGTTCGCTAGTTTCGGTTTATTTTGCTTAACCTATTTCTAGCCTCATAATTTCTGTCCCCAATTTTCAACTCCCCATAGTAATACCCCATGTGGTAGGCAAAGTAATCGTCACATTCTAAGTAATTCACATATAACCAAAGATTTTGGGGTCTTGTGAATTGATTCATAAGAGTAACAGTAAAAACGGGATAGGAGCTAAATAAAAACTGAATGCTTTTTACACGACCAAAAAAATCTCTTAGCATTTTAACCTGTTTCACATTTCACATAGCTTTTTCAAAACTATCTGGTGTTACTTCAGTCTCAGCAATGAAATTTAATATATTATAAAGATAATCTTCTGATAGTTCTTACGCAAAAGGTTGGGTATGCTCTATCAGTTGCATTAATTCTTCTACGTTTTTGGTAGATTTTTTAATTGTTGACTTTTTTAAATATGTCGTTATGTTCATCTTATGATTTAATATTACAAACTTCATAAATTTTGATACAACACTCGTACGTAGTGAATGAATAATTGACCATTTTTGTCCTACAAAGAATGAATTTATAATAATTCCAGAAGCTTTAGCAGCTGCTTTAGCAGAGATTGTTTGCTAAGTGTTAAATCAACCGGAATTTTTGAAAACGGTTTCATTGTTCTTCAAATGCCCAATAAACTATCTTGACAATCAACAAGCTATCCTGAATGTTAGAATAACTATAGTGGTTCATTGAAGAAAAAAACGAGATGTGGTACTCCAAGAGAGACCGAGGAGAGCATAGCTTTTTATCGTCCAAGCAAGGAGCGATGGTTTTTATTTATTTTAATTTATTTTGTTCTATTCTATTCTATTTTCTTTCTATTCGATTTGATTCAATAATTGATTTATCTATTCGATTTGATTTGACTTGATAACCGATTCTATTCGATAATCGATTTTATTCAATTCGATAACTGATTCGATTAGATGCGATAGTTAATTCGATCAAATTCGATATTCGATTAGTTTCGGTTCGATAATCGATTTAATTGGATTCGATAATCGATTCAATACACGATTCGATAATTAATTCAATAATGGATTCGATAATCGATTCGATAATCCATCAGATAATCTATTCGATAATCGATTCAGTAATCGATTCGACAATTGAATTAATTAATTTAATTTCATCAATTTACAATACCTATGTATTTAATTGAACGAACGGGATAACGTTTGGATAACGAAATAAAATTAAAGGATAACGTGGATATTAAATTATATAAATATTAACTAACCAACAGAAAACAAATCAGGTATTTGTACCTAATTATTTTTCATTACCTCGTCAATGATACATGTTGTGAATGGGGGACTCTTTTTTTTTCTTGAAAATTAACAAAAAATCCCCATTTGTAACAAATATTTGAAAATCGTCAACATATTTCATCCCTGTTACCCTTGTTGGCTACTACAAACGAAAATTGTTGTACGGATAGTCGGATGGGCGTCAAGTCGAAATGAAGCTACTCACGGAAAATTAGCTTATTAGTAATAAATGGTGAAAGTGGGCCTGTTATCCCGAACTATGAATGATGGATAGTTTAGTTGTATATACGGTAATTGACGACCTGGCGTGAACGATGAGAACAATGAATTTATCTACGAATTTTGGGAAAAAAGACGTAAGACTGGACCTTTCTTTACTTTTATATTCTTTAAGAATGAATAGATTCCTTAACTCGAATGAGATCATATAAATATACCAGTTTCAGTTTTATTGCCTGCTAATACTTAAATACACCATCTTGTCCGTATCGTCTTTATTTAACGTTTTTTTTTTTATAATTTGTAGGTTTTGGGAAACGATATGTTTTATTAATCTGGCTTTATTAATTTTTGCTAAGAGATTTGACTAATTGACACAGGCTAAACTCAGAATTTTCCCGTATTTCATTTACAGCAATCAATTGAATTTATAACAACATACATGCGGCATACTATTATAATTAAAATCAACAAGGAAACTAAATTCCTGTAGTTGACTTTATACCGTGTATAATAAAAAAATGTACCTTTTATAAATAATTTTTTTTTAATAAATTTTTTTTATTATAATTATTTACAGTTTTTTCAGACATTTAATTTTGTGTTTGTACCACTTTTTTTACTTTATTAAAGAGCACTATGCTCTTTAAGCCTTATGTTTCACTTACGTCGTAAAGTATGAATGTTAAAAAGTAGGAGACGTAGTATAACTCCTTAAAAAGTAACAGAAACGAATCAGTGGATCATGTAATATATACGATGGGTGAAATGTCGCGAATATTATTAGACTAGATTAGCAAGCAGTAGAATATAATAGTATGATACTGTTATGTTTCACCAGCCCATCGAATTTTTCCCGTCAGTCTGACACTAGCTCATAAGAACTCGTATAGCCACTAACGATCTATGCATATTGTAACATCGGAAACCTTTTTTGGGATGGTGCTAGAAAGGCGACCAATGGAGACACTGCGGACGGCAGCCAGATGGTTGGTGGAGAGCGAGGCGTGGGTTCGAAACTAGCCGGGGACCGGGAATGGGTCCAACGGACGAAATAAGTAAAGCTAGAACAAGATAGATATATGAGAAAATATACAGAAATAAACAAAAAGATAGATGGGTAAAATTGCCAAAGATAAGATAAGATAAAAACTCAATTCTTTGGGATTTAAGGAGAAAATCAAGAAACCTTAGAAAAGAAAAGAGGTAAAGAAAGATATTTAGGTGCAGAGACTAAATCCAAGGAAAATATTAATAGTTAATTATTGAAAGTAAAGTGAATTTGGTCAACACAATACATAAACAAATAATAAAAATATTAGGTATTACACCTACTTACCTACGAAACTTAATAAGCATGATTTTTCTACTGGTTAAAGGTATAGTAATATTTAAAGGTAAACGGCAAATATTCAGAGTTATTGTTATATCAGGAAACTTGTTAGAAGTCGACAAATAAAATACATACATAAAACAATAACAATATATTCAACAACAAAATTATGACGCTGCTGAATGCAACACAAGTGATAAAAATACACCAACAACTATGAAATGGTGGTATACATATAAAAATAAGCAGTAATATAATTAGAAAATACCTTTACAAAGATATATAATACAATCATGCACAAATAAAGTTTTGGCGTATCTCGAGATATTACAGCAAAAAAAATAAATAAAAATTATAACAAACACAAAAGATAACAAAAATTAATAAAATCTAAATTTACAAAAATACAAAAAGGTTACAGAAATGAAAACATAAAAATTTAACCAAACCGCACTTGGTTAAGTTGATTAGCTATCTCGCACTATTATTTACTGATAAACTGAGACTTAAATATTCATAATTATTACTTATTGAAATTTCTTAGTAGCTAATAGAATTTGGTTCGTAACAAAATATTGACTGTTCTTTAAATTGAATGCAAAATTCAGTAGTTACTCTCAACTACATTTGAAGACATGGATGAACGTTAGATACGCCCAGATAATGGAAAATGATATGATACCATACCATATTACTCGCCCAGTTAAGTGGATATACTAAGATAATATTAACTTAAGTAATTCCTGACGGTTGCTGCTCTAGGTACTTCACTGAAGCTATATACTGTACTTAATACTTTACTTGTATCAAACACTGAATTTAATTAACATTAAAGGTACTTTATAACTATATTTAATCTAATATAGTGTAGGATCAAAAAGACTCAAATAAAAAGTGTATACACACTTAGAAAACAATTCACAGACGGTAAGATAACAAATACGATAAACTGAGCAGGGTCTCACGAGATATCGGCCTTTACTCAACGAGAGCCCACCGATAAGTAAACTGGTTCCTCTAAAATTTTACCAAACTTAAATAAAAAAAAGAAGGGATATCTCCCAACCAAAAATGATCGGACAGTTGTATGCATTTCTGAGAAGGTAAAAAGTTCTAACTAACATCGAACATAACGGTACCCTTCTAGCTAAAATCGTGATGAAATATAAATCTTCTAGATTAGGTTTTTCCCGAAAAACATTACACCGTGCGTTCGACGACAATTGCCGAAGAAGAAATAAGAAAACGGTTTCCGGTCAAAACCTAAGGATACATTTTTTTCTATATTCTCTTTAAACGATTCAAGGAACGTGCTTCGAAAAGAAGTACAAGATATAAAAGACGTTAACATAATTAGGAAATGATGTAACTCAACGTCAAGATAATAAAATTATTTAAGGTAAACCTCGATACAAACGAAATGCATATTTAAGAGAAGGCATCGAAATCAGTACTCATAAGTAATTCGTTAAGATAAATTAGAGAACGAGGTATTTTTAGGAAATATCTAATTAAAAACAAGATATCGAAATGACTTAAATAACAACACTGGATAAATCCTAATCACAATGGAAAGCATATGCCAAAGTGAAAGTCAAAAAGAATTAAATAAAACTCAACTAGCATTATTAGAGTAGAAGAAAAAGAAAAGAAGTTGAGTACCTGGTTGTCAGTTGATAGCTGTTCGTATCAAATGCCTAAATTTAATTTAGGGTCACAATCCGTAAAGTCACAATTGGGTTGAAGTTCACATAAAGAAAACTTCTCACATCAGGGAAAGGGGTCTGTAGACAACATCAGTACTAAAATAATAAAAAGGTAAGAATAATTAAGGGGAACGTGTCTGTCTTCCTTAAAAGCTCAACAGGTCCCTAGCGGACGAATTCCAGATCATCATCCTAGCCGTTTCTCTCGTGTCAACTAGTAAGGTCAAAACAGATTCCGAAATATAGAAGAAAAAGAAGAAAAAACAATATTTACGCCGAGAATTTCATTCTCATGATTCACACATGGTAGCTTGATTTATTACTGCTGTATGACAGAGCTAAAACAATTTATCGCCATTCGGGGTTGATAAATCCATAAAGGATTTAGTATCAGTTTTTTTATACAAATAAAAACTTATACTAGATAATATAGGAGTTACTATAACTACTATATAGATAATAAAAGTATAATAACGAAATTAAAGTTGTTATACTTTAACGGTGCAGTAAGCAATTGATTTTTTGTTTACTGACCAGGTAATGAGCTTTCGCACAGATATTTTAAGTGGTTTTCAACCTAAATAAGATAGATATGAAGATAAGATAGGATAGGGAGCAAAGATAAATTAAACTTTACTCAAAGGTAATTTAAGTGACTTTTCACTTATCGGTAAGATAATGTGTTTTGCTCAAAGATAATTTAAGCGATTTTTCACTTATCGGTAAGGTAATGAGTTTTGGCTCAAAGATAATTCAAGTGATTTTTCACTTATAGGTAAGATACTAGAGATCAGCGAGTAATTTGCTCACTGCCGATTTAATAGATAACGGTATGGTGGTATTTTTCGCCTAACCGTACTTAAAGATATGTGACTTCTGGTGGACAATCAAAGATGTAGACGAGAGAAGATAGAATAGAAAAATTTTCATATATGATTATACAGATAGGACTGTAGATAATATTATACGACAAACAAAACAAACTAATCCTGATTGGATTCATCATCACTTGACGAATTATCAGAATCATCGAGATATGGTTTTAAATCTTTAATATGCCAGTTCCCAGCATTTGAACCATCGTAATTTTTCAAGGTATATACAAGGGGAGATAACTTTTTGACAACCATACATAAGATAATATTTGGGTGCTAATCTAGCCATAAACTTATCGACGGCTTTTGATGGCACCTTATTTCGTCGCCAAACTGCATCACCGACGTGAAATTGTATATCGTGTCGCCGTAAGTTACACGTCTTAGCATTGCGTTGATATGCATTATTCAGATTAAGTTATATTTCATCAAATAATTCACTTAAACCTCATATTTCAGAAACATATTGGTCATGTTGCTCTGAAGTAACTGTAGATAGCGAATTATCGGGAGATGAGGAATAATAGTTACCGGTAATAGAGACATACCTGGCAAAATTAAGAAAAGATGGGGTATATTTAGTGACTTCATGTCTAGAGGTATTTATTGCTTGACGGATTTTTGGAATTTCTTTATCCCAATCGAAAGGGTCTTTAATATAACACCTAATAGCAGTTCCTATGGTTTTATTGCTACGTTTAACAAAGTTGCACTGAGGCGAATAAACAGCATCAAACCATATTTTTTGAACTTTATACTTATTACATAAATTCTTTGACGAAGAATTATTAAGTTTTCGGGCGTTATCACATATAAGAAACTGCGAGTCTCCGAACATAAAAAAACGTCATTTTCAAAATAATTAACGATATTTTGCGTTGTAGCTTTCCGCACAGGATGAATCAAAGTAAATTTCGAAAACCAGTCGGTAACAACAAGAAGAAAAGTTTATCCTCTTTTTGAGCGAGAAAGCGGACCAATAAGATCTACGGCAATTATTTGCCAAGGGAACCTAGCCGATTTTTCTCGTCCCAATAAACCCATGAAGGCCAAAGTGGACATCTTTTGAGCTCCATAGATTTTACAAGACCTAACAAAACGAAGTATATCTTTCCACATTTTGGGCCAATAATATAACTCTTTAAACCGATTTAGAGTTTTGAAATAGCCAAGATGGGCACAGTTAGCGGGATCGTGGCAAGAAGTGATAATATCATTTCTTTGGGGTTTAGGTTCTAAAATTTTCCACTCTTTATTATTAGTGTAAACAGGTAATTCTGAGGGAATTAATTTAAAAACAAAATCATCCTCTTTTCCACTGAGGATATTTATTGGGCTCCGATAAAATTTTAGAACGAAAATCATCGAACCAGGGATCAATTCGGTCCTTGTCGACTTCTAGATAAAATATTTGTGGTTTTTCAGAGATAGACTCATTCGTAAACATGCGACTTAGTGCATCCGGGATGATATGAGAAGTTCCTTTCCGATGAATAAGGTCAAAATCATGCTGACATAAACGCAGTGCCCAACGCGCAAACTCCGCCGTTGCCTGGTCCCAAGTCCAGGATGAGAAAGGAGGAGGGTTAAGCAAGGGACTAACTATTCCTTCTTGTAAAAAAACATAGTTATGAAAACGAAGCACATGCCTCGGATAAGGACGGATCTTTTAAGACGACAAAAGCGACGACAAAGGACAATGAATATAGGAACCTGGAACGTACTAAGCCTATATCGGCCTGGAGCCCTAACTCAGGTGGTCAAAGAACTTGAATCCAGAAACATGGACATAACTGCTTTACAAGAGATTAGATGGACTGGAGAAGGTACACTAAAAACTAACTAAGTATTTTTCAGCGGAAGCGAACGAGAACATCAATTTGGAACTGGTTTTATAGTCAGGGAAAGTCTTGTGGGGTCAGTTTTAACTTTCAAACCCGTTAATGAAAGACTTTGTTATATCAGAATCAAAGGACAACTACATAACTATTCCCTAGTTGCTGCCCATGCACCGACAGAGGAAAAGGAAGAGCATGTAAAAGATAACTTCTACGAGAAACTAGAGGAACTGATAAATCATTTACCTAAACAGGACATGCATATTATCTTAGGATATTTCAATGCAAAGATTGGGAAGGAAGCAGCGTACAAACCAACAATAGGTAACCATAGTCTTCACGATGTCAGCAACGATAATGGAACAAGGCTAATAGACTTTGCAGCATCCCACAATCTACTAATAAAATCGACAATGTTTGAACACAAGAATATACACAAACAAACATGGGTCTCCAACGACGGCGTCACAAGAAATCAGATTGATCATGTTCTAGTAGATGCCAGGAGGGGTAGTAACTGTCTAAACGTAAGAAGCCTAAGAGGAGCTGATGGAGACACGGATCATTTTCTTGTAAAAGCGAAGATAAGGATAAGAATAGCGTCCAAAAAAACACACAAGAATACACCAACACAATTGTGGAATACCGAAAATCTACGTAATACGGAGACAGAACAGAAATTTCAAAAGGCTATAAAAATCGCTCTAGCACAGACAGAAGACTATAACAACATAGACTCAGCTTGGAAAAATATCAAAGTAGCTCTGACAAGCGTATCAGATGAAATGCTAGGACACAAAAAGAAAACAACAAAAAAATGGTTCGATGATGATTGCCTGAACTCCATATTAGCAAGAAATATGGCTAGAAGCAACATGCTACAAAACCCCTCGCACAACAACAATGAAATGTATAGACAAAGAAGAACAGAGACAAGAAAACTAATGAAAAGGAAGAAGAGAGAGTATCAGGAACAAATAATCAGGAATATAGAAGAAAAAAGAAAGAACAAACAAGCGAGGCAGTTCTTTAAAGGAGTTTCAGATATCAAGACCGGGTACCAAGCAAGAACAGGAAACTTTCTTCAAAACGACAGTGGACAGCTTATCACTGATGATAAGGAAATCTTAAAAACCTGGAAGGAATACTTCTATCAACTATTGAATGACCAATCTAGCAGAAGTACATCAAACATAGAGGTACATACAGCTGAAATAGAAGACCAATACCCGACATACGAAGAAGTAATACAGGCAATTAAAAAACTCAAAATAATACATAAGACACCAGGTAGCGATGGTATACCCGCAGAGTGCTTAAAACATGGAGGAGAAGCGTTGTACAGTTCGATATACAAGCTAATTCAAGACATTTGGCAAGAAGAAACAATGCCAGATGAATGGAAAGAAGGGGTTATTGTACCAATACACAAAAAAGGAAACAAAAAGCAATGTATTAACTACAGGGGAATAACACTCCTAAACACCACCTACAAAATCCTTTCAAACATCCTACTAGAAAGAACCAAAACATACACAGAAGAAATCGTTGGAGATTATCAATGCGGATTTAGACCGGGCCGCTCTACAATTGACCAGATATTCACAATAAAACAGATAATGGAAAAATGCTGGGAGTTTGATCGTGAGCTTCATCAGATGTTCATAGATTTTAAACAAGCATTTGATAGAGTATGTAGGGACAGACTGTGGACAGCGATGCAGGAACTTGGCTTTCCAAAAAAACTAGTCCGGTTGATACGGATGTGTATGGAACGGTCACGATGTAAGGTGAGAGTTGGACAACAATACTCGGAGACATTTGAAATAAACAATGGACTAAAACAGGGAGATGCACTTTCACCACAACTCTTCAACTTAGCTCTGGAGCACATAATCAGAAGTGCAAGAATCGAAAAACCGAATACAGTATTTCATCGAGAAGGACCAAACTTACTACTGGCATTTGCAGACGATATAGATCTAATAGGAAACACGCGATTAAGGATGAAGGAGACTTTCGTAAGGTTTGAGAAGGAAGCAGAGAAGATGGGGCTCCAAATCAACGAAAACAAGACGAAATATATGTATATGAGCCGCAATAACCAAAGCAGAGACAGAATCGGTCAGAACATTACCATCGATGACTTTAACTTTGAGCGCGTTAGAGAATTCAAGTATCTTGGAACAACAATAACTGAAGACAATAACGGATCACAAGAAATAAACAACAGGATTCAGGCCGGCAACAGATGTATTTTTGCCCTCCAAAACCTTATAAAATCAAAACAACTAACACGACGTACGAAGATACAGGTCTATAAAACAATCATACGACCCGTTGTGATGTATGGAAGCGAAACGTGGACGATAACAAAGGCAAATGAAGAGAGACTACGTGTTTGGGAAAGAAAAATCCTAAGGAAGATCTTTGGTCCGGTGCTTGATGAAGCATCAGGACAATATAGGATAAGAACTAATAAAGAGCTTGAAGAACTTTACCCAGACGCCAACATCATAAAAGAAATAAAGTCCAGAAGACTCCAATGGGCAGGACACCTCAGAAGACATTCTGACGAACGAACAGTAAGACTGGTGTGGGAGGAAGTCCCAACTGGAAGAAGACCACGCGGACGCCCTCGTCTTCGGTGGCGAGATAATATAGCAGGAGACCTAAGCACTATGGGCGTGGAGAATTGGATGGAGGTTGCTCAAGACAGAAAACAGTGGAGGCATGTTGTCGAGTCGGCTAAAACCCACGAAGGGTTGTAACGCCACGGAGTAAGTAAGCAACGCGCAAGTTTTCCAGAAGGATTACTAATGTTTTTTAACCACAACAGGGAATGATGGTCGGTAATTACTTGAATTTTGACTCCTTTGATATAGGGACGAAATTTTTCAATAGCGAAAATTACGGCTAAACATTCTCTCTCGGTGACAGAGTAGTTTCGTTCAGCCCTAGATAAGGTACGACTAGCATAAGCAATAACTACATCCGAGCCATCGAAGGTTTGTGTTAAGACTCCTCCTAACCCAGTATCGCTACCGTCACGGCTGAATAACACAAGGTTTTAGAAAATCAGGTTGAGTTAGAACAGGGGCAGAGATAAGAGCCTCTTTAATTAAAATAAAGGAGTTTTCAGCGGAATCAGTCCAGTCTACCGACTGTTTCTTCTTTTTACCTTTTAATAGGTCATTTATAGGAGAGACAAGGGTCGAGAAATTATTTATAAATCGCCTGTACCAAGAGCACATTCCAACAAACCTTTTAACTTCCGTAAAAGTTTTTGGACGGAGACAATTAATCATCGCGGAGACTTTTCCGGATCAGTCCTTAAAAGATTATCACCTACTATATAACCCATAAATTTTAATTCAGACTTAAAAAATTCACACTAATCGACATTGATAGTTAAATTGGCCTCTTTTAACTTATCTTTAACCTCAGATAATAATTTAATATGTTCTTCGAAATCATTGGAACAAATCATGATATCGTCAAGATAACAAAATATGTTTGGTTCATATTTAGGACCGAAAATTGCATCGACTAATCTCTGTTGAGTTTGAGCCGAATTGCATAAACCAAAAGGCATGACAGTAAATTGAAAAGAACCTCTACCGATGACACTGAAAGCAGTTTTTTCTCTCGAAAAGGGATCAAAGGTATTTGCCAGAACAGCTTTTCTCAAGTCAACGGAACTTATAAATTTGGTACCTTTCAGTAACGAAAGGATCCTATCAATATTAGGCAAAGGGTAAGAGTCTCGTTTAGTTACCTCATTGAGAGCTCTACTGTCGAAATAACAACGATACTCGCCGTTATTTTTCTTGACTAATAGCACCGGTGAACACCATGGACTATTAGAAGGTTCAATAACACCTAAACTAAGCATTTCGTCCAATTCTTCGTTGAGAATTTTGGACATATAGGTAGACATGGGAAACGGGCGTTTTTCGGAAGGTTTTGGCGTCTCCAGTATCAATATTCATTTGGATTTTATCTGTATGGCCTAATCCATTTATATTGCTAACTTGGAAGAAAGATTCGATAGTACTAGTGGCGACATATCTTTGACTAGGATTTAAATGATCGATAGTACATAAGGATATTTCATCGAGCTCATTATCGATATCGGTAAAAGTTTGTGGATCATTATCGCCGGTAAGCCAGGTATTTTTAGAAAAATCTATTATAAGAGAGAAAATCTTAACGAAATTGCTACAGGAGATAAAGGTATAAAGTAACGTAGGTACGATTAGTGCTTTGATGACATGACAGACATCGTTAGCTAAGATAGGGAGATCGACTACACCGGTAACAGCGCGATTAGGGCCGTCAGCTAATGAAACATTTTGATGTTGAGATGGATCTACAGATAAGTTGTTCGATCCAAGGAATTTAATGCCTTTTGCGCCAACAATAGTTATAGAACAACCAGTATCTAGAAGGACTGTAAAAGTTCTCGAGAAAATTGAGACAAAAATATGCGGCCTAGAATCGCTTATTTTATTAATTAGCACCTGGCGGCAATTTTTGTAACATTATTACGATATAAATGTTTGACGGTATTTAACTACATACTCCATTTATCTTGAATTCTAACGTCGGATTTGCTGGGAAGGAAAGGTAACGAGATTGCACCGACAGAACAAACTCGACGAACTAGTTTTTTGAACTCAATGAACATTTTTACAGGTATGGACAGTCACATTAGGATTACCACACTTGTAACAGAACTTGTGCTGTTGTTCCTTTTTACAGACGGGATAGATATGACCTGTTTTCCGACAATTCCAACAGGTAGAAACTTTTGAAGTGTTTTTGTTACTTGAATTCGATAAATTAGATACGTGATTAGAGGTAGATGGAGAAGATATGGCATTTGAGGGATTGTTGTGAGAATGATACTTCGACGGAGAAGTATCAGTCTCGACAACAGAGATTTGAGAATTTTGGAAGAACTTGGCCGACAATGAAGGGTTAGCATTTTCCAACTTCTTAACAATTTGAGTTAGTTCGCTCACGGTATTAATGTCTTTTAAAATGGCATGAGAAATATGATTAGGTAAGATATTTTTACGAATAATCCTTAACTTAGTGGATTCGGATACTTCGCGAGATAAACGAATAAAAAGAGACAGCATTTTCGCTGCGAAAATGACGATAGACTCGCTACGTTTTTGTTTGCGACCTTTAATTTGATTCCAAAGTTCTTCGTCAACATCGGGAGGTAGAAAGGTGAATTTAAGGAGTTGAATGAGTTCATCCCAAGAACTTATTGATGACTTAATACTGCGAAACCACACTGCGGCATCGCCAGAGAAAAATTCAATAGCCGAATTAAATAAAATATCTTTCGGGACATTACGAGAATCAGATAACTTAACTCGTTAACTATTTCGATAAAATCAAACACATACCTGGGATCACCATTAAATTTAACATTTCATTTAAATATGGAATATTTGGAGATATTTAAATCAGAAGAAGAATCATGTATTATCTGCGGAGCAGCAGGAGAGACATACTCGACAGAAGAAGAACTAGACGCTAAAGGAATGACTTTATCATTCATCTCTTGCTCCAATAACAAACAGGTAGCGTTAGATTTATTTCGGAAAGAAATAGATTCCTCAGAATCAGACTCGGGAATAGGAAGACGATCTATTCTACCTAAAAAATGAATAAGTCGTGATTTGACTTGACGAAAACAACAATCTGTTGAAGAACCTTCAAGCTATTCAACTAACTTTGAAATCTTATCGATAGAATTTTAAATAACAGTCTTTTCATTATCATAATCTAAGGTCTCTAAAGATAATTGATTGCTGTTATCCCTAACTAACAATCTCTTGAGGATTTTCCTCCTTTCTTTTATTTCTCTACTCGTAACAGTTCCTCTGATTTTCAACTCATAATGAATTTCCTCTGAAGTAAGAAAATTTACTTCAAAATTATTCATTTTTTAATTTGAGTCTACAGATAATAATAATAAAAAATATAAAAATAGTACAAATATACCAAAGAAGGATCAAGTTTAATTCCAAAATTTATACATAAACCTGGAGAACTTTTGTAGTGCGTTTACCAAACGGAACGCAAGAAGAAAATTAAGGCATAACTGAGATAGAGATAAAGCAAATATAAGAAGAAATAAATAGAAATAAAACAACGGAAGCTGATGAGGGTCCTCGTAGCTTGGCGTTATATAAATGTATAGAGAAAGCTAAGAAAATAATTAGGTTATAGGTTAATAGAATCCGGGACATAAAAATGTGAAAGACACGCAAAGGCAACGGACAAAGAAAAAAACAAAAGAATATAAGCCCCACACTCTGGGCGGCATAAAAATATGTGTAATCTCGAAAACCATTTTTGGGATGGTGCTAGAAAGGTCACCAATGGAGACACTGCAAACGGCAGCCAGATGGTTGGTGGAGAACGAATCGTGGGTTCGAAACTAGCTTTTGGAACCGGGAATGGGTCCAACGGACGAAATAAGTAAAGATAGAACAAGATAAGATATATGAGAAAAGATACAGAAATAAACAAAAAGATAGATCGGTAAAATTACCAAAGATACGATAAGATAAAAACAGGGCGCCACTTAATTTTTTGAAGTTTAAGGAAAAAATTAAGAATCCTTAGAAAAGAAAAGAGGTAAAGAAAGATATTTAGGTTCAGAGACCAAACCCAAGAAAAAATATGAAAGGTAAACGGCAAATATTCAGAGTTATTGTTATATCAAGAAACTTGTTCTTCTTCTTCTTCTTTAAGTTTCATCTTCTATCGAAGGTTGGAAATCATCATGGCTATGCGGACTCTGTTGACTGCCGCTCTAAACAGTTCTGCACTACTGCATTCAAACCATTCCCTTGAGTTCTTAAGCCAGGATATTCTTCGTTTTCCCACATTTGTTGTTGTAATAATGCGTATTTTTGCCCTCTCATCACATGTCCCAAGTACTCAAGTTTTCGTCTTTTTATAGTTAATATTATTTCCGCCTCAGTTCCTATCCTTCTAGTAACTTCCATGTTTGACATTCTTTGAATCCATGATATTCGTAGGATTCTTCTGTAACACCAAAATTCAAAGGCGGCCAACTTATTCAGATGAACTTGTTTTAGTGTCCAAGCTTCCAAACCATAAAGAAGAGTAAGAACACGTAACATCGAAGCATTCTCAGGCGTAGTTCTAACCTTATATCCCGACAACAAAGAAACTTTTTAAGTTTAATAAATGATGTAGGTGCTATTTCAATACGTGTCTTAATTTCTTTGGTTTGGTCTACATCTGATGTTATCCATTTCCTAAGTATTTATAGTTATTAACACTCTCAATTGCAGTATCTTCAATAGTCAATTGGATATTTGCATGTGCAGATTTAGTCATGATCATGCATTTAGTTTTCTTTAAATTTATCTTCAGTCCGTACTCATGACAGCGTTTATTAAGGAATTGCATTACGTTCTGTAAATCAGTTATTCAAGTTATTCAAAACTTCTCAATTGATAGATATACCTTCTATTGAGTCTGAGAGCGCTTCTTGAAATACCGCTTCACTGTAGACATTGAAAAGTAGTGGGGACAGCACGCAACCCTGGCGGACTCCTCTCTGTATTTTGATATTTTCGGTGTACTGGCTCTTAACTCTTATCTTGGCAGTTTGATTACACTATAAATTAGATATAATTTTCAGATCACGACTGTCAATATTTTTGCTTTTTAATATATCTACAAGCTTTTTATGTTGAACTTTATCAAATGCCTTTTCAAAGTCTACAAAACATAAGTACATATCCTGATTCATGTCCATGCCTCTCTGAGCCAGCACATTCACGCCGAACAAAGCATCTCTTGTACTCATACCATTTCTAAAGCCAAATTGTGTGTCACTAATCTCATATTCAAGAGTTTTAACAATTCTGCTGTGAATTATTTTCAAAAATGTTTTAAGTGTGTGACTCATTAAAGCTATTGTTCTGTGGTTTGAGCAAGTTGTTGAACTTGGTTTTTTGGGAATTGCTACAAAGGTTGATTGCAGCCATTGTTTGGGCATTGTGGCAGTCTGATATATTAGATTAAAGAGTTCAACCATTACATAAATAACATCTTCATCGATGAGTTAATTCGATGGGCACCTCATCTGGTCCAGTAGCTTTACCCCCTTTTGTGTTTTTGATGGCATAGATGAGTTCTTCTCTTAATATTGGTGGTCCAGTATCCTCGGTGATTTCTAATGACAGTTCTTCTCTTTCATCATTAAATAGTTGAATGTAATTGGTCCAGTGACATAATCTCTCCTTCATATCAGTAATAATATCCCCTTTATCATTTTTAAGGATATTCGTTTTTGTACGCTTTCTAGAACCTGTCATTTCTTTGATTTTTTTGTGTAAATTAAAGCTATCGTACTTTTTATCCAGATCTTCTATTTCCTTGCATCTGTCGGAGAGCCACCTCTCTTTTGCCTCTTGAGTTTTCTTTCTGATGTTTCTCTGAATTTCTTTGTATTTATTCAGGTCTTTTGCTTTATGTTTTCTTCGTTCTTCCATGAGTTTAAGAATTTCTACTGTCATCCAAGGTTTTGTTTTTTCTTTAAGTGGTTTGAGGGTTTCTTTTCCAACTGACACAAGGGCATGTTGAATTCTTCCCCATTTTTGGTCAATAGTTTTGGTCACTAGAACACCCCTAGTTCTTGGTGCTAGGGCTGATGACCTTCTTTAGCTTCACTCTCATCGACAAAACAACCGGGTTGTGGTCGGAGGATATGTCCGCTCCTGAAGAACCGACACGAAGAACGTGTCGGTTCTTCCACCCTTAGCTGTTGACCAACAGGTGGGGGATTACTTATACCGGTAATCGTTCGGTTAATTTAGCAGCTCTAGTATCAATAATATACCGATGCAGATTCATTTCCCTTACGCTCTATCTTGGTACTGATGCTACTGTCCGACAGAGTAGGATATAGGAATGGAAACTTTGGTAATTAGATGGGAGAATGGGTTCAGGACATAATTTCTCCCAGGTACCAGGAGATTGGGAGATAATTATGGCTCACGTGGGTAGGGTCGCATCCCTGAAGTAGATCTATCTTTTACCGGAAACGTAAAAGAGTATCTACCCGCTACCGTAATATGTAATGTAATAACTTTACAAAGATATATAATACAATCATGCACAAATAAAGTTTTGGCGTATCTCGAGATATTAAAGCAAAAAACTGAATAAAAATTATAACAAACACAAAATATAAGAAAAATTAATAACATCTAAATTTACAAAAATTCAAAAAGGTTACAGAAATGAAAACATAAAAATTTAACCAAACCGCACTTGGTTAATTCGATTAGCTATCTCGCACTATTATTTATTGATAAACTGAGTCTTAAATGTTCATAATTATTACACACTGAAATTTCTTAGTAGCTGATGGAATTTGGTTCGTAACAAAATATTGACTGTTCTTTAAATTGAATGCAAAATTCAGTAGTTACTCTCAAATAGATTTGAAGACATGGATGAACTTTAGATACGTCCAGATAATGGAAGATAATATGATATCATACCATATTACTCGCCCAGATAAGTGGAGATACTAAGATTATGGTAACTTACAGTAATTCCTGACGGTTGCTGCACTAGGTACTTCACTGTACCTAAACTGTACTTAATATTTTACTTGTATCAAACACTGAATTTAATTAACATTAAGGATACTTTATAACTATATTTAATCTAATATAGTGTAGGATCAAAAAGACTCAAAGAAACAAATGTATACACACTTAGAAAACAATTCACAGACGAGGGTCTCACGAGATATTAGCCTTTACTCAACGAGAACCCACCGAGAAGTAAACTGGTTCCTCTAAAATTTTACCAAACTTAAATCAAAAAAAGAAGGGATATCTCCCAATCAAAAATGATTGGACAGTTGTATGTATTCCTGAGAAGGTAAAAAGCTAACATCGAACATAACGATACCCTTCTAGCTACAAACGTGATGAATTATAAATCTTATAGATTAGGTTTTCTTAAAAAACTTTACACCGTGCCTTCGACGACAATTACCGAATTTATGAAAAAGAACCCGGAAAAGGATTAACTAAGAATTAGCCAAACCGGCGTCTTTAAATAAATAAGTAGGTAGATTCTTCAGTCCAATTTCGCTAGTTTCCCAATAAAAATTTCTGATCGTAAACACGACCATCAGCGTATCATTACCATGGGTAAAGGAAATTAAAAATAATTTAATATATTAATGATAA
Organism: Diabrotica balteata; assembly: GCA_918026665.1. NCBI lineage: Eukaryota > Metazoa > Arthropoda > Insecta > Coleoptera > Chrysomelidae > Diabrotica > Diabrotica balteata. The sequence continues at coordinate 74,921,822 of OU898278.1, read as the reverse complement.
AAAAATGTTACAATATTGATCCGCTTTAGCTGTCAAGTCAAAATCATTAGGTTAATTTAATTAAAAGTTGTTTAAAAACCAACTCAGGATATGTGAAAGAAGGATATTGAGAGAAGTATAGGGTTCGGAATAAGAACTCAATGGTACTTGGAGAATCCGAAAATAGATTAATTATGATGAATAAATAAAAATTGCACGCTTTATAAAGTCGGTGACATTAAAAAAAAAACAGGAAAACCAGTATACTCTTTGAACAGGCTAAACGATAAAAAGATAGAAACTGATAGGAAAACCAAAAAGAGAGAAAGATTCACGGCGGGAAGACTGGATGGCGTGGAGGACTATCTTTAAATGAGTAGAATAATAAATAGAATAGTGAAATAGCCATAAGAAAGACTTACTCGGAGATATAAGCCTGAAGAAAAAAAAATGTATGTTTAGTAATTCATATTATTATTGTATGAATTAACTTTTTCATATTCTCGTTATTATATTTTATTTGTAAATTCTTACCTATCCACGATGCTTCTTCTCTGTCAATGCTTAAGGTAGAATTTTCTAAAGATTGCAGTTGAGGCAGCAGTATAGCTGAATATCCTACTGTCATTCCAGAACATATTGTCAATAGCATCGGTCCCAATGCAATAAAAGCCTAAAAATTGTAGTGGCACATAATCATCTATTCAATATGTCTATTTTAAAAAGTATTCACAAGGGTAGTAATATATTTTATATTATAACATGTCTACAAAAACTTTTTAATTTAAACTTTCTATTTAAAAGAGCAACTGCAAATTATGAAAGTTTGGATTAATGCAAACCAATCAATTACTTTTAAATAAATCAATTTTATTGCATTTGTTGTATGATAAAAATCCGCTATTAACTCATAAGTTTCTTAAAAAAAATTGTGTTATCTATTAAGTTTAAAAATCGGTTGTAAAAGTCTTTGCATGCTCATGCTTTTTACTAGTAGGTTGAGCCATGTTTGTCTCAGTTACATTCACCGTTGATCAAGTAGCTACCTTTACTTTTAAAAGAATTTCAGAATGCGATTCGAGTGTATCTAGTATTTTATGTTGACTCCAACCATGTTCAATGTAGTTGAAATAGAGGGAAAACATCGGCGAATGAGCACATTCTAAATTTTGTCGAGATTCAAGTAAAGTGGCAGATAGTTGAGGAATTGCATATTCGTCAAAGAAACGAAAGTCTTGAGAGATAATATTGTATAAAATTTTTAAATAATATTGATGACGAAATACTTTCCATACAATCCTTATTTTCAGTCGTTACAGTTATCATGATTTAATGAATTAATTTTTTTCGATGTTCCTCCAGTTCTATCAATCTTCCATCATTCGGCATATTCTAAAAGTGAAACACCAATGTTGCGATAATATGGTCCATTACATGTAGGTATATATTTCGCGTGGGAGTATATTTTCCTATATTCCTTTTTCGTTGACTTTTTTTGTGTGGTAAGCTTCTCGAGACCATCTCTTCTAAAATTGTAGGGTAAAGGAGTATTGCAGTATATTTACTTAATATAATAATGTAAAAAGTTCATGACATGAAGTCAATAAGGTGGTTATTAATGCACGGTGTTGAAATCTAGTTACAATTTCATAAAACAGGTTATGTGAGAGCAAGAGTACGCGCGTAGGTAAAGATTTGTCCTTCTTTTGTTATTTATGTGTTAAACGATAATAATTAATTAATTGTAATAGTATACTTAAGTATTATTAAATTCTTCGCTAATTATAGAATGACATGACACCATAAAACTTAAAATGGATAGGCACAATTTCAATGCAGAGCAGATAACGAACTGCGCTAGATACACTCTCTCTTCTGTATACTGTTAAATCTGGCTCTGGAAAAAGTAATACGTATGTCACAAATAGGATAGCCATGTTAGGATAGCCATGTTGATCGCCATGTTGATCGCCAACATCCGGAACGGATAGGCACCGTAAGAAGAAGATGTCACAAATTACAACTGATGATATCAATATTGTTGGGAGAACGAAAAACTCTGTACAAGAGGTGTATGTAGCACTAAAGTAATAAGCTACAAAAATGGGTTTAATAATAAACACCAACAAAACGAAGAATACAAAAATAAGCACGCAACCACAAATCCTTAACACTGAAAATAATACTACCGCTGAGATAAACCGCAGAATTTGCACGACCAAGAGATGCGATTTTGGGCTCAATCTTTTCGACAATTATATCGAGAAATACAAAATAAAATCTAGAAAACAATAATACGCCCAGTCCTAACACATGGTTCAGAGACTTGGGCTCTAACAAAAAGTAATGAAAACATGTTGGGATTTTTCGGAAGAAAAGTACTAAAGCCAATTAGCAGTAAATGACAATGGAGTGTGAATAAGATTTTAAACCTTTAAACTTTATAGAATATACCAGGAACCAGATATCGTAAAACATATTAAGATAGGACGTCTGAGGTGAATAGAGAATTCCAACCCACGCAGGGTTGGAACGGCAGCATTATGATGATGATGACAGATAGTAGAGCTTGTTAAAATATGACAAGATGAGAATGGTATATGGTTTCAATACTAGGTTGGAAATAAATCAGTTTTTGATACTAATACTATTTTACCATTTCTAAAAGTATGTATGCTTGGTATTTTCACGGGTCCTATTTTTATATAGAGCAAATCTAAAGAAGATCCTACAACAAATAATGAAAATTCAAATATATATACTACAAAAGAAAATAGGCGAAAGACGAAAAACAGAAAAGTATCATAGACAAGAATGATCTATTTAAAGAAAACAAATGGATTTGAGTTTGAAACGCAAAAAAGAAGGCAAGCGACTTTCCAAAGAAAAGATAGGCGTTAAAGGGGTTTACTTTTATTGGAGTCCGAATTTTTCTTCAAATTCGTAATGTTTTTTCGTTTTTTTCTCTTTTGTTATGGAAAATGTGTAGTTTGGTGAGCTGTTAATAGTTACAGTTAAAGTTGGATTTGAAATTTTGACGGGAAAAGAGCTCGGCAAGTAATTTTTAGAAAACCGGCAGATTTTGTTTGTGGAAAGTTATATGTGGTGTATTGTGTCCTAAATGAAAGATTTGTTAGTAGTATTACAACGATATTAGGGGTCCACATGTTTTCGAGAAGTATTTGAAAAGCCAAGCTTTGAAGATTGCAATTTTTTTTTAACCCAAACTTGATAATCCCGCCCAACTTCGACTTCCTTCGTATATTTGTTTATCCTTGGTCATTCCATGAGATTTTGCAGCTTGTGAGATGCATTTGTGTTATTTTGCAGTGTTTAGAAAAAACAGTGCCAGCCTCAAAACTTTTAAAAGAGGTATAGTATTCAGTGAAATCAGGTACTCTTTTAGTAAAAATTTTTTTATATAAAAATAAACAATTTTTATTTGCAACATTATAACATTTAAAGTGATATAAGGTTAAATACTCGAATAAATGAAATTTTATCAAATGAAAGGCAGATATTGAGCACAGTTTATTAATTAAATCTTGCCCAAGTACTTTTACTCATAGAGCATCTTCAAGGGCATTTCATCAAATTTGGTCTATTCAACAATCTATTAAAAATGTCATAAACATAAAATTGCATATTAAAACTACACGACACAAGGACAAACAGTTTAAAATTAAAAAAAAAACGGCGAAGCTACATACTGGTTGGAATCAGGAGAGAGAATCATCATAATGCCAACAATATGTAGCTCCACCGTTCTTTTAAACATTAAAAAAATTTTAGCAGATTTTGTTTGTGAAAAGTTATATGTGTTATTGTGTCCTAAATGGAAGATTTGTAAGAGGCATTACAACGATATTAGGGGTACACATATTTTCGATAAGTATTTGAAAAGCCAAGCTTTGAAGATTGCCATTTTTTTAGCCAGAACTTGATAATTCCGCCCAACTTCGACTTCCTTTGTCTATTTGTTTATCCCTGGTCATTCCAAATCATTTTGCAGCTTGTGAAACGCATTTGTTTCATTTTGCAGTATTTAGAAAACCATATATTGTTCTGAAGCTATTTTCTTGTGGCATTGTAAATTAATTACTATTTAACTGGGAATAAGCCACAGTTAAAGATAAAAATACGTTTATTGAAGTTTCAATTTCCACTTCGGAAATCGTTCTCAAAATACAAACAGTAAATTAAACAAATTTTGTTTTTTGTTACATAGTGAAAAATTGTTCTAATAATTTAATTTTATCTGACTCATTTATATTGACAATTCAGACATACATTATGCATTTTAAAGTAGACGACTTTAAAATGATATTGCCAATATTGTTGAGTTGCGCTCCTGGGACGACTTTACTTATAAGATAGTTCATTCGATTACATGAAATCAACTTTAACTTGAGAATATCCGTCAGAAAAAATCATAGCATGTAATTCGTCTTTAAAAAGACAAACACATGACATTATGACAGTAAAATTCTTCTGTTAGTGATTCCATAGTAAATTATCAGGGAAAAACCAGGAAAAAAACCTCATAATACTATCCCGACATTGTAAGTATTTGTTCGTGAATTTAGTTTACCTTCAACAAACATCAAAATTCTGATTTTATATGTTAAGTTATTTAAAAAACATAAATGATGTATCCTCTATATGTTACTGACAGACTAATACTGGTATTTTCTTATTAATAACTTCCTCTTTCAATATTGGTAACCAGATTTGTGTCGCAAATTCTGCCGAGGAATTTGCGACACAATTGGCTTCATTTAGCATAATTAGAGCCGCTTCTTTGATTTTTCTTTTTTTACCATCCGTTTCTTTTAGGACTACATTTGAATTATTCCATTGAACCCTATGTTCATTATCCCATGCGTGTTTACATATTTGAGTTCTATCAAATTCTCTATTTTTAATATAAGATTGATGTTCACTTATTCTAACATTTAATGGCCTTGATGATTTAGGTTCAATAAACGTATTTTATCTTTAATTGTGGCTTATTCCCAGTTAAATAGTAATTAATTTAGAAAACCAGTTATAGCCCCAAAACTTTTAAAGGAGATATAGTGTTCAGTGAAATCAAGTACTCTTTTTGTTATTTTTTTTTAAGTAAAAATAAACATTTTTCATCAATAATTATAGTAAATTATTGATGAAAATTATTATTACTCATAATAAGTATAATTATAAATTTTGAGGATTGGCTAACTGTCATATTAATTATTCTTATAAAGTTTTAATATTTAATCTTGACATATGACAGCATTATTTTCATGACATTTGGTACATACCTAACCATACATTTTGATTTAGTTTTGTTTTGTTTTTAAAAAAGGTTAACTTTAATGTAAACTGCATTGAAAGATCTAAATGATTTCAATTTATTAATAATTTAAGTTATTATAGTGTCCCTAACGATTAAAAATAATGACCTGGAACGCAAACGGCCTCGCTGCAATATACGCAGAAGAAAATGTTCTGTTTAAAAGTCCATAAAATGTTTCACACTTCACAAAACAAACATTGGTTAAACTGATAGGATATTAAATATACCACCTAACAATAAAGAATATAATATGCTCAGCTATTTTCCTAAGCATAGCAAAAGCATTCGATGAAGTGTGGCACAGAGGGTTGTTTCTAAAACTGAATCTACTTTCCGAATCTTTTCATCCACTCTATCCAGCTAATATATTAATTTTTGAAAGACAGAACTTTTAGAGTTAAACAGAAAGGTAAATTAATTACTATTTAAATGGGAATAAGCCGGAATTAAAGGTTAAAGTAAGTTTATTGACGTTTCAATTTCTACTTCGAAAATCCATTTGTAATTTGGATATACCATCTCCACGGTTGTATATTTCAACATCTCCCACTGTTGGTCAGTTGGTCTTAAGTAATTCTTTGACATTTTAATTTTATGGTTCTCCCATTGACCGTGAGTTCAACTCAACTATTTGGATTATACCCTATTTATACACTTCGCTTTCAATTTTGATTTTAAGTTCTTAGTATTTCAATTTCATAAGTCGATTTCTTCTTTTCTACAATATTGATAGTGCTTGGTAGACCCTTTTATTGTAGTTAACCACCCACTATCTAATAGATTGTTTAGTCTATTTCTTGCATTCATACTCTACGTCCACTTCAGTTGCCCCCAAACTAACACCCTAATTTATTACAGACAGGTTTGAGTGTGAGATCTGGATGATGCAATCTACTTAAAGTAATCTATATAATTTTATATTTCATCAGTTGATATCCTATAGCGGTTTCAGTTAGACCTTTGATCAATACTCAGTTTAATAGAATTTTAAAATGTGCAGAACACATCACAATGATTGTGAATGCCATCCAAGTTGTCATATGTCACATGTCACTTTAACATTTCCGTTAAGACCAGGAGCCATCCTCTCTCCTAATGCCATCTAACATGTAGCTTCGTCATTATTTTTAAATTTTAAACTGTTTATCATTGTCTTGTGTTAATGTATAATTGTTAATGTTTATGTCAGTCTTAATGTATTGTTGGATGAGCAAAATTGGACGAAGTAAATCAACGTTATATTACATGAAAAATTCATCAAAATCAACCATCATTTTCGAGTTTTTTCGAAGTTAATTAATTTTCTTTAGTTAAAAAAAAAAACGTTTCTTGGCTTATTTGCCCTTGAAGATACTCTAGGAGGGAACGTACTTGGTCAAGATTTAATCAGTAAACTGTGTTCCATATCTGCCTTCTATTTGATTAAAATATCTCGCTTATATTGACAAGTAAAACATATCGTTATACATTTTTAAGTATAAAATTTTCAAGACTTTAAAAAAAATACTGTCAGTAATTTTGGATTGAGTTTCTGTGGCTATTTTACTTAAGAATACCTTAGTTGACTTGATTTACATGAAATAATCACATAAAATAATCTGCACTATTTGCAGTTTACTTTTGTAAAGAGCGTTTTTGGACTTTAGAATAAATAATAATTTACCTGTTTTAGAAAGAGGGAAACATTTTTGTCAGTTTTAATTTCTTTTTCTTGGATTTCCTTTTTTTCCGGTTTGATACGTAGTATATACACAGAGAAAAACTTCTGATGTAACCTGAAACATTAAATTATGATTTTAATAAAGATAAAATTAACAAACTTTTGCGAAATACTGTTACTTCTACCAAAATAGATAGTAAAAAACTTAAGCAGCTTAAAAATTACTTACACATGTTTTATTTATCTTATTTGGCTAATTTGATTTTAGTCTACTTGATCTACCCAGTAGACATCAAAGTTGCGTTGCGTATGTTTAGATAGAGTTTATGTACCGACTTACAAAGTTAACTTAGCCAAGCAAACTTATTTTAATAATAAAATGATAACTGCGCTGAATAGTATAGCTGAGGCTTGGCGCATCATAAATCGAAACACTGTTGGAGGTAAAAATCGAAACTGTCCAAATACCGAAGTAAATTTAAAAATAATTTGGGAATTTCTGTGGATGACCTCACGACATAGCAGAATCTTTAAGTAAACATTTCTCGAATTTCGTAAAAAATTTAATTAGTCAAACTTCACCTAACTATAATCCTAAGAATCCTTGCCTATACACCTCCTTTTTCTTTATCCTGTTAGTGATATAGAAATAAAAAGAATAATTGAAGATATCTTAAAAAAATCCTCGGCTGGACTGGATGAAATCCCGTAATCTATGCTAACACATGTATCTTATAACATATATAAACAATTAACATTTCTAGTAAACCTTTCATTTCAGGAAGAGATTTTTCCTCAAATTCTAAATACTGCTTTAGTTGTGCCTATATATAAATAAGGTGACAAATCAAAATTTGATAACTATCGAGGCCTATCACTTTTATCTGTGTTTTCAAAAATATATGGGAAAGCATTTCATACACGTCTCCTCTCGTATATTAACAAGCACAACATTATAGAATAGTCTCAATTTAGTTTCCATGAAGGTATACATAAGTGTGCAAGATGCACTACTAGCGCTGTGCAATCATATTTTATCGAACTTTGATAAGGGTAATAAAGTGATTTGTTTGTTTTTTGACTTAGCACGTGCTTTTGAAACTGAAAATCATTCAATACTGCTGGAAAAACTTTATCATAGTGGTGTTAGAGGAACTGCGTTAAAGTGGATCCACACCTATTTATCGAAAAGGTTTTAAAAGATTAGGGTCAATGTGAATGGGAATATAATATTTTCTTCAGAAGAAAGTGTCCTCTCCAGAGTTCCACATGGAAGTATCAGTGGCCCCCTTTTATTTTTGATTTTCGTCAATGATTTAAATCAACTGATAAACGATAAAATCAACAGCTCAACATGTTTGGTTCGGAATCCATTAGATCATTTTTCTGATGCAATAAGCGTTCCAGTAGATAACATGACACAGCAATCAGGTTGTTATGTCACTTAATCTGCTGACGATACCATAATTGCACCAAATTCCAATAATTTTTTTCATTTAGTACAAAAAGCAAACTGTCTTGCAAAAAGTGTGACTCATTACTATTTAAATAATGCCCTAATTTTAAATGGATCAAAGATCAATATGGTAACATCTTCACCTTCTACTATGCAGATGAGTCCATTAGTAAAACTTGACAATGGGTCAGTGGTAAATAGCTACTTCAATAAGTAGTGGGAAGATTGTCTGTACACTGTTATGTTCTATGTCAACTTAGGAATTTTGTCTCTCTAGATATCTTAAAACTTTATTATTCTGCTCATGTATAGTCAATTTTCTCAAAGTAAAAAATAAATTACCTAATTATGTTAAAGACTCAAATAATATGTTAGAGGAATACTTGCAGGCATCTTTTTAACAATTTGTATATTTTTGTGTATACATATTTTATATGTTTTTAAGTACTTATAGTTTTTACTGATCATAGATTGTATTTGACGCCAGTGGCGGCTAATGTGGTAAACTTTTGGGTAGGCCAAGCCAATCAAATTATATGGTAAATTACATATTCTGTGAATCTTTTATTATCGCCCAATTCCAGTTAATGAAATTTTTTGTAATCCGAGAAACGTTGCTCTAATTGAGTGATAATATTATCCTAAATTTTAAAAAAGATCCTTTTAAATTTAGGTTTAGCTTTCTCCAAAAAACTTTGATCTCCGTTGTTAGATGAACTACCAGGTAATTGGCAAAGTTACACTGAATTGGTACACAATTGAACATCATTATTTTTATTCTGCAAGATATTGTATAAGAGCTCAGTTTGTTGAAATATATCACTAAAAACATTTAATAAAAATACAAATTTCAAATCCTTCAACTTACCTTTAAAACCATCTGACTACCTAATTGATTTTGCTTTTGATTCTGGGCAATTAATTATGTCCTGAAAGACTTGGAACAATTTTTTTCTTTCTTGTGACACAGCATATACTACTTTTGCATTTGAATTTCATCTTACTTCACTATTTGTGGTAATTGGTTTTCCAAGTATTTTATTTAAAAAATAGGACCGTTTTGGATGATTGGTGAAAATAAGCTGGAATACCTTGAAGCGTTGAGAATAATATTTTGACTTGTGTAATATTGGAGCAACTTTGCTGTAAAACTAAGTTGAGGCGGTGAGCGAAACAATAGGTAAATGTAACAATAAAACACTGAAAACTTTGTTTTCAAACTTCCACAAAATTTTTATTTAAATATTATCACTACAGCTGTTTCGGCTGATTGCCTTTCGCAAGTGATCTATTTTGGCTTGGGTTTACAAATTTATAGTCTCTAATGAAATAGGTTGAGGAGGGGAGAACTGTTTGTCTCAAGTTGGTCATTCAGAATTATATCTGTGTTTTTTAATTTGTTGATTTCCATAGATTCTAACAAAGATAGCTTAAGGCCTTTATTTTGAATGTGAAGAATTTTAAATTTGTCATTAAAATAATGATTATGATCTAGAAGGTGAAGTGCGTATGTCGAATCTGTTTTTCTATTCTTAAAAGCCCTTTTATGTATGAAAGCCAAGTTATGTATGAAACATATCTATAGATTGTAAATTTCACAATGTTGCAATCATTAATATCTATGCCCTAACATACTCAGCAGAAGAACTAGTAATCGATCAATTCTATGACAAACTCAAAGTGGAATGTAAGAAAATACGAAAGGGAAATGCAGTTATAGTTCTGGGAGATGCAAATGCCAAATTGGGAAAAGAACCACTGTATGCAGAAGAATTTGCTAAGCATAGTTTAGAAAAGTCACTAGAAAGCAGAAAAAGATAAATGATTAGACAATGAAAAGATGAAAAGAACAATAATTACGGAGGCGGCAAAGAAAAGACTGGGTAAAAATAAAAGAAAAAGAAACAATAGCAGAAATAGCTAAAATACAGCCAGACAAAAATGGTTACAAAGAAATTCAAAATAGGAGAGCACAGGAAGAAAAAAAAAAGAGATACAACGATATTATGTACAAAAAAAAAAAGAAAAATGTTAAAAATACGACATATATCAGATTATAATAACAAAAGAACATAGAACCATAGAAGAAATGGGAATCTAACAGAGGTATTTGTTATTTAAAATCGAGTTAGTCAGGGTGATGTCTTGTTAACAGTATAACTCAATGGTGTTGACTGGTATCTTCCTCAGAACACTAACTTCCTTGTTTCGAGTAGGGATTAGTATGTTTCTTTAAAGTGTAGTCTTTCAAAATGGACCTAGTGTCATATCAATTTTAAAGTTTTCAATAAGTAACCTTAGGGTTATTAGACCTTACTATGTGGCTAGTTTTAATTTCTAATCTGATACTTTTCCTAACGATGGTCTGATAAGACCAAAAACGTTCTGAAGTTTTTAATATGTTTGGATAATTTTAATTTTATAATTTTTTTTAATATACATCATTATACATTAGAAGTTGTTTACTTCATTGTAAGTTTTTTAAAATAAGAGTACTTTCGTTATGTTCTAAGAAATAAAAAATACAAACTGTTAAAATTAGTAAAAGTACCTAAACTAGTACCCAATAAATAACCAAGGCATTATTCTGTAAGCAAGGAAAAATATTGCAATAAAAGAATCTATGGTGTCAGTTAACATAAGGGCCCGGGGATGCGCTCTTCTTTTAATCCGCGTAAAGCTAAGCGGGAAAAGAACAAATCTCAGGGGACGAGTTTTGCACGGAGAGTCTTAGAACTTTGCACCTCCTTAAATTATCCTAAAACCGCTGGATACCCCCAACAATAATTGAAGGTGTGTAATCAATCTTTGATTACCCCTTCACGTGGTGGCCCTGTTGAGACTAAACTGAGACTGAGTTGAGAGTGAGACACCATGGTGAAGGCTGTAAGGCACTGGGGCGACAGTATCGCAAACGGTTCCTTTGGGACAACGGGTCGCACCCCCTAGTATTTAGACCTTACCCTAACAAGCGGGGCTCTGCGGGGGGTTAACTGTCTTTTCCTAGCTACTCCTGGGACCGATATGGAATCTCAAAAAAAAACAGATATAGTAAAAACTCTCGATGCCGAAGGGCCAGGGAACTTCAGAGCTAAAATTACAGTTCCTAAAGCCGAAGGGCAGGGAGTTTCTTTAGAAAATCCGAACGCTAAAGGGCCCGGAATTTCTAAAGAAATCTCCCAAGCTGATAGACAAGGAAACAAAAAGAGCAAAGGCCAAGAACCGAAGGTGTGTACTTTTAACGAAGCTAATAGGATTACCAAGCCAAGCCAAGCTAATAGAATTAGCCAAGATGGATACAGAGAAGCTTAAGGCAGTCCAAATAGCCATCTTAGGCGCGCATAATAAAATTCCAGAAGCAGGACCACAGGTTCGCTATCTGAAGAGTACATATAAGCCGAGTTTCCTGGAACTTCACTGTGCTGATGATATAACTGCGCGGTGGCTAAAGGAGATGATTTCAACCCTGAGGTATTGGGAGAGTGCATCTCTTAGAGCTGTGAAGGAAGAGATATACCCAAGCCGCACTCATGTACTGTCTTTGTACAGAACGATCATGGGGAATGCCTTAAGTCCAAAACGATCCTTAATAGACTAAAAATAAGTAATTACGGGATCAGGACAGATCTATGGACAGTCCAGAGTAGTAAACCTTCAGACAAAGGGGTGTTATAGATCTTCGTGAACAAAAGCCAGTAGCAACTCGTTCCAGTGAAACAGGGAAAACTTCCCTAAATATGGAGGTTCAGGAAGAGAAACAACCTTCTTTGGGTGGAACTGACACACTCATAAGGACTAATGTCCAAGTGTGTGTCACACCCACGGAAGAAGGAATGTCCACAAATCTAGAACCGGCTATCTCTTCGCAATGAAGAGAGAAATAAGGCTCCTGCAGGCCAATCTTCAACATGCAAAAGCAGCATCGGCAACGCTAGCTAGAAGAGTGAAACAAAAAGGTATTGATGTGGCGTTTCTGTAGGAGCCTTGAAGGATAGGTGAGAAAATTGCTGGCCTATCAACTAAACAAGGTGCTCTGCACCGATAATATTATTACAGCTGTTCTAACTATAACCACGGCAGTAGGAGAGAAGAAACTGGTGGTGTGTTTAGCCTACTTTCCAGGTGATTAGGCTCTGTGTCCACCAAATATTATCTGACATAGTTGCATATTGTCTAGGAAAAGGATTACCGCTCATTATAGGATGTGATGCCAATGCATACCACACCATATGGGACAGCAGAAACGTCAAAGAAGTGTTGGATTTAACACTTTACACAAGCAACATAAGTGATATATTAACAAATTGGGTTGTGTTTGACAAACCCTTATCTTCGGATTACAGACATATACGATGTGACCTTGATATTGTTTCATCGGAAATTAAATACAAAAATCCTAGAGATACAAACTGGGTAGGATATAGGGAGTCCGTTAGTAAAAATCTCGGGGAAAGTATAATATCTTTTAAATTACCAGTGGTTTATCTGCCCAGAGGTTATAGATTTGGCGGCAGAAACAGTAAGCGAAGCTATTATGGCGGTTTACCAGGGAAACTGTCAAGGAAAAGTACGGGCAGTAATAATACAATCTAGTAGAACAACGGTTTAAAGATAATGAGATCGTAAGTCCGAAGCCTATTTAACAAAGCCAAAAGTAAACAAGACTAGGATGCCATCAGGTATAAGGAAGGGCATAAGTATCAGGTATAAGTATCAGCTAAAAGGAATTTATCGAGAGAGTTTTTCGAGGAGATTACATATATCTCGGCATGTTCTCAAATCCATAAAGTCCTGGCAAAAAAAGGTGCTACAACGAAATAAGTAGGTTTCCTAAAGAAAGCTAACGGCAAATTTACGTACACCAAAGCGGAAAGTCTTAAAGAACTAATAAACACGCACTTTACGGGGTCAACAATTCTGGATGATCTAGACAGGCAAACCAACATAGATCAAAGACTGATTAGGTCAAGGTCTACGGATTGGGAAATAGCCACAGAAATCACAAAACAAAACAAAATTAGAAGTTCTATAAATAAGTTTCGGTCATATAAGTCTACAAGGACAGATGGCCTCTATCCAATACTGTTGTATATGTGCTTAGAGGTATTGATATCACACCTATATAAGCTCCTCGAAACCAGCTTAGCATGGGGGGTCGTACTGAAAATATGGCAACAAGTTAAAGTCATATATTTGCCTAAGGTAGGTAAGTATCAAACCTAAAATTTTGATAGAGACCAAAGTTATAGAGACCGATAAGCCTATCTTCTTTTCTATTAAAAACGCTGAAAAGCCGTTTTCTTGATAGGTACATCAGAGACAAAGTGATAAAAGATAATTCACTAAGCAATCGCCAATATGCATACCAACCTGGTAAATCTACGGACTGTGCATTGGATGATCTAAATAAACTTATCTCAAAGTCAATGGAAGACAAAAATATAGCAATGGACGCTTTTTTAGATATAGAGTGTGCATTTTATAATGTTAGTACCAGTTAATACCAGCTCTTTTATAGGAGCTATGAGTAGGCGAGGTGCACCTGCGGTAATGTGCTGATGGATCAGTACACCCCTATAGAATATGACAGTAATATCCGTTGTGGGTAAAGCAACCATCAAAGCAAAAGTAAGTGGAGGCTGTCCACAAGGAGGAGTTCTGTCCCCTTTACTTTGGGCAAGCTTGGTAGATGATCTCCTCAGAAATCTGTCCACAGAAGACTTTTATTGTCTAAGATATGCTGACCATATAGCAATCGTTGTCAGGGGCATGTTTGCTCAGGTGGTGTCTGAAGAATTCAAGCAGCCCTAAATATAGTTGACGACTGGTTTAAACAATAGAGACTACTAGTCAATGCTCAGAAAACACAAATCGTCAACTTCACCAAAAAAAAAACAGCACTACAAAGCCTAAAACCACCAGTGCTGGGAGGAACAGATATTTCATTTGCCAAAGAAATAAAATACCACACAGAAAGCTACTATGTCCCTGGGCAGATGTATAAGAATATGCGGTAAGAATTGAGGACTTAACCCCAAAATGACTCTATGGTTATACACTAAGGTTATTAGACCAATGATAACCTATAGCTCAGTGACGTGGTGGTCAAGGCGCAGCAAGTGATAGCAATAAGGCTGTTAGGTAATATACAAAAGCTAGCATGCCTGTGTAATACGGGGGCCATAAAAACAACTCCTACTGTATCGTTGGAAGTCCTGCTAAATCTGCCACCACTTCATATATTTAAACAGATGCATGGTGCTGACAACAGAAAGCTAATCGATGAGCTAAAAGCCGATATTTTGATGTGACAACCTATCGATACAACAGCTACGAGATATACCTTTAACAATAAGTTCACAATTAAAATACCAGGCAGGGAAGACTGGAATAAAGGTAACCTATACAAGCTACTGCTACCTGCTACACGGATGGCTAAAATAATCGAAGGGTGTGGAGGCCGGCATAGTAGGGGCTAAGAATGTGACAGTTTTCCAGGCGAAAATAACGGCCATCCATCACTGCGTGAAAAAAAAGGCCGGAAAGAACGTTCCGTTCAGTTGCCATCAGGTAGCTCTTAAGGCACTCAATTTTGTATAGGTCAATTCTAAGCTAGTATGTGATTGTGTGAATGCCCTAAATAAACTAGGAGACCGTAGCAAGGTTATGGTAGCCTAGGTATCGTGGCACGAGGCTCATAAGGGCAATAAAAAAGCAGATGTAATGGCCAAACAAGGCTTATCAATGCCACTCATTGAACCATAACCCTTCTGCGGCGTTGCAACGAGAGTAACAAGAACCGCTACAGGGAAGTGGGGAGCTCACAAATCTCTGTAATGGTAGAGGAATTCACCAGGACAAAATCAGGCGAAACAGTTCCATTACAGAACATTTGCCAAAATTTACGGTAAACCTAATAAGCAAAGATAGGAAAAGAGTCAAAGCCATAGTAGGAACAGGCACTGTAAGCTGAATAGGCACTTAAAGCTGATAGTATTACCAGATAATGACCTGTGCAGATTCTGTCACCTCGAAGAAGAAACAGCAGAGCACATTTTATGTCAGTGTGCCAGGTTGGCAAATGTGCGGTTCTTTGCATTAGGAGAAGAAAATTCACCGGCAAATAGCTACATGGAAGGTACAGTATCGAAGCTATTAGACTTTTTAAAACGGGTCAGGTTAGAGAATGTTATCTAAGACTAGAGGATAATAACAGATCTGAAAAGGTCGCAGTAGTAGCGGTCGAAGTCTTATAACACAATGTTCCATGACATTAAATTTATTTTAAGCGGCTCACTATTTATATAAAGTTCCTGGAATTAGTTGTAAACCTTCTATGATGTTACCGTATAAAGAAAAAAAATTCAAATACGGTTACAGCTGTGGATTAGTTAAATGTACGGAAACAAATTAGTGGAAAGGTGTGAGCTAAATCTCCGATAATCGGAAGTTGATCATATAGAAAGAATAAATAGAATATCTTTATTTTAATGCTGTTTGATATCTTTAAAAATGTTCTAGTTATATGAAATATAACATATACGCGTAATAGTATATGTAATATTTTAACAAGTACGTTTAATTAAATTACATGTCTTTACATGCATGAAATAATCACTTAATACCATGACATATTTATACTTTCACCGGTTAAATCTGAAAATATCTAATAACTTCTCGTTACTCATACCATCAATTAGATACACGAATACTCATAAAAATTACTGCTTATTGTAGGATTTCAACTCAAGCTAATATATAATAAATTTCCTCTTTTTCCACTAGACGTTTTTGTATTGTGAAACAAACGAACACGCCTAAGCAGACATACATTATTAGTTATTTCGAGAGTTTCAAGTACCTTGAAATCATGAATTTATCAAATAAGCAGGCACTTCCTTGATTAAGAGATCTTATGCAACGTACTTCGTATATGTTTAAGTATTGTCACGAATAATTTTATATTTCCGCTAATAGCAAAACAATCATCTTTAGGTCATTATATAAACAGTTGCCTAAATTCAAAAAGTATTTTCAGAATTTACTTATTTTAAAGATGAACTTGGTAAACGCTGGCGCTGTTGCCAAATTAAAGGTATATGCGCCTATAATATTTAGATATTTAAAAAAACTGTTAAGTATTAAGTTCTGTATTTTTACTTATTCTTGCGGCTATACTTTTGTCGATAAGTAAAAAACTGACAGATGTTTTTAGATAGTCCACACGAAAATCAATATTCTATTTGTCATTATTATTATAAGTTGGCGCAACACCCCTTCGTCAGCCCTGGCATGCCTTAAAACATTCTTTTATCCTTTCCTGTTGAGTGTCTGTCTTCTCTATTCCGTTACTCCAATCTTTCTTAAATCGTCCTGCGATTTATTATTTATTATTTAATTTATTATTATAAAATAATTTCGAAAGTTCGATAAAAATATTTCTCTAACATCTCGACCAACCTTCTGACTGCAGCCATTAAACTGGTGGTTTTGTTTATATATTGACAGTCACTAATATCCTGTATTTCTTGTATTTACATGATGGGATTTTTTGAGAACATTCGAAGAGGATATGGTTCTACTAGCGTAGATTTCCTAAAACAATGGGTCAACTTCAACATCAAGCTTGCATCACTCAACAACAGAAGGATTTTCCTTCTGAAATGTAGAAGAAATCTTTGTTTTCCTGTACAGATAGAGAATGAAAAGTTTAACATCAATAACTTGTTACCTAATAAAGGAGGTAAGTAATTAGGTAGTAAAATTGAAAACTTTCATTCAAATTTAAAAACTAAAATCTAAAACTTATAAATTTCAGTAACATTGAGTGATATTATTTCACAAGGAATCTACGTTCCTGTAGTTGGCCATATCTTCTTCTCTTCTTCTTCAGCCTGTGTTCGTCCACTGCTGGACGTAGGCCTCTTCCATTTACTTCCATCGATTTCTACTTTTGGCAATTCTCATCCACTGCTTGCCCGCGAATTGTTTGATATCGTCTGTCCACCTCTTCTGCGGTCTGCCTACTCCTCGCCTGTTCTCTCTTGGTCTCCAGTTTGTTAATCTTTCTGTGCATTTTTCGGGATTATCTCGGACAACGTGTTCGACCCATTGCCACTTGAGCCTTTCAATACGTTCTGAGACATCAGTAATTTTTGTTCTTTCACGTAATGACGAATCCTCGAGTGGATTCACTCCCCGCCTCTCGACGCGTTAGTGTTCTGAGCTGTTGGACGTGAATCCCTGTCCTGGCATTTGGTTTTCACCTCTGGCTGCGTTGAGTAGTTGAGTTACTGTGACCAAATGCCCATCTTGGTAGTTAGTATTCGCCTCTGGTTGCGTTGAGTAACTGAGTTACCGTTGCTAACTACCCATCTGTTCCTGTTCCTGTTCTTTTGTTTTCTTCTTTCTTTCTTTTTTCTTTTTCTTTGTTCTCCTGAAGAAGCTACATACAATTGTAGCGAAACGTCGAGATGAACCCACTTTTGGGTCACTCACAAATGACACGGTCCAAACCCGGAAGACGAATAAACTATAACTTTTAAAGTTAATTTAAATATTTTCATATTTTTACATTTTTTTTTATTGGTTCGGGTAACTTATACATTTTATATCACGAAACACTTTTTTGATAGTTTAAAAAAATAATTTATTTCAAAAATACAAATTTCAAAGTTACGTGTTAGTATTTTCTCTGAAATGGACTTAACAAATTCCTATAAAGGAATCCGATCCTGATAGTATATCAGAACTGTGTGTTTATTTTTGGCTCTCCAAAATAGTTCAAATTAAGTGAGAACAAGTTTTTAAAATTTAACTACGTTTTGTGAAGTTATTAGTAATCAACTGAACTCACTTTGCTAGTCTGTAAGTACAGTTTTACTGTAAATTTCACCGAAAATATATAATTAGTACGTATTTAACATCATTGAAAATTTTCATATCCATATTTGCTTGACGATAAACAAAAACATTTAATTACCATTGACCTGTATCTCCGGCCGGTTTTTTTCTAGCGGCGGACAGGTCCGTCTTTAGGAATGTTTAAACATCAACAAATATGTCGCAAGTCAATGAAATAATTTTACCAGGCAATTCTCAAATGGATAATTCTATACAAAGAAGTTACTCTACTACACTAACACAACAAAAATTTCCGTCAAAACGACAAGCTATCATTTTTAATTCCATTGAAGATGCGAAAATACAAGATTACCTCCTCCCCCTGGGAGAAATCATCCATCCAAAAAATATACTATTCTGCTCTAGATTATCAAACAGTAGAATATGTTTATATTTATCATCTAAAATATCGTAGAAAAATTCATGAATGAAAATAACGGCAACATTGAAGTTAATAACCAGATTATACAAGCTCGACGGTAAACTCCCTCCGAAAGAATCATTCTCTCTAATGTTTGCCCATCCATTCCTCATGATGTATTAATTAAAGAACTTGAATCCATGGGGCTTGTTATTCTATCTAAAATGTCCTTTTTAAAAATTGGTGCACCGTTACCCGAATTTAGTCATATAATGAGCTTTAGAAGACAAATCTTTATCAGCCCAACAGATCTCACAATTCCAGAATCGTTTTTAATTAATTACTATAATACTTCATATAGAATCTTTTTACCAAGCGGCAACCTAACGTGTTACAACTGTAAACAAAATGGGCATACGGCAACTAACTGCAAAAACCCTATCAATCCAAACCCAAATCCTACTTCTCCAGCCACAGCAGAAGAAATCTCATCATGTAGCCCTCCAGAAATATCAACCATCACACCGACATCTACTTAAAGTCAAACAGACACCCCAACTGCAGAAAATCAACTAAATATAAAACAAACTGCGAGCGAAACAACTACCTTACACATGAAAATTGAATCTTCACAGAACAGTTCAAAAAGAACTGTTGACGATACCTTAAGTCCTTCTCCGCCTCCCAATGATACCACTAATAAACCGAAGTTTACCAGTCCAGCAGAAACACCATTTAATCATAAGAAAAAACAAAATAAAGATAAATCTTTAGAAGCATTCATAAACCAGCAGTCACCACCATTTATTTTAAGCTATGTTCAGATAAAAGACCTATTCGAGAACATAAAGAATTCACTTGATCCACTTACTACCGTTGAAAATTGTACAAACAACTTTACAGCTCTCATCGATATGTTAAGCAAAATATATCCCTATACTCAAGACAGATCTACAAAGACACGAAATACCAAATTAAGAAAAATTCTTCAAAAACACTTACAGATACAAATCCCACATGACCTAGTATCCGATACAGCCAGTGACTACTCACAAACCAATCATTAAATAAATTTATTTAATAAAATAGAGTTCAGTAAATTAACACAGTGGAATATCAACGGCTATTATAATAATTTACCTATGCTACATATCATTCTTTCAGAACAAAATCCAGATTTTGTATGTTTACAAGAGATCAATTTTAAACAAAATCAAAATATAAACTTAAGAAAATATTTATGTTACAACCAAATAAGACCCAACCAAAACATTGCAAGTGGCGGCATATCAATTTTAATTATTAATTCATATGACTCGATAAGAATACCTCTAAATACTAACTTAGAGGCCATTGCTGTCACCATCACTGGAAAAACTAATATAAATCTTTGCAATATATATCTACCTCCTGGAACAGTAATATCCAGAAACGAACTAGAGGATCTTTTCAAACAAATTCCTACTCCACGAATCATCTTGGGAGACCTAAACGCATATAATCAGATTTGGGGATCAGCATATAAAGACCAACGGGGTACTTTAATTGACGAAATTTTAGATCATTTTAACTTGTCTCTCTTAAATGATGGAAGCCCGACTAGATTTAATATAAGAACTGGGAAGCTACTCCACTTGATCTAACAATATGTGACAGCGATGTTTACCCACATTTGTCCTGGTATCCAATGCAATTCACATACAACAGTGACCATTATCCATTAATTATAGAAAACAACCAACATAACCGCACAACCCACTTTTCTCCGAAATGGAAAAAAAAACGGATAAAGCAGATTGGAAGCTTTTTGCCGAACAGATAGAGTCGGATATAAACAAGTACTCGACAACAATAATTAATGTCGAAGAATCTCTAGAAAACTTGACCAAAATAATTATTAAGGCAGCTGAAAACTCAAACGGTAAAACAGCTCCAACGAAACGCTCCACACCAATTCCATGGTGGAACGAATCTTGTAAAAAGGTTATTAAAGAAAATAAAACTGCCTTTAATAAATACAAAAGAAATAAATCACTTGAAAACCAACTAGAATATAAGACAACTCGAGCCGTAACTAGACTTACAATAAAGACAGCTAAACGTCAGTCCTGGATTGATTATGTTTCCAAAATAAACAGCTCTACTCCTATGAGTGACATATGGTAGAAGATAAAACGAATATTGGGAAAAAATTTGAATTTAAAAATCAACTCACTTAATATTCAAGATAAGGTTATTACCAACGACAACGAAATCGCAGAAGAAATGGCTAACACTTATAAACATAGGTCAGGTAATACCCAGTATAACCAGAGTTTTATCACACTTAAGTAACATGAAGAACATAAACTAATTATTGATTTCGACGAAATAGATAAAAGTCCTATAAACTCACCGTTTTGAATGGAAGAGTACAACGAAGCCCTTACCTCGTTTAAAGATTCGGCAGAGAAACCTGGTGATATTCCGGTGAAATTTATATAAAATTTACCTTCAAAGGCTAATCAGTACCTACTAAAGTTATTTAATTTATTATGGATGCAACATAAATTTCCATCAAAATGGTCAGAATCAATTATTATACCAATTTTAAAACCAAACATTTCAAAAAGTAATCCAAATTCATATAGACCAATATCTTTGACATGTGCAATGGCTAAATTAATGTAAAAAATTGTAAATAAAAGGCTTTTATGGACTCTTGAGAATGGAAACCTAATAATTCCAAATCAAAGTGGTTTTCGTAGAAATCGATCAACAATGGACAATATTTTAGCATTAGAAAATGACGTACTTGAAGCTTTTGCTGCCAATCAAAAATGCGTCGCAATATTTTTTGACATCAAGGGAGCATATGATACCACTTGGAAACACCTAATAGTTAAAAAACTACATCATTTAAATATCAAAGGACACTGCCTAGCTTTCATTAATAATTTCTTAACCAATCAATCATTCCACCTTAAAACTAATGGTATGCTATCACCAAAAACAAAACTAGAGAATGGTATTCCTCAAGGATCAGTTTTAAGCCCTACACTTTTTTAGTAGCAATAAATGATGTCCTAGCCAATATGAACTCACCACTGAAAGGTCTCTTATACGCAGACGACCTTGTTATCTATGCGAGAAGCCAAAATTTGGAAAACATCACGAGTATGCTACAAACGTTTTTACATCAACTAGAGGAATGGTCGCAAAATTGTGGATTTCAATTTTCTACAGAAAAAACACAATTTATATTATTCACAAAGAAAAGCTACCCTGATCACTCTCCACTTTCACTATATAACAAGCCTCTAGTTCGAAAAAATAATGTAAAATTTTTAGGAATGACATTAGACCAACATCTAAATTGGAAAGAACATATTAAAAAATTGACAATCGAATGCCAAGCAAGACTTAATATCCTTAAATCACTATCTAAAAAAACTGGGGGGCAGCTAGACAAACTATGCTCTCTCTACAGAACTCTAATCAGATCTAAATTAGACTATGGCGCGATAGCATATTCATCGGCTACTGAGTCTTCCCTTAAAATTTTAGATTCAATACACAATACTGCACTCGGCATTGTCTTGGAAGCTTCCAGAACCACACCAATAGAAAGCCTGTATTGTGAAACAGCTGAACCATCACTATATCACAGAAGAATGTACTTAAAGTTAACCTATGCAATTAAATCAAATGCAAATCCTAACAACCACACCTTCAAATATGATTACCTTAACCGAATATCAACATTTTTCTCCAATAAAACACTTCTACATAAACCTTTCTACCACCGAATCAAAATGGTTCTCTCATCTCTGAACACCACCTTACCTCCTTGCTTTCCCGTTAGTTTTGAACCTACTGCAGCATGGACTTTGGGAGTACCTAAAATAATAACTACTCTAACATCATCGGACAAACACACTACTAACCATAGTATAATACATCAAAATCTGCAAAACTTATTATCAAAATATACAAATTTCTCTCAAATTTATACAGATGCTTCAAAATCAACAGATGGCGTGGGAGCAGCAGTTATATCCTCTAATACGTGGAATATAAGTTACCAATACACTATAGTACTTTTAATGCAGAATTATATGCCATATACGAGGCACTCAAATATATTATATCCTCACCAAATCAGAAATATATAATTTTGACTGATTCACTAAACTCACTACAATCTATAGGAAGAATATACCCAGAGAATCATATTCTTACAAAAATTAAACAAAATCTGATAGAGATAGAAAATTTTAATAATTAGGTAATCTTTATTTGGATCCCATCACATATTGGTATTAGAGGCAATGAAGAAGCAGATAAGTGTGTGCGTGAAGCCGTCAACTCAGCTGACTCTATTATTGTGAAATACGTGATAGCTGTTTCAAGTGTTATCAAATCGCGGATCCTAAGTGAGTGGCAAAACCGGTGGGAATTTTCAGTGTCCAATCTTCGGAATATTAAACCGAACATTAAACCACGGAGATATTTCCCCACTAAAAGAATTGATCAAGTGACAATAACTCGTCTTAGATTAGGTCATACCAGTGCCACCTACAAGTTCTTAATTACTAAAGAATCCGAACCAATCAACCAAAATGTGAGCAGTGTAATGTTAAACTCTCGGTGAAACATGTTGTAGACTGTCCAGTTTTCTCCACAGCAAGAATTATTTATGGTATCTCAATAAACTTAGAGAAAGTACTTGGTGCAAATTGTTCATTCACAAATATGTTAAACTACTTAAAAGCTATTAATTTTGTTAAGGGACCTCAAATTGATTCGAACGAGTACATACCGCTCTGTGAATCAATGTAAAAATTTGCCGTTTATCACAGTAAATACCAGTTTTTAAAAGTATATTACCATCAAAAAGTGATTAGTGATTGTTGTGTAGAGTTTTTAACGTGAAAAGCTGTAATATTATTCAGTAAGAAATTTATTATTAATACTTTTCTAACTAAAACAATCAGCTGTGTTAACATTTTTTTTGCCATATTCGACATAAGTCAGTCCTATCAAGGACGGGCTCGTCGAAGTTTTAGACAGGCAACCAGTAATACAGACATGCGTTACATTTGCTGCCTATCACTTGAAACTTTAATATAATAAAATCATAAATAGTTACTTTTGACAACATGAGTAACAACTTAAATCAATGTTCTCCTACAGTTAGCAACACCATGTCTGGAAACAACATCATCAGTAATAATCCAAACTCATATGCAACTGCTACGATGTCAAAACCCAAACCGAAATATCCTAAAAAAGATCAAGCAATATTAATACATGCTGAACCAAACTTAGTACTACTCGACTACGTCAAAGCCATAGGTAACATTGTTAGTCCCAAAAACATATGTTTCGCCTCAAGAATTTCCAATAATCGGATATGCATCTACTTAACAAACTCTGAACTCGTCGAACATATTTTAACAGAAAATCCTACGATTACAATCAACTCTGTAGAACTACCCGTAAGAAGACTGGTAACCCCAGCCAAGAGACTAATAATCTCTAACGTCTGTCCATCAATACCTCATGAAATTATAGAAAAACACCTTCAAGATCTAGGTCTTCAACTTGCTTCACCAGTGTCACACATCAAAGCTGGAATCCCCGGTGATGAATTATCGAAATCGAAACATCATTAATAATTCCATTCGACAATAATTCATACAGAATATTTCTCTCTACTGACAAAATGGCATGTTTTCTATGCAAAAAACATGGACATATAGCAAATAACTGTCAAAATCCCCCTAGCAATCCTCTCCCAAATGAACAAACGTCCCCAGCTGAACCCATCCCTGCTACCTCAATATCAAACAATATGGCACCGCCAAACACAACACAAAATTCGGTTCTCAGTCAACAGATAAAAACTGTCGAGATATCGACCACTTCTATCGCCACAAACAATGAATTTCTTCCTCCTACCACTGGTCAGAAACGAACTCGTTCTGACTACAGCGATTCTACCTCCCAAGAAACATACACATCTACTAACTTACCCGTCAAAGACATAAAAATGCCTTCTCCCGATGCAAGCGTGCCCATAAAGCATAAAACTAAAAAACCCAAGAAAGTCGCACCCGATCAGTCTAAATTAACCGCCTCCTCTGTTCTCACAATTAATAAACTTTATCAAGAAAATCCAAACTTATTCTCCTTACCGGTTGAAAATTTTCTTGCCTTTCTGGAAAACTCATTCGGCAGTAATAACCCTCTACAAGAAGCACAGCAGTTCACTGAAAATGTTCGATCATTACTCGACGACATGTTTAGAATATACCCTTCACTGGAAGATAGAACAATTAAGAATAGATTCACAAGGATTTCTAAGAAAATTAAACAGCAACTTAATTTCGACAATTCAGAAATTGAAAGCACAACATCGCAATCTACAAATAATGATGAAGATTATCTCACCGACTCTTCTCTGACCTCTCAACGTTCTCAATGTTAAAAGTATTTTACTTTCACGTTAGTGCAGTGGAACTGCGATGGGTTCTACCCTCGCCTATAACGCTTACAACAATTAATCAATAATACAAAAGCAGATATTATCTGCCTTCAAGAAACCAATTTCAAGGAAACACATAGACGTGAACTTAAAAACTTTGAAGGTTACCATTTCCTTCGGCCTACGTTTACAAGAGCAAGTGGGGGAACATCTATCTTCATGTCTAATGATTTATTCTCTATGCAATATATCCTAACCACCAATTTGGAGGCCATAGCAGTAACTGTCTGGTGTCCCGACCAAATAACCATATGCAGTACATATATTCCACCTAATTATAACTTAACAGAAACCGAGTTAGATGACTTAATTCGTCAACTTCCCAGTCCGTTTATACTAGTTGGAGACTTTAACGCCCATAATACCATGTGGGGCTCAAAGAAAACATTTGGTAGAGGAAAAACCGTAGAGACCGTATTGAGTTGCAATAATACATGTCTGATGAATAGTGGAGCCAGTACATATTTTAACATCGCCTCAGGAACTTATTCTTCTATCGATCTAAGCATATGTGATCCCAAGTCTGCCGATTCACTCTCATGGAATACTTTAGATAGCTTATATGATAGTAACCACTTTCCGATAGTCATAACAAATAGCAATAAAAATTTTTGTACCATTACTAAATGGAATATCGCTAAAGCGGACTGGAATAATTTTCAAACTAGCGCCGAAGATCATATTTTATTACTTCAACAATCTGAAGATATAGACGAGGCAATAACTCTCTTTAATAACTGCATTATTATGTCTGCAGAAAATCATGTAAAAAAGATAACAATATGGCCCTCAAAAAAAGCAGTACCATGGTGGAATTCAGAATGTGAACTAAGTGTACGTCAATGCAAAACTGCCCTCAACAGATATCGAAAAAGAAGAACTCAAGAAAACCTAATATATTTCAAAAAGCTAAGAGCCAAAGCGAAATATGTCCTTAAAAAAAGCAAAAAAGATTCCTGGCAAAATTTTGTCTCTACAATTACTAGTGATACTCCACCATCTCAAGTCTGGATAAAAATAAGACAAATGAAAGGTCATAAAACACCTTCAAAAATTCCAGCAATATCATTGAATGGAAAAGTTATAACAGATAACCAGACAATTGCTCAAATCATGGCTGAAAGTTTTGCATGGAAATTTAGGTCTGATGTGGAACAGATTGAAAGTCCAAATGACCAGAATATACAAATTTCTCTTAACCCACAAATTAGTAGTCACGACATTGATGCTATTAACCTTCCTTTTACACAAGAAGAATTAGCACTTGCACTATCCTCTTGTAGGAACTCCGCCGCTGGACCAGACAATATCCCAATTATATTCATCAAAAATTTATCTCATTCCAGCCTCGCAACACTGCTGAATCTTTATAACAAGATATGGCATACTCAGCAATTGCCCAAACTGTGGCGTGAATCAATTATCATACCAATAAAAAGATCTGATCTACCCTCGAACCTAACAAAATCCTACAGACCTATCTCCCTAACCTGTTCATTATGTAAACTGTTTGAGAAAATGATTAATCAAGATTAACATGGCTTCTCGAAAAATATGCAATAATTGACTCATCGCAATCCGGTTTCAGACGTCACCGTTCAACCCTAGACAATTTAGTTCTACTACAAACACAAATAGCTTCCGCTATTTCAAATAAACAGGATTTGATCGCTACTGTCTTTGATATTGAAGGAGCTTTCGATACTATCTCGCGTCAAGCCATTCTTGAAAAGCTTCGTCAATACAAGATAACAGGAAATATTTACTCCTTCATAAAAAACTTTTTACAACAAAGAACGTTCAAAGTGAAAACAAATGGAGAAATTTCGGGGACATTCGGGCAAAATAATGGAGTTCCACAAGGTTCTGTACTTAGTACAACACTGTTCATTCTTGCAATAAATGATATTTGTTCCAGTATTTGTCCACCAGTCAAGCACTTAATATATGCAGATGACCTTATTTTATATTGTCAGGGAAAAAGTACAATCGCCACATGCAACGTACTCCAAACCGCTGTAAATCAACTTAGCGAATGGTCCAAAAAAACCGGATTAGCTCTTTCAACGACTAAATCAAAATTAATTCGGTTTAGCAGAAGACCCTGCAGCCAAAGTCCAATTATCACCCTTAATGGAACTCCATTGCAACTAGTCACCCATCAAAAAATACTTGGTTTAACGTTTGACAGTAGGCTAACTTGGAAACAGCATATTAGTGTATTAAAGGGCAATGCAATGAAGAGACTCAATATCATCAAGGCACTATCAAAGTACACATGGGGTGCGGACGAAACCATCTTACTTAATATATATAGAGCTTTAATCCGCTCAAAACTGGACTACGACAGCATCATATACATGTCTGCATCAAAATCTGACTTAAAGCTACTGAACTCTGTGCATAACACTTCTATTCGTCTTTGCTTAGGCGCTTTTAAATCTAGTCCCATAGATAGCCTTTACTGCGAGGCTAATGAACCACCTCTCTGGATTCGACGAGAGTATCTTCTTCAATCTTACTTTGCTTCCGTATCCGCAAACCCATCCAATCCAGTCTACCATTTAATTACTTCAACATCGCCTCCGGAGACCTCGCAAAGGATCCAATCAATAATAGATATCCACAAATTAACTCTAAGAAACACCATCGACCTTACTAAAACACATCCCTTCCCAATCCCAGATACTCCGCCCTGGAATACACCAATCCCACATTCAATCACTTCCCTATTAGAATACAGTAAACATGAAACCTCAAGCCTTCTCATAAGGCAACACTTCAAAGAAATCATAAGCAGGAACAAATTCCAAACAATTTTGTATACAGATGCCTATTTGATGAAGTAATAAAATCATCTTTTTTACCGAGTATATGCAGCGTATATACTGGAGAACTTTATGCGATACTAGAGGCTTTTAAAAAACTAAAAACAGATCATAAAAACCAAGCAATATGCACAGACTCCCTGTCGTCACTACAATCGATTAAAAGCCTATACTCTCAGCATCCCTTAGTGCAAGAAATCCATAGGATACACAGTGCTCTCGCTTTTCAAGGTGTAGATGTCACGACCATCTGGCTACCATCCCATGTCGGCATCCCTGGTAATGAAAAAGCAGACCAATCAGCCAAGCAAGCTTCTTGTGTAAACAGTAAATCCTCAAAAGCTCAACATATTCAAATCTGTAATGACTTAAAGCAAATTTTTAAGCAACAACAGTATCATACCTGGCAAACCTACTGGAACACAATCAAGAGTGCATTACATGAGATCCGGCAAACTGTTGAAAAATTTGAACTTCCAAAAATGTCTAGAAAGGAAAAAGCTGTCATCCGAAGGTTAAGAATAGGACATACCCGATTTACACATGAGTATTTAATGAAATCCGTGCCGAAGCCCAATTGCCAAATCTGCTCAAGTGTATTAACTGTGAAACATATCCTAATCGAGTGTCCCCGGTACGCAAAACACAGAGTGCAACATAAACTTAAGTCAAATATCAAAGACATTTTAAACTCGCCCGATCAAGTCTTTAAGCTAATTGGTTTCTTGAAAGACATTCAGTTGTTTAACAGAATATGACCCCTTGTTTTTCTTGTACTTTACTTACATTTATCTTTGTGATAAAACTATTGTATTATTTAATCATAGGTTCTAAGCTTATTGAGTAACTGTAGCAATTAGTAATATGTACTTATTGTAATAATTGTATATATATTGTATATTATATTGTTTGTGTCAATGGCCATTGCAGCCGAGACACATTAATTTAAATAAAAAAAAATTTTGTTAATATATAATATATTTAATATTGTAATCTGTTTCTCGCTAATAACCTTCGGGTTGATGCGAATTTATAAATAAAAAAAAACTTACGTGTTACAATTTTAATTATACCTACTGAATTTAAAACTTAAATATAATGAACGAAAATAAACTCAACTTAAATATAAGACTCAAATATTTTTATATTCTTACATTTTTTTATGGGCTCGGGTAACTTATATATTTTATATCACGAAACACTTTTTTGATCTTTTAAAAAATTAATTTATTTCAAAAACACAATTTTCAAGGTTATGTTTTACAATTTTAATTATACTGAATACAACTTAAATATAATGAACGAAAATAAAGAGCGACAAGTGGTTTTATATTATTATTAACTGCTAACTCAGTGGGAACGTGTAAAAAGCTTGGGTTCCGCTGACTCTGCTGGTACTGCATGTACAGGGATTCTTATCGGCTCCGGTAGTTGAAACTTGTAACCTGATACACTAGGAATCGTCGTGATAAGGAACATTGGTTTATAACAGCTCCCCCTTTTAGATGAAATTTGATGCGTGGCAACAACTTTTAGACTGCCTGTTTATTGGTATTCAGTTGAATCTGCTCTTCTTCGTCTATGGAACCGCTTAGGTGGATACTGGGTCTTCGTCTTGGAAGGATCTTCCTCCAATTCCGAGCGAAGGCTGTCTCTGTGTGTCTTGATGGAGAGGGCGAATGGACATTGTCATTGGTATTGCCAATTCCTATCTTGTATCTTCTCTTCTATCTGCATTTACATATGACATAAAGAACAACAAGCGTCACAATGACGACCATGGTTAAAATCGTGAACCAGCTCAGATGTTTGTTGACGAATGGTTCATTGATCAGTTTGTCGAGTTCTTCGGAATACTTATTGAGTTTGTGATGGGCTATCTCGAGGTCTTCAGTATTGATCTTGCTGAGTTTCAGTGGTTTTAAGTCTGGAAGATGGATCTTATCTGGGAAGTGTTTGCAGCAATTGAATAGTATTTGGACTGGGTGACTTCTGTAAGTAACAATATCGTGGACGTCGACCAATTTCTGAGAGTGTACTCTTGTACTACGAATAAAGGCATCGCACGTGGGTTGTAGTTTGATTACATGGTTTGTGTAAATAATTTCTGATTTTTCTGACGTCTCTGGACTTGCAATTGGTGGTAATATGCAGTAGGTTAGAAACTGTTAGAGAGAACAAGGAGAACTCTTTGAATTAATTAAAAAACGCAAGATTGGTTACCTTGGGCACATATTGAGAGGAGCAAAATATGAAATACCACAGTTAATCCTACAAGGGAAGATCGAAGGTAGGAGAGGAGCCGGCCGCAAACAATTATCCTGGTTAAGGAATAATAAAGAATGGACAGGAATACACAATACAGGTGAGCTGTGTCACGCCGCCAAGAACAGAATTCTAGTAATGAGATTCGCCTACGCACTTTGGTGTATGGCATGGTAAGAAGAAGAAGAAACTGTTATGAGCCACAGATTTATGTGATTTCACATTTATCAGATTTATGTTAATCTTCTGGACGTTGTTATCTCTGGCGAATACTATGGAAGTCTGGCATGATCTGGAAAGGCGTTCTTGTGGTTTCAGAAGTTGGGCTTCGCATATGGTATCGGTGTCGATCAGGTATGGAAGTGTGTTGTAACAGATCTTGGTTCGAGGCTCGCAAAGTTTTGCACGACTCAAGACTATTTATGGTAAGGTATAGCAATGAATCACCGTTTCGAGCAATGTATTTAGTGTATTGAATGAAAACCTGCATCAGTTAAAGAAATATTTAAGACAAACACAATTCTTGTGTCTAGTTGATAGGCTTGTAATTCAATAATATCGAGATATTGAGCTAGATTCGAAGTATAGATTGATAATGGAAGATTGTTTTTTTGTAATGATTGTGATATATGCCTAAGCGATTGAATTGAATAAAACGGGGTGATGATTGAGCTATGTAATATTTTTAATCGAGCAAAGGTTATAGCATTTACTATATCATTTAACGAGTCTTTGATAAATGAATAGCATTCCATTAGTAATTCACGGAAGTTTAGCATATCTATTTAAGATTGATAGAATTTTATTTGGTCAGAGATATCCATTATTGACTCTCTAATTTCTTTAATATTATTGTTGCATGTTTCCTCATCTATTTGTAATTTCCGGATCGTGGCGTTAAAGTTCTTAATAAAAAAAGTGGTAACCGGTATTTGGGTTTTTAATAGGTTTTCGATTAGATACTCATCGCAGGTTATTTTATTTATACATTCATTGAAATATTCGCCATCTGACGAATCTAAGTTTCCCGTAATTGATTTCCATATCGAACCTATTCCGTTAATAAGTCCACGTTTCTCTCGGAATGTGTATTGTTTCGTATCAACCATTATTTCTGTATATTTAAGATTAACAGAACTAGAGATTTGTTTTAGAAGACTTATGTGAGTTTCGACTTCGAAGTTGAACGCCAGCATTCAAGGTACATCTTCTTCAATGGCGTCCAATAAATTTTGAGATTGGTTTCTTCATGAAAAAAGATTCCAATGGCGTTGTTGATTGGGGTTAACGTATAATGGAAGTGGATGACTGAAATCAGTCCGAGGAATCTGAAAGAAAATTACTCATGATAGGGTTTTAATCTATAACAATTTACTTTCAGTTTGGATAGGTCAGAATTGGGTCAGAAATTAACGCGTTTTTCAAATCTTCAAAAGCTTGGTTGTAATCTGGATCAAAATTAAAAACAACGTATTTTTGGAGTAGTCTAGTGAGAGGTTTGGAGAGTTTGGCAAAATTGGGAATAAAACGACGATAGTAATTAGCTAGACCTAGGAAAGATTTTATTTCTTTTGGTGTTTTCGGTTCAGGAAATCGTTGGATACAATCGACTTTTGAAGAGTTAGGCTTGATGCCATCTTGGATAATGAGATGTCCGAGATACGCCACCTCTTTCCTGAGAAATTCACATTTATCAGGCTGGATTTTAAGATTAGCCTTTCGAAGACGTTTAAAGACTTCATTAAGACGTTAAATGTGCTCGTGAATAGTGAAGAATACTATAATGTCGTCCATATAGACAAGACATCGTTGGTTTAAAATACCTAAAAGAATATTGTCCATGACACGCTGGAATGTGGACGATGCATTTTTAAGTCCAAAAGACATACGAGTAAATTTATAGTGTCCGTTTTCAAAGGAGAAGGCTGTTGTAGGAATGTCTTTGGAATCGATTTCGATCTGATGAAACCCAGAGCAAGATCAAGAGTTGTGAAATATTAACACTTTTCAAGCTGGTCTAAGAGATCGGAGATATTATGAAGGGGGTATTTATCGTCAATAGTAGATTCATTGAGCTTGCGGTAGTCTATTACTACTCGCCATTTTCGTTCTCCAGAAGAGTTTATTTTTTTGGGAACGATCCAAACAGGAGATGACTAAGGAGAAGTATAGGGCCGGATGATACTTTCGTTGACCATCGTATTCACTTGAGATTTTACTTCCTCTTTTACCAGAAGAATAATTTTTCAAGTTATCGTTTGACTGGAAATTTAGGATAGGGTATTTCAAATAGTGTTCAATTACTATTTCGAAAAAATCGATAATTTTGGGAATTGCATTTGCGTTTACTACGGATGTAAGAAATTCTCCTTTTCATTTACGTGTACTCACGTGTTGGGGATATGGACTTTTCTTTTCTTTTTAGTGCAAAATTGCGTCTGTATTCGACAGATGACATTTTAACTTGAATATTTGTTCGGATCTGGGATCTATTTTAATTTGATTAGGGGGTTCATTGTTACGCAAATTAGTTTTTACTTTGTAGAAAGGTAATGTATTATAGTTTGTGAATAGTTGTTTGTTTTTCAGGTCTATTGTACATTCGTAATGTTCTAAAAGATCAAGGCCTAAGATTCCATCGAAATCAATATCTAAATTATGAATTAAAACCTTATAGGGGTTTCTCACTTAAAACGGGACTAAAGTTGATTTAGTGACAAAAATCTTTTGGTCTGTATTATCCTGTATAGTAATTTGTTCGGGAATACGTGGTTTGAAATTGTTCGCGGTATTTTCTTTAAAGATAGAGATAACAGCACCTGTATAGATAAAAAAGTATTTGATGCGTCTTTTAGATAGTACAGGTTTTTAGAGTTCACAGCACGAAGAGGGCTCAGAGAAAATTCTGTTCTGGAAAGTTCAGAGATGGGTTCATGTTGTCGAAATTCAGAGTTTAAATCTGATTCTGTATTTGAGACAAATATTTGCTCATTGAACTGGCATTGTCTGGTTGGTGGTTCTGGTTCGGGACTGTGAGAAAATCCTGATAGTCTTGGCTATCAATTAAATCAGTTGATTGATCGAATGAATGGTAATAATTAGGAGGTGAATAATAATTATTAGAGAAATCTTCGTATTGGTAGCTTTCATTTGAAGCTGGGGTATAGTCATTAACATAGTCAGGTTAATAATTAACGAAATGAGCTCTGTGCCTATCGTTTTAAAAATTAGGATTCTTATGTATTACAGAAGGGCGTACTTGTGAATTATTTTGATTTGGTGTGGATTGAGGTCTTTTATTGGTCAATGGGTCTATTGTTTTGGTAATTATTATTTGAACTGAAAGTTGGTCTCTAAAAGCCATTGTTTTGAGTTGTTGGAATTCTGCGAGTTATTTTGGGAATTTTGTTGAGAATGACATTCGTTGTACGAGTCCATACGTTCAAAAAACGTGCATCTATGTAGTTGAAGGTTTGGTCTTCTGATGGGTTGATTATTTTGATTGGGTTTTGGAGGATTGGGTCGATTAAATTTCTTTTTTGAAATAGGATAATTGTAACTCTCGTATGATGCGGACCTGAGCTTCACGGAAATCTTTTGTATTACTAGCACGAATGATGTGAGCGATTTTTGAATCGAGGCCGGTCAATAAGGAATTGAGCGCCATTGATGCAAAGAAGATAGTTTTCTAGTGTCTCCAAAATGAGAAGTAAGAAGCTGTTTTATTTCTAGATATGAAAATGAATTTTTTGAACTTATAAGTTGTGCTGCTCTTCCACGTAACTTATTTTTTATGTGAATTACTAATAGTTGTTTTTGATCACGCTTAGACATATTGTAGGCATCATTACAAGCATTTAAAAATGTGTGTAAAAATATCTGATCGCCTTCAAATTCGAATACGATAGAAAATTTTTCAGATAATTTCTAAGGTTCTATTTCAGGCTGGTTTTCATTGCGAGACGCGGGAAGAAAAGTATTCCCGTTATCTTTCATGATGGTCAATAAATTAATAAACGAAATAAAAATATAAGATTATGGATTGATTAACAAAATATTTAATCAAATATAAATATCAAATAATAAATCAAAATATAACTATCAAAATAATAAATCAAAATATCGGAGAAGTATTTTTTTAAGACAATGTCGGATTAGCATAATAATTGACAAAAGTAATTGTTTAGTAATAAGTTTATAATTATTTTAAAAGTTTGTAATTATCAAAAAATATTCAAGTTCGGCAAGAACTTAGTAATTGAAAGAATAATTAATATTGGAATATCGAACAGTATATGTTAATAAAAGGTATAAAGCAAAAATTATATTCGAGGTGATTCAATATTAGACTTAAATTAGTTCCAAAAACATCAATTCGTCTTGTGCTCGACAGCTATTCTACCAGGGGCTTCACTTGGTGTTTCTTTCGTAGATTTTTGCCAAGTTATGACGGCACTGCTTTTGAAGTTTTCTGGTTTTTTTTTCTGATTAAAGGATTGGAATACACCGTTGTCAGTTAAGTTCTTCCTTGTTCTGTCAACGTTTCCAGATCCTACTGACTGCGACACTTTTTATACCACCAAACACTTTTTTGATTTTAAAAAAAATTAATTTATTTTAAAAATACAATTTTCAAAGTTACGTGTTATAATTTTAATTATACTGAATTTAAAAATTTAATATAATAAACGAAAATAAAGAGCGACAAGTGGTTTTATAATATGCTGCTGACTCAATGGGAACGTGTAAAAAGTTTGGGTCCCGCTAACTCTGCTGGTACTGTATGTGCAGGGATCCTTATCGGCTCTGAGTCTGGTAGTTGGAACTTGTAACCTGATACCCTGGGAATCGTCGTGATAAGGAACATTGGTTGGTACAATGCATATAGCATATATTCTTTGACCTATTATTGAGGTTAACTAAATGCATATTTCCTTTAGAAAAAGGAATTGTATTTATGTTGTAAATTTAACTATTAGTTTTAAATTTCTCAAAATTTGAATGAACAAAAACACAAACTTCAAATATATATAAGCACGGCACAGGTAAAAGTTTATATCTAGTAAAATAACTCTTAGAGCTAGTTATTCAAGGAATACCAGCAATACAACTATTCTCTTTTAAGATAGAAAGACTTCACTGAATTTACAAGACGTACCCCAAAATACTATGCCATACTGCAAACGAGACTTACCTGAGCATAATACAGCATTTTGAGGTTTCGAAATAGGTAGCATGCTGAGTTTATTTTGGAAATAGTATCATCACATTGCCTTTTCCAATTGAGACATTCATTAATATACAAACCCAAAAACTTTAGGCATATTAATAATTCGATATTTATTAGCCAATAACTAAGATCACACAAAAGTTCGTTACATTTATTTTCAAGAGATATATGTGATTTTTCTGATATAAGTATCGAAGTATCATCTGCATAAAGTGTAAACTGTACAGCAGAATTTATTGAGCCAACATCATTTAAGTAAATAAGAAATACTATTGGGCCAAATACAGAATCTTGCGAAACACCCATATGAATGTAAGTAAATTTAATCTGATTTGCAAATATTTTCTGATTGTTGGGATACATCTGTTAAGGAGATATACTGACGACGTTCTGATAGGTACGATACTATCTATTTTGGAGAGAGATCTTTTATTCCAATATTTTCTAATTTATTAATGAGTCAGGTATGATCGACACAGTCAAATACCCTACTGAGATCACAAAAAATCCCGACAGGCATTCATCCGCATCAATATAGTTAGTTAAAGTCTCACAAAATGAATGAACTGCTGTATTTGTAGACTTATCTGCCTGAAAGCCATGCTAATATTTACCAACAATACAGTTCTCCAATAAAGAATATTTTTGAAAACACTGAAGGGACAGGTCTTAAGCGATAATTACTAATATCTTTGGATCACCTTTCTTATGTACAGGAACGACTTTTTCAACCTTTACATAATCCGGGAAAATACCATTGTAAAAAGACAAGTTTATTAGAAATATTAAAGGTGATAGTATGGATAGAATTACTTTTTTAATAAAAATTGAGGTATTTCATCAAATCCACACGATTTCAATTTTTCTATCAATAATTTACTCAGCTCATTTGAAGTGTAAGGACATAATTGTAAAAAATTTATTTTCATTATAAGGCGGTTTTCTTAAAGTACTATTTTGATGACTGAGAATTTTAGAACGTACCTTAATTGGAGGATTCTTAAAGAAAACATTGAACATTTCCTATTGCACATGGAGTGCGTACGTTCCCTGTAGTAAGCCGGTAGATTCTTAGCACCTTCTGGTCATTTAACAACTTTTTTAAAACCGGAAGAGTGATTTTTTCAACTTTTTACATGGTATAATAAAACAATATTGGCCATACAATTAACAAAATTGAAAATCTTCTAAGACATCCATTGCCGCCATTGTGGTCTTCACCCATATCTTTTGGCAGGTGTCCGTCTTATAGTCTACGTAGCTGGATCCCAATTTGAACTTGGCCATTTATTCATTTTATACTATTTATACTTTATACTATTAAATTAATGGATACTCACCACCGCGCATTGAATGCCTCAGATTAAAATTAGTCACGTAGACTACAGAGGTGACCCTATGCCCCGTCAACCGGATTAATATGCGTGTGTGCGCTCAAGGCATTGCTAGTAATTGCTAGACCAGAGTTTATGTCTCATCTTAAATGAAACGTGTTATTTACTAATTTTATACAAACAAAATGACTGGAAAATATTAAGGTAATTACATGAAGTGTAAAATTTAAGAGTTACGACATTTTAAGAGATAAGAATAAGAAAGAAAGCAATCGTCATATAATTAATTCTAAATATAAAACCATAATTTCTCAATTTTCTTCCTTCAAACAGTTATTTACAGATGGATCTAAAACAGAGCGTTGTGCAGCATCTGTCTTTGTAGCAGAGGATGAAATAAAGAAATATAAACTAGCGGAGACTAATACTATTTTAACAGGAGAACTTTTTGCAATATATAAACCCATATGTCACTGTGATGTATTGGCAACCCTGCAGTGCGGTTACGTTACAATCAGCTGAGAAAACACTCAGGAATTATTATTTGCATTACGTTTTGGAGTGATCATTAAAGTCGGTAGTATTTCCTATACTGTGTTTATTATTTACAACCGGTCCGATACATATTATTTGGCGACGAGGATGGGACCCGTGTGTGTGCCAGTTTAAGTGCATTATTTCGTCCCGGTGATAAATAAAGCAAAGTGTGTGCAGGATGGCGGCATTCGGAAACATCGAACAGTTTAACGTGGGTGACTCCAAAGGTTGGGAATCATACGTCGAGCGTATGGATTTTTTCTTCTTGGCAAATAACATTACAGACCCTGATAGGAAAAAAGCTACATTTTTAAGTTTGTGTGGTCCCAATACATATGAGATTATTAGATCTTTGGTCGCGCCGTCCAAAGTGTCTGATAAAACTTATGACCAAATCATAGTTGAATTAAAAAAGCATTTTTCTCCAAAAACGTCAGAAATTGTGTGCAGGTTTAAGTTCTATCGTCGGAATCAACAGAGTGGTGAAACAATATCTGTGTATCTAAAGGAATTACGAAAATTGGCAGAACCCTGTAGTTTCGGAACTAGCCTTGACATAATGCTACGTGACCGACTCATTTGTGGTATTACCGACGAATCGCTACAGCAAAAGTTGCTAGCCACAGATAAGTTAAAACTTAAGGACGCGCAAGACCTGTGCCTTGCACACGAGGTGGCCGTGGAAAGTTTGGCAGTTCTACGAGAAACTGAGTCGAGCGCAGATGTAAACGCGGTAAGTTTTCGTAAAAATCAACCGGGCCAGTTCAAACAATTAGCTAATCGCGAAAGGAAGAAATGTTTTCGGTGCGAAAAAGAACATTCTCCCGAAACTTGTGAACACATTAAATCAACCTGTGCATATTGCAGGAAAGTTGGACACATCGAAATAGCTTGTTTTGCAAAAAAGAAGAACCAAAATTACAAACGCAAAGTACATCAGACTACCGTGGAATCTACGTCCAATACCGAGCTTGTTTCGGGGAACACTCAGAGTGTTTTTTATCAAAGTAGTGACTATGAATTTACGTTAAATAACGTGACGTCTGATAGCATTACCGGTAAATATTTAGTAGATGTGCTACTCAATGACCAAAAAGTGAAAATGGAGGTTGACTCGGGCGCGAGTTATTCAGTGATAAGCAAATCAACCTACCATGAAATCTTTAGTGAAAATCGACCTAAAATAGATAAATCCAGTGTTATTTTAAGGGACTATCAAAACACAGTGATACCCACACTGGGTAAGTGTCAAGTGGAGGTAAAGAGAGGTCCAAGATCAGCGACACTTCCTCTCATAGTCACGGAAGGAAATCGTGCCAGTCTACTCGGCAGAAACTGGTTTGATAGTTTAGGTTTAACCATAGCTGGGGTAAGTCAAATTTTATCAATGATAAATTATACAGAAGAATACCCAGATGTATTTAATACAGATTTGGGGTCTTACCGGGGTCCCCCAGTAAGTTTTTCGTTGGACAAAAATGTAAAGCCGATTATGTGTAAAGCTCGTAAAGTTCCATTTGCGCTAAAAGATAAAATCGAAGTTGAACTGGACAGGCTTATTGCGAAAGGGGTTTTAGAGCCGATTACGCACCCAAAATGGTGCACCCCAATTGGGAGTGTTTGCAAAGAAAACGGTGAGGTTAGGATTTGTGGTGACTACAAATCCACATTGAATTTAGCGTTAAATCCGGAACCTTATTCAGTGCCATCGGTACAGGGTATCTTATCCACACTTGCGGGCGGTAAAGTTTTTGCAAAACTGGACATGGCACAAGCTTATCTGCAGTTAAGTGTCAACCGCGAAGCTGCTGAAGCACAAACAATAATTACGCATAAAGGGGCTTTTAAATGCAATCGTTTACAGTTCGGTATATCAGTGGCTCCACAAATTTTTCAAAAATTCATAAACACTCGATTAACGGGTATTCCTGGTGTACTACCTTATTACGATGACATTTTAATAGTTGGTAGCTCAGAAACAGACTTGGATTCAAAAGTGCGCGCGGTATTATCGCGTTTCCAGGAAGACGGACTGCATTTGCGCAAAGAAAAGTGCGTTTTTCGAACAAAAACTATAGAGTTTCTTGGTTTTCAAATTAGTGAAGACGGTTTACGCCCCACTAAAGACAAAATCGCGGCCCTAACTAATGCGCCTGCGCCAACCAATAAAACCGAGTTGCAAGCTTTTCTTGGACTTTTAAATTTTTATCATGTTTTTCTAAAGGACAGAGCAACAATTGCGAATCCGTTACATGCACTGCTCCGAAAAGACGTTCCCTGGCAGTGGCGTTTTATAGAACAAAAAGCTTTCGATTTACTAAAAGAAATTTTAGCGAAAGAACCTGTGTTAGGGCATTACAATGAACAAAAAGATTTATTTTTGACGTGTGATGCCAGCCCTTACGTGGTAGGTTGTGTGCTTAGTCAACGTGATGATGAAGGACGTGAATATCCAGTGGCGTACCATAGTCGTACTCTATCATCTACTGAACGAAATTTCTCCCAAATCGACAAGGAAGCACTGGCCATAATATCGGGCATTAAAAAATTCCACGAATATGTATATGGCAGGAAAATAGGCATAAGAACGGACCATAAACCATTATTGGGTATTTTTAATCCGAAAAAGGGTGTTCCAGAGATACTGTCACCCAGAATGCTTAGATGGGCTCTTATGTTATCTGCTTATGATTATAAATTATGTTACGTACCAGGTTCAAAAATTCAGAATGCAGATGCTCTTAGCAGATTGCCACAAAAGGTACATGCGCCAGAACCACCAAGCTCAGATGACGTTTTGATGTTTGAGAACATCCCAGAAAAACTAATCTGTGCCAAAGACATTGCCAATGAGACTAAGAAAGACCCAGTGTTATCTAAAGTTTTGCAGTGGGCTTGGAAAGGTTGGCCTGATCAGAAAATTAAATTTTCAGACGAATATACTCCTTATCTACTACGTAAAAACGAAATTAGC
This sequence comes from Diabrotica balteata, assembly GCA_918026665.1. NCBI lineage: Eukaryota > Metazoa > Arthropoda > Insecta > Coleoptera > Chrysomelidae > Diabrotica > Diabrotica balteata. The sequence goes on along the minus strand of OU898278.1, from coordinate 74,881,428 downwards.
TGTTATCAAGACTGCCTGTTATGGGGTACAAGGGTAATAGTTCCACTAGGAGGGAGGAAAACAATACTGAATTTGCTACACTCAGCACACCCCGGAATTGTAAAAATGAAGTCACTGGCACGCTCATATGTTTGGTGGCCAAATCTCGACAAACAAATCGAACAGCTAGTAAATACATGCAGCGAGTGCCAGGAGTCTAGAAACATGCCAAAAAAGTGGGAGTGGGCCAGAGCTCCATGGACAAGAATACACCTCGATTTTGCCGGTCCATTTAAAGGCAAAATGTTTCTGATTATCATAGACTCGTTCTCGAAGTGGCTGGAGGTTAAAATCGTTCCAAATACCTCTAGTGTTGTGACTATAGATGTATTACGTGGTTTATTTGCCATTCACGGCATCCCAGATGTCGTCGTATCTGATAACGGAACTTGTTTTACGTCAGCTGAGTTTCAAGATTTTTTAAAGAAAAACCTTATTAGACAAGCATTGGTTGCACCATACCATCCAAGTAGTAATGGGCAAGCGGAACGCATGGTACAAAATGTAAAAAATGCACTAAAAAAAATGACAGATAGTAATGAAGAAACTAAAATACAGTTAGCATTGCACAGATATCTCCTTACTCAGCACATTACACCCCATTGCACAACAGGGAGATGCCCATCAGAAATATTAATGGGGCGAAAATTGGGCTCATTATTTGATCGTTTACAGCCTAACTTTAGAAAAGAGATGTTATCTAAGCAAGAGATGAACGATTCTTACAAAACAGTACCCAGATGTTTTCAAGAAAACGACACTGTATTTGCAAGGTCATTTGCTCCAGGTGGTCAAAAGTGGCTTCCTTCCAAAATAATTGACACCACTGGACCGTTAAGCTACAAAGTTCAAACCCCCGATGGTAAAATTTTACGTCGTCATTCTGACCAAATCAGAACCCGTGTGTGTGACCAAGAAACAACAGACGAAGTTACACCGTCAACCTCGATGGAAAAAAAATTACTCGTAACTCCGCAACCGTTGTTTCTGCATCCAAACGAATTTGTGGACCAAGAACCAGAAATTGTAGAGCACGCCGCTGAAGTTAAAAAGCCACCTGCTCGAATAAGAAAACCTCCAAGGTATTTGGAGGACTATGATGAGTAGATTCATCCAGGAGGGAGGAGTGTGATGTATTGGCAACCCTGCAGTGCGGTTACGTCACAATCAGCTGAGAAAACACTCAGGAATACAGACGCGACGATGACCTATTTAGTATATATTTGTTATTTGCATTACGTTTTGGAGTGATCATTAAAGTCGGTAGTATTTCCTATACTGTGTTTATTATTTACAACCGGTCCGATACATATTAGTCACGTTACAAAATGTCCTGAAATTAACTTCTAAATAATTACTGACTTACTACGTTCTCTAAAAATTATATCAAAAATCTATTCTTCCTATCCTGTGGCCAAACTCATTAGGCAATAATTGCTCAACCTAAATAATAGAAACATTGCTTTCCTGTGGGTGCCATCTCATATTGGAATCACGGGAAACGATTTGGCGGATAAATATGTACGAGAAGCCTTAGAGGTCAAATTATACTATGTTCTCCCCAAAAACTCCAGCGACAGATCTCAAATCATATTTCCACAGCAAGATAGTCAACATATGAACTAGCAGATAGCACAAAAAACAGGAAAAATTACCTTTTAATAGAAAAAAGAGAGATAAAACCAATATTTCAACCATGGTCTGACAGTTCTACTAATCGTTTTTCTCAGGTTACCATCACATGACGACGGCTTGGTTATAGTCGCCTTACGCATGGACATCTGATGACAAGGGATCCCCAACCGGAGTGTTATGCTTGCGAGACCCCACTAACAGTAAAACACCTTCTAGTGGAGTGCCCGTTAGACAATGCGGAAAGATTTAAATTCGGAATCCCGGAGAATTAGAGAAGACTATTCTTAAAGTGCAGTGCCAAAGTGATTATCCAATATCTAAAAGCAATAAACTATTTATATAAAATTTAATTGTTACGCTTTTCAATTATTGTTAATACTTTTTCTTTTTTCGCTAATATCCTTACAGGTTAAACTATGTAAACGAGCATTCATCTTAAACTATGTAGTAGAAGATGGATGGGTAACCCATAAAAGTGCAACAGTTGTTTGGACTACCATTGTTTGGATCACAAGTAAATTATTATCATATTATAAAGATGAATAATTATTCTTATTACCTTAATCCTAAATTAATAATACTAATATTTCGTTATTTTAAAAAATCGAATATTTTCTGCTTTATATTTATACGTTCAATGCCAACTGTATAATCGGTATTGTTTATTTTGGTCGATATGGTTGTAATTTACATGCTATAAAGTTAAACGCCTTGATCCATTTTATTTCAGAAATAAGTTGCAATTTTTCAGTCTAAAAAATAAAAAAATTGCTGCACACTAATTGCAGTCTATATGGTTTCAGTTCATTAAAACATCATTCAGTCTAAACAATAAAAAAATTGCTGCACACTAATTGCAGTCTATATGGTTTCAGTTCATTAAAACTTATATTTTTTAGAAAGTCTAACAATAATATTGTTGTCTTATTTACGGGACGGTAACCATGGTGATCAGTGGTACAGAAACTATCATTTCCAAATAATAATTGACGAAGAAAGTTATTTGTATACAATAAACTTTTAATTAGATCATACAAGAGATATCTTCAAGCATACAATTTTCTCTTCCAGCTTGGTTAAATTGCCTTGACTCATATCATCATTTTCAAAAACACAAAATTTTACAATCATCATTTACTGAACGCTTTTTTGTCGAAAAATATGAAATGCGTGTGCTGAGTCTTTTTATATTCAATAATCTTTTGTGTTTTAGTATAACTTCGTAGAAGGCTTTCATTTATTTGTTCCTAAGACAGATAATCTCTATCCAGAAGAAAAAAGGTTACAATAAAAATAATTAAAAAATTGTTTCGTGAAAATTTGCAGATTTGATGCGATTAAAATATAATATATATATATATATATATATATATATATATATATATATATTATATATTATATATATATATTATATATATATATATTATATATATATATATTATATATTATATATATATATATATATATATATATATATATATTGGAATAATAATAGATAGTCAAGAAATTAGCATTATATTATGATTTTTAATTAATATACTAACTTAAATAGTGATTAAAGAAATAATTTATGAATGAGTTATATGCTAGCGAATATTATTAAAAAATAGTTATATAAGGGTATTTTTGAAAATTTAGCTTAGGATTAAGTTTAAAAAGTTTTTTATTTTATTTTATTTTATTAATAAATATATTTAAGTGAGCCATGTACATAGGCAACCAAATATACACTGGGTTATTTGACATTTGGATGGTTGCGGATGTGAAGTGATAAGATATTTAGTGGTGATTATAACTTTGATTTTGGAAAACTTTAGGCATTCAGTGACAGAAAGGTAATTTCAAATTTTAGATAGGTTGTTATAAATATATATTGTCTATATTAGATATATATGTATGTTTCATAATAGTTATAATAAAGATAATTTAAAAAAAGTACTTACAAACTAATTCTTTGAGAACCGCGATAAAAACCCTATACTTATATATGGTATTTTAAAATACTCATTGCTCATACACAAAAAAAATCATAGTAATTTTGGAGCTCACAGCGGGGCTTTTTATTTAAAAGAATTAGTTTGGGAAGATAAGTGCTCTCATATAATTATAATAATTTTCATTAAAAAAAAATATATAGCTTTTATTTTTCATTATATTTGAACAAGTAACGTCTCAAAACGTTTCAAGAAAAGAAAGGTACACGAAACAAAAATAATGAAGAAAATGTGGAAATAGAAACACAAGCTATGCAAGAGGAGAGTTTAGTCCAAGTTCCACAAGATACAGTAGAAGTGAATCAAGAAAGAGGGGAAAATGTCAATATGGCAGCTCTGATGTCATTAATGATGCAGATGAACAAGACAATGGAAGAGAATTCAAAAGAAGTCAAAGAAGACATGAAAAAAATGGAACAGAAATTGGAAGAAAATTCGAAAAAAAGGGAAGAGATTTCGAAAAAAATGGAAGAGAATTATAAAAAATTAGAAAAGAAAATAGAAGATAATAATAAGAAAATTGTAAAACAAATAGATAAAAAACTTGAAGCTGCAGAGACAAAAGTAGCAAATTAAATAAAAAATATACATATATTTTTATATATTTATATATAAAAAATATTTATATATAAATATACAAGAAAAGGATAGAAAATGAGAGAACAGAAGTAAATAGGAATATTCAAGTTAATAAGATAAATATAGAACAGAAAATAGAGTTGCAGAAATGTAACTTAGAAGTTAAAATTAACGAAGACAGGAGAAAGGCAGAAGAAAAATTAGACGATATGCAACAAAATATCCAAAAAAATAGTAATCAAATAGGAAATGTGGAACAGAGAATAGATGATATTTCACAAATGAGAGACATAGGGAGACCTTACTTAAATCTAACAATTGACACTGGGATTAAATCCTAGAGTATACATAAATAGTATAAAACATAAATTAATATTACTGAATGATATAATTGATATTAAATATATTAGAATGACATTAAGTGACAATGCGGCAACTTGGTTTGCCAGTGTTGAAAAAGATTTGGATAATTTTCAAACATTTAAAAACAAATTTTTAAATTATTATTGGGGTAAATTAGAGCAAGCCAGATTTAGGGAAGTTCTATATTTTGGAAAGTATAATCACAATTTAACATCAAATATGATAGATTATGCAATAAAACTAATAACGGTTGCAAAATATTTAGAACCACCACTTAGAGAGGATGAAACAATCTTAAATGTATCTAGACATTTTGATGCCAATGTTGTACAAACAGCAACTGTACAAAATATTCAAACAATAGATAGTTTTATTAATTTTATTTAAAGAATACAAAGAGGTAATATGACAAATAATAATGATAACAATAATATTAGGATGAATAATAATAATGATAATAGAAAAACAATAATAACTTTCAATATAATAAGAATAATAATCAACAATATAGACAATCATATAATATTAATAGATTATTATTATTATTATTATTATTATTATAATATAAGCGAGGGCAGAGGAACTAAGTCCCTATTATGCCCAAAAACAAAGAAATTTCATTTATCACCTACTAGTAAATAACAAAAATTACAACTAAAAGAAATAAAATTACAATTTTTGGTTTAAAGGAAAAGTAATATTTTAACTATAATATAAAACTGTCGAGTCTGTTTTTGAACGAGTTGGTAGAAGAAGCGGAGACTATGTTATCGTTGAGGTTATTCCAGCACTCAAAAACTCTATTTGGAAGAAAGTTCTGTTTTTGTCTTATAGAAAAATTTTCTTTCTTTAGTTTGTATTGATGACCTCTGAGGCGTTCATCTTGGTTTATGATAAATATTTCATCGAGGTTTCCAAAATTGGATTTTAGTATTTTGAATGTTGTAATTAAGTCTTCACGTTGTCGGCGAAGTTCAAAAGTGGTTAGATTAGCCATACTAAGTCTTTCTGCATAAGACGGTCTTCTCGATCCCAAAGAAATTCGAGTGGCTTTTCTTTGAACGTTTTCCAACAGATTCTTGTCTCGAACCAGATCGGGATACCACGTTGGTCCAGCGTATTCTAGTATGGGTCTTACGTACAAAGTGTAAAGTTTGCAAAATGATTGCATTGAAACTCCCGAAAAACACCTCCGAATAAGATACAGTCTGGAGTTTGCACGTTTACAAATAGAGGTAATATGATCGGACCAAGTTAGGCTGCTGTTCACAATAACACCAAGATCGTTATACGAAAACACAGATTTTAATGGCTGCCCGTTAACAAAGTACGGCACAAGTGGGTTATTTTTGCCAATTCCAAGCACTACACATTTTTCCGCGTTTAAGGGTAGTAACCACTGAGAACACCAAGTTAAAATAGAGTCCAAGTCCATTTGGAGGGTTAGCTGGTTTGTGTTTGGATTGGCATATATTTTTGTGTCGTCAGCGTAAAACGATATTTTACTTGAGACATAATAAGGAATATCGCTGGTGTAAACCGTAAAAAGCAGAGGTCCAAGGACAGAACCCTGAGGCACTCCACTTTCCACTAACCTGTCCTGTGAGAAAGATTCGCCAACTCTAACTTTGTAATATCGATCTGTCAGGAAATCATCTATCCAACGAAGTAAAGTACCGCGAACTCCGAAATGTTCTAGCTTATGTAGAAGTCTGCGCTTAGGTACACGGTCAAAGGCTTTAGAAAAATCTAGATAAACAACGTCGACCGGCTGCGAACTGTTAAGGGATGAGGTCCAGTCGTTAACACAATGTAGGAGATTGGTTAGAGTAGAGCGACCAGAGACAAATCCATGTTGTTGTGCTGGAATAACATGTTCCTGGAGAAGGAATTTGGTCATCTCCTCGGAAATAATGGCCTCCATAACTTTGGCAACTACTGGCAGCAAGCTAATCGGACGATAATTGTTGGGGTCGAGTTTGTTGCCTTTTTTAAAAATAGGGGTAACGGAAGCTAATTTCCAACTAGGGGGTAAGGAGTTTTGGATGAAAGAGGTTTGCATAATTAACGTTAAGGGTATTGCAAGCGTGTCTGCGCACCTTTTTAACAGTTTTGGTGTTAAACCATCTAAACCAGGTGAAGCGGCCGTGCGAAGTTTAATTAAGTGTTGTTTGACATGATCCACTGTGAATTCAACTTGCTGTAAGGATGCGCCGACACGATTACAGTTAACAGCAGGTAGATAACCATCATTTAATTCTTTAGTAAAAACCTGTGAAAATGCTAAAGAGAGAGTTTCGGAAGATTCTTTGTCAGAAGAGCATAAAGTCTGGTTGGATTTTTGAAGTAGCGGAATGGAAACTTTAGATGTCATGGAGGAACGTATGTATTTATAGACTTTTTTAATGTTACCACTTTCAATAACGTTTGCTTCAAAATTTTGTCTTAGGGTTTTTAGAGATGTTTTTAAGTTATTTGAAAATCTGCGGTGGTTTTGGAAATCACTAAGAAGCCCGGTGTGTTTAAATTTTCGCCATAGATGTCGTTTGTGATTAATTTGTTTAATTGCTGTTCGATTTATCCAGGGTTTGAGGTTGTTTTTATAACTCTTACGGAAAATAGTATTTGTAGAAATTATATTGTGGACTTTATCGAGAAATGCAGTCCACATTAATGAGGGGTCGTTTAAGTCTGCAAAAAATAAATGCCAGTCGATTTGAGAGAGCTCAGTGTCAACTTCAGAAAAGTCGGTAGTAGCATATGTTACAATGTTATTTTTGCGGGGTAATATTTGATTGAACTGGATGTGAGCCGTTATAACTGCATGATCTGACTTTCCTATGGGAGAACTGACTTCGAGAGATGAAATCAGCTGTTCGTCATTAATAAGCACTAGATCTAAAGTAGAAGGTTGGTTATTATTCCTAAATCTAGTAGGTTCTGTAATGAGTTGTATCAGGTTTGAATTTACTACAAAGCTTTTAAATAAATTATGAGCGTTTTCGGCGTCAGATAATGAAGTTATTGGCCAGGTGATCTCTGGGAAATTAAAATCTCCAGTAATGATAAGATTATCAAGAGATGATAGTTCTTCAAGTTTTGTGAAGAAAACATTATCGTGTGCAAGTAGTGTATTAGGTGGACGATATATACATACTAGATTAAGGCAAAAAGAATTTTTAGTAACAGATAAGTGAATTGCATCTATTCCAGTAATATCTATTAGCTTAAGGTTAATTTTGAAAGTTGTGGTAATAATATTGGATAAATAAATGCATACACCGCCACCCACACGATTTTCTCTGTCTTTACGATATATTGTATATCCATTTATATTAACAGAGGAGTCAGGAATTGTGGGTTTGAGCCAGGATTCGGCAATACAGATAATGTCCGGTTTAAGAAGTTGCACTGTGCATAAAAATTCGTCAAACTTAGCGGAAAGTGAATCTAAATTAGTATATAGAAATAGCCAGTCATTAAATTTGTTGGTAGAAAAATTATGAACGAAATTTCGTGATTCTGGGAGTGCCATTGATGTATTTAATAGTTAAATCATGTTCACCGTTATTTTTGCGAGTTTCTAGCTCACTTCGGAGTTCTTTTAAACGTACTTGTTGGATGGGCGTCTTGTCGTCAATTATTGAAAATTTTTCTGTGGCTTTGTTTTCCAGAAGTTTGGCTTTATTTCTCAGAATATCTTTACGTGGTATTCCGAACCCATCACTACCTTTATCATTCGGGGAAATCGTTGGTTTGCTTTGCCGACTCTGTAGAAGGTGATTTGCTTTTCCTGGCAGCCAACAGTATCCAAAACAAGCTTCACCTTATTCGCGTCATCATCTTTTCTGCGTTGTACATCCCCAGAGGAAGATTCTGTTACGCCTCTAATTAGAATATTTTTAGCGCGTGTTATACGATCTACAGCTTCGTTAGCGATATTATCCGTGAATTCGGTAGACTTAAATAAATTAATCTGGCTGAGCTTATCGTTTAACTCAGGTATTTTATTATCAAAATCATCAATTTTCGCACGAATTTCCATTTTAAAATCTAGCAGATCTTTTATTTCTGAAATATTAGAAATATTGGAGCTGCAAGAGTTACAGAGTATGTTCAGTCCTCGAATTTTCTGTCGGGTGACGCGGTCCTCCGATGAAAGGTCGGTGCATGTGATATGTATTTGTCGCTTACATCCATCGCACTGGAGTTTGCGGTCAGTTGTCGCTATGGTTTTCGAGCAGTTCGAACAAAAAGAGGTGGACGGCATTGTCCGGTTTTTTGTGTATGTAATTAGTATTTGGTTTTATATTAATATATTGTGGTATGATACTCACAGTAATTATTCGCTGTAACTGCACTTTTTACACAAAATTTTTACAAAAACTACTGACTATTGATATATGGAACAATCATGCAAAATTTCTTTGCGAAATAATTATTTTGTACAGAATAATCGTGAAAATCAATACGAGCACAAAATTTCACGTATGTCGTCAACCAACTAGCAGGTTGTGATAAGGCAATAATATGCAAAATTTTAATAACAATAGTAATAATCAAAATAGACAAACTTTTAATAACAATAATAGTTACAATAGACAAAATGTTAATAACAATACTACTGATAATAGACAAGATTTTAATAATAGGAGAAATACAGAACGACCTAATTACAACAGACAGGTAAATTGTGTACGAAGGAATAGAAGGTGCGAAGATAGTGAACGAAATAGTACAAGGCAAGAAAATATGAGTAGAAGTTATAGTAGTGAAAGACACAGGACATTAGATCCAAGTGGTCAGACACAATCGGAAAATTCTAATAATCCAAATTTTGTACAGTAAACTTTTTGAATTACAAGTTGGGCCATTGCCATTATGAAAAACCTTCTGGATATATTTATTTAGATGAAGATAAAATTATAGAATCTATTAATTTTATTTATATAAATGCTATGTCCAAAAATAAAATGATTAAGGTTATGATAGATACTGGTTCAGAAAGTACTTTAGTCTCGGAAAATTTCATTTTTATTACATTAAAACTATCAGATATAATAAACATTCCAAAAGTTAAAATTGTTGGTGCAAGTAATAAGAAGTTGGGAGAAATTAATAAACTAGCCAATTTTAAAATTAATATTCTTAATAAAGAAAATAATATGCAAGGATTTATGTGTTGATATATTAATGGGAAATGACGAATCGGAAAAGAAGAAAGTAAAGATAGATTTTGAAGAAAAGGTTGTAACTTTGGAAGGGCAAATAATTAAGTTTATGCAGAAAGATGAGGTGGAAAAAGAAATAAGAGTTGATAGGATATTATTAAAAGATAGCAATTATGTTTATGAAGAAGAAATGTATTTTGATGATAGGGAGATGTCCCAAAAGAATGTAAAGAATAATTGTAGTGAATATTAAAGGAATGGAAATTTTTAGCAGATGGATGCCTACGAGGTGGAGTGCGTAAAACTTCTTCTTCTTCTCGTGCCACTCCTAGCGGAGATTGGAAATCATCATGGCCACTGTGACTTTGTTAGCAGCGCGCCTAAAAAGTTCAATCGAACTGCACCCGAACCATTCACGTAGATTACAAAGCCACGATATTTTTCTTCTTCCCACACTTCTTTTGCCCTTAATTTTGCCCTGCATGATGTTTCTTAAAAGTTCGTACTTTTCACCTCTCACAATGTGCCCCAAATATTCCATCTTTCTAGTTTTTATCTCATTTAGAATTTCGCATCTTTTGTCTAAAGTTTGGAGTACTTGCGTGTTAGTGACGCGGTCCATTCAGTGGACTGCGTAAAACTGGAAGCCAGGAATAATGATTACATAATGAAAAATAATTTTATTTGTAAAGAAGAAGATATGATAAAAGTTTTAATTTGTTCTGAAGAATATAAATCAATAGTCATTTACATATTGCAGCAACACAAGGGACTTGTTAATAAAGAAAATAAAATTGCACAAAATTATATCCATAGTATAAACGTTAAAAAAGAAAAAGATTTTAAAAGAAAATCATACCCAATACCATATAAATACAGAGAAGAAGTAAACAGAACGATTAATAATATGTTAGAAGATGGAATCATTGAGAAGGCAGATACACGTTTTTTAAACCCTGTAGTAGTAGTACGTAAAACATCAGGTAAAATCAGGCTATGTTTGGATGCAAGGAATATTAACAAGATCACTGAAAAGCAATTTGAAACACCAATAAGTATAGATGGAATACTAGGACGAATTACAGGAATGTCATTTTTCACTAAAATTGATTTACAGCATAGTTTCTGGTTAATATCTCTAGAAAGAAATAGTAGACAGTATACAGGATTTCAGATAGATGGAGTAGAATATCAATTCAAAGTAGTACCATTTGGATTTCAATCATCTTGCAGTGCTCTATGTAGATGTCTTCATGATATTTTGGATCAATATGAACAATTTGTAATTCACTACATTGATGATATATTAATTTTTTCTAAGTGGACACCTACATTGGAACCGTATTTCTCCCGATCCGATATCGCCCGACGTCGGCCGACGTCGGATTGAAAACAAACTCAAGGTATTAAATCATAGTGCCTACACTACTTCCATGACGAAGCAGTATAGGCACTAACATTTAAAACCTTGAGTTTGTTTTCAATCCGACGTCGGCCGACGTCGGGCGATATCGGATCGGGAGAAATACGGTTCCAATGTAGGTGTACACTAAAACGGCTGAAGATCATGACAAACACCTAAAAATAATAATCAACAGATTAGACAAAGTTGGACTAAAAATAAATCAAGAAAAATGTACATTTTTTTAAAAAGAAGTAATATATGTAGGTTATAAACTTAATACTAAGGGAATTGAAATGGATCCAGAACGAACACAGGTTATCCAGGACAATTAAACACCGCACGATTTAAGAACTTTAAGAGGATTTTTCGGAATAATTAATTATTATTAAAGGATGATACCAGATCTAAGTATAAAAGAAATTCCATTACTTGAACTGCTGAGGAAAGATGTAAAATGGAGATGGGATCAACGAAGAGAACTAGCATTCCAAGAAATCAAAAACATTTTTCTGTCAAATTTAAAAATATACCACCCTGACTACACAAAGCCATTTGAATACCCAATACAATTCATTTAAAGAATTATAAAGCCATATGAAAAAGGTTACTCAGTGTCAGAATTATAATTAGCAAGTATCATACATTGTGTCACAAAATTAAGATTTTATTTGTTGGGTAATGAATTTACTATATAAACAGATCACCAAGCTTTAATATCTATATTAAATAACACATACGGAAACAGTCGAGTACACCGTTGGAGCCTTATACTGAGTTAATACAGTTTTGAAATCAAATACATTTCTGGAAAATCCACCATAGTGGCAGATGCTTTGTCAAGGTTAGAAAATACATCACAAAAAGGGCAGCGAACAATAAAAATTGGGGTAAATCAGTTAGTAGAAAACACTAGATTATATTCTACAGAAGAAATTATAAGAGATTAGATCAATTTGAGTGAAAGACAAAAAGTCCTTAGAAAAGATGGGGTGTAGTATAAAATAATTAATGGCATAGAAGTATATGTAATAAGTAGAACTTTGGCAAGAAAGATATGGAAAGATTTACATAAAAGTTACATGCATATTGGTTCAAGAAAACTATGGATATTATTTAGAGATAATTATTTTGCAAAGAATGACATAGGTATGCAAAAGAAATTACTACCCAATGCCAAATATGTCAAATAAACAAAGAAAATAATTTCAAAAACCAAAACAAATATAAATCCAATGTTGCATATGAAAAACTAAATACAGTTTCCATGGATTTCATCTCAAATTTAGTTCCCAGTCCAACAGGAAATAAGCATATACTAGTGATAGTTGATTTATTTACAAAATTTATTAAACTATATCCATGCTCAAGAACAAATGCGAAAACATTGAAATTAAATATTAATCAGTTTTTCGATTATCATCATTAAAGAAATATGACCATTTAAAAATTGCATAATAGATAACGCTACATATTTTAACAACCAAAAATTTCGGGCATTTTGTGAGCAAAAGGGGATCGACATTCATTTTACAAGCATCAGACATCCTCAAGCGAATCCTGCAGAAAGATATATTAAAGAAGTTATAAAATATTTAAGGATAATATGCCAGGATCAACATGTGACATGGCAGCAATATATCGAACAAGTGGAATATTTTTTTAATATAACACATAATTTAAATACAGAGGAAATACCAGAATATTTCATGTTTGGTCATATAGGAAACAGAAAATGGATTAGTGAATATAACCAAGATATGTTAGAAAAAGTAATGCAGAGAGTGAACAAAAGAATTATGAGGAAAGCTGAAAAATATATCAGAAGACAAAATAAAACAATTTAAAAACCAATCACATTTCAAAAAGGAGAAAAAGTTTTAATTCGTTGACTTAGACAAGGTAATTTGAGAGAAAACCGTTGTAAGAAATTACAACCAATGTTTAAAGGTCCATACATAATAGAAAATCAGAATGGACTGAACAGTTATATATTTGATAGAAGCAGATAATAAACTTAGAGGGATATTTCATACTAATGACATTTTCAAATATCATGAAGATATTGAATAATGTCTTTTATACTTGTAACACTGATAACACTTAATAACACCACAAACAGTTTACTGATAGATCCATTTCATTAGACTTGATTTGTTGAAAAGGACACATGTTCGATTTCATTGTTGTGGAATAATGTATCAATTTGACATCATGCTTTTGGTATTTCTGATCAGGTGTTAATTTTGTCCAAGCCCTAAAAAAACCATAATTTGGTGTTACGTATCAAATTAATTGTGTAAATGTTTTTCTAAAAATAATATGAAAAGTGTAAAACTTACCATTCATATTAAACAAACAATTTTGAACGAAAAAAAGGAGAATGGTTTCCTAAATCTTGTCTATTAATAAACACCAGAATATAAGTGCTTAGATATTTATTTTCTTTGTAAATACATAAGATCTTTTCCATTGACATGGAAAATATGGCAGTTGACATCGAAACATAGGCGCAGTATAAGGCAATTTTAAATAGAAAATTAAATTATTTATTTATATTAATTACTATATTTACGAATGTGTATGGATAAGAAAATTAATATTTAAAAAAATAGTAAATGAATTATTTCTTTTAAAATAAATTTTGGGGTATTAAGATAATAACAAATAAAGAATAAATTAGCTTAATAATATTATGATTTTTATTTAATAAACTTAAATAGTGATTTTCGAAATAATTTATGTTATAGACTAGAGAATATTATAAAAAATATTTATATGAGGGTATTTTTAAAAAATTAGTATAATGATAAGTTTAAAAAGTTTTTTTTTACTTTAATAATAAATATATTTGAATAAGCAATGTGCATAGGCAACCAAATATACACTGAGTGGGTGACAGTTGGATGGTTGCGGATGTAAAATGGGGTTATTTATTAATTTAAGATGTTTAATTTACATATAATTACGGATGTAAAATAGTGTTATGTATTAATTTAAGGTGTTTAATTTATTTATATTCTGTTTATATTCTGATCCGAAAAGCTTAAATGTATATAAAATTCTCGATAGAAGGATGAAAAATTCTCTAGAAAAAGGCCAATATAAGAAAATTAACCCTATTTGCGAAGTAGACTATTCGAGAACATTCATATATCTAGGAAATAGAACAAATTCGAATATGATTCCTCACAAGAAAATTCGGGAAGGATAAGGCCTTAACCAAGGCTGATAACGAAGATATTGGGTGGTGATTATACCCTTTATTTTGGAAAACAGTTTGGTACCTTTCAGTGATAGAAAGGTACCAAATTTGGTTAATATAATTTAATTATTGTAAGAATTTCAAATTTAAGATAGTTTGTTCTAAATTTATATTATCTATGTTAGATATATATGTGTGTTTCATAATAGTTATAATAAAGATAATTTAAATTCTTTGAGAACCGAGATAAAAACCCTATACTTATATATGTTATTTTAAAATACTCATTGCTCATACACAAACAAAACATCATCATAGCAATATATATATATATATATATATATATATATATATATATATATATATATATATATATATATATTATTGCGATATTTAAAGTCTTAGTGCGCCAAGCAATTAATTAGCTAATTAATTAATTAATTTATTAAAATTATTTAAATGATATGATTATGACTCTATCACACTTTTTAATTCTCTTATCTCAGGGTTATATTCGTCTTTCAATATCTATGCTTCACATGTGAAAGGTAAGGTCCAAAGAATACCGGAATAATAAAAAACACATATGATATAACACTATATATTGAAATAAAAATAATGAAATAAAATTCACACTCAAATGTTTTCAATAAACAATATTTCATATAATGATTCTTAAAATTTTGTTCTACGCACGTGAACCTTCAAAATTAATGGTACAAACAATATTAGTTAAAATCTCAAAATCCCAATTATTATTCTAAATCTCCTAATCAAAAATTTATATCTTTTCTAAAGTAATTGTAAAAATTGTGTTATCAATAAAAGAAAAACTGCAGAAAAACCAACGATCTCTCTCTGATGATAAGTGGTCCAAATCCTTGTTCCTTGTAGCCTATACTATCTATTCTTAGCAGCTCCCTAGGTAATCAGCAATCTTACAAAAAATTGTTGCAAGTATATCGTCCTTAATGATCTCCTTCAAATGCACGAATCATTCAAATTATGATAGCCTCTTCTCCTCTCGATAAACTGAATCTCTCGTTGGCCCGAGTGGAAAATGACTCTTGGAATATCTTCTCTTTACGATAAACTGAATCTCCCGTTGGCCTGAACAGTGACTCTTGGAATATAAGTAGAAAAATATGACTTACAATATTTTGCTGCTTCAGCTTCTGTCAGATACACTAACTCCACAAAAACTCACTAACATTCAACATTACTGCTTGCTACCTCTCGGGAACCACCAGAGAACAATGACTGTTCGCCTTGCACACTTGGAAAATCAACTCACTCTCTTTTTTTTTTTCAAAAACTCACTAACGTCTCATTCTCAAACCAACTATCCCACCTTTTTCAATCTCATCCAATCAAAACGCGTCATACATCTCCCATTTCTTCATTTCGATAACACAACAAATTTTTACCTACAATTATAAAATTTCCTAAAACTTATTTACAACTAATCTTTTTCTACAAATTTTTATGAACTAACAAAAATATATCTTTCTAAAATCTATTCTATTGTCCTAATTACTACACAAATTTATTTGGAAAAACCGCTTCCATTGTCTAGGATTTCACTTGAGCTTATGCGGGTCACTTAAATATATTTTAACAAAGAAAATAATTTATGCATATCTTACGTTTTGTTCAATACAGGTAATCCAAAATTAAAAGACTTTCATTTTTCGAAATGTTTGTAGTTTATTGTTTGACTTATCTGAATTATTTTAATGTTTTTGAACTTTGAAATATTTTAAGCAAACCAATACTTTTCTCGATTTTACATATCATAACAATATATATATATATATATATATATATATATATATATATATATATATATATATATATATATATGTATATATATATGGTTTTATAGTTCAGATCCAGACCTGCCTCCCTATAACTCTTAACGACACTATAAGTAGTGTTTGCAGATCTTTTTGACTAAAAGCTAGGAGTACTCTATCATCTGTATATCGCAAATTATTGATGACTTCACCGTTCACAAGTATTCCTTCTTGTTTTTCAGAAAGTGCTTTTCTGAAAATTCTTTCGGAGTAAACGTTGAAAAGTAGGGGTGACAAGAGGCATCTCTCAATATTGAGAGCCTGTGATTTCACACCATCTACTAAAACTGATGTTATTTGATTCCAGTATAAATTTGCAATTATTCAAACATCTCTGCCGTCCAAGTCAATGTCGTTTAGAGCTTTGATTAATGTAGAGTGCTTTACACGATCAAATGCTTGTTGGAGGTTAATAAAACAGCAGTATATGTCTACAGGTTTA
Organism: Diabrotica balteata; assembly: GCA_918026665.1. Classification (NCBI taxonomy): domain Eukaryota; kingdom Metazoa; phylum Arthropoda; class Insecta; order Coleoptera; family Chrysomelidae; genus Diabrotica; species Diabrotica balteata. The sequence goes on along the minus strand of OU898278.1, from coordinate 74,864,742 downwards.
TATCTCGACATCTTTGAGCAAGTACGTTCATTCCAAACAATGTCTCTCTCGTTCCAAACGTGTTACTGAAAAACTGAGTGTCATCCAGGTATTCCAAACAATGTCTCTCTCGTTCCAAACGTGTTACTGAAAAACTGAGTGTCATCCAGGTATTCCTCGCATTGATTGTACGGCCATGTATTACTTTCAGAAAAATTTTCAATAAGTGGTTTAACAAACTAATGGTTCTATAATCAGAGCGTGTTATTAGGGGTCTGTCGCAGTTAGTAATATCGGGAGGTGAACTGCTCCTATCGTCTTCGAATAGGTTCGTGACGTAATTTTCCCATTATTTAAGTTTATCCTCTACTTTAAATATTTTCTTACCATGTTTATCCTGTAGTAATGCAGTTTGTTTCTTATTGAAGATACCAGCCGCTTCATTCACTTTTTTATACGTGTTAAACGTGTCGTATCTGTTTTCAAGTTCTCCAATGTCTCTCTGTTTGCTTCTCGTATTTTACGTCGAATTTCTTTTTGTATCTGTTGTAAAGTGTTTCGTTGTTTTTCGCTAGTCGTCGTTGTTCCATCAAATCCAATATGTCATCTGTCATCCAAGCCTGCTTTTTTAACCTTGACCTGTCTTGTAAATTTCTCACACAGATTTATTTTACTGTTGTTACGATTTTATTTAAGCCTTCATCGACGTTTTCACCAATATTTTCCCAAATTAAATTTTTGTTTAGTTATCTTTGAAGTGATTCCTTAACTTTCTCGTCTTATAATTGAGCTGTATCAATATTTTTACGAGACTTCTTTTTGATCACCTTTTTTAATTTTAATTGGGTTACAGCTACTAGGGAATTGTGATCAGACCCAATGTCAGAACCTGGATAGGTTTTAACTGGTTAAATGTAGTTTCTAAATCGATTTTTTATTAGAAAGAAGTCGATTTGGTTCTTAATAATTTTGTCCTCTGATTCTGCATTTGACTTCCAGATGTAGAATCTTCTCGGTGGTAGTTTAAAGTAAGTATTCGATATAATGAAATCGTGTTCTTGACAGAACTGGACAAGCCGATCTCCACGTTCGTTTCTGTTTCCCAAGCCATACCTAAGCCCCCATATTGTTCAAATAGCGTCCTTTGCCGACTTTAGCGTTAAAATCTCCCGAGGACTATGGTATTTGTTGCTACTTTGACAAGATCTAGAGCATCACTAATATCTTTGTAAAATGTTTCGAATTTATCTTCATCACTGGATGATGTTGGGACATAGATCTGAATTACATTGGTAATGAACGGCTTTGAACCAAATTTCACTAGCAATACTCTGTCAGATATGGGGATATAAGTTAATACTGATTGAGCTAAGTGTTTTGCTATTATGATTGCAACTCCATTATAGTGATTGGCATCGGTATTTCCGGCATGGTGGTACACTTGATATCCATCTACGTCACATACTCCCGATACCGGCCACTGCATTTCACTTATTCCGAGGGTACTGATTTGCATTCTTTTCATTTCTTTTATGGCATTATATATTTTACCTGACTCAAACATGCTTCTAACGTTCCATGTGGCTATTTTGCAAGGATTTCGCATATTAACGACCTAAGAAGCCCTGCAGTCTTGAGATTGTTCCCTTTTGCCGGATCTTGTGTTCCGAGATCCATGATCAATTTACTTAAATTATTTACAGCCATGATAGTTCTTTCTTGACAAATATAACCCAGCACTATATTTACTCTACCACAAAAAGGTCAAGTTTTTGTAAAATGTCATTCTAAGTTCTTATTATCTTATAAATTGGACCCTTTCATATATATTCTAAAAAATATCATTTACATAGTATCTAAGGTGTTAAGCTGACGACTTATCGATATAAAAAACATTTTTGAATCGACCTTTTTTACACACATGCATATATACACACAATTAAATACTCGCCGAAATGGCAGTTTATTTTAAGTCAGTTTTTAAGAGACATTATAATAAAAGTGTTTGTAAACATCAATTGTGCTCAAATAAAATAAATATACCTAACTTAAAGTCTACAATATTTCTTCAACATCGAATTATATCTTGCCTCGAACGGAGTCTTTTGTAATCAACCAACATAGAAGTTTTGGTTCTCGTCTTGTGTTGGAGGAAACGACATTCACAACACCCTTTATGGTAATATTACGGCATAATAAGACGAAATTAAAGAGGTTACGCATTTTATTTAAATATTAAAAATAATAATATATGTCAGTCGTTAATTTTGTTTAATATAAAATATATAACATTACATTATACTCGTATACACTTACGGTAATTTTCAGCTTTCTTTTTGGTAATAATATCGTGCTGTGCTGGTTTATATTTCATTTAATTTTCCACGTGTATTTTATCAAGGACCGGTTGTTATGTCACTGTTAATGCATATGTTTGTAAAGTAGATAGAAAATTATATTACGTTAAATTCTTTACGGAACAAAGGATATCACTTTAATTAATTGTCTATAAAAACGGATTACTTAAAATACAATAAAGTAGAAATGTAATGAGTGGTGATTAATCTTTAGATAATTGCACTAACGTTTAGAGAAAACTTTAACTAACTTTATTAACTCAGTAAAAAAAATTTGTTAGACAAAATATTTTAATTAAAATTTTTTTAATAAAAGCTTTTGCAGTTTATCATAGACAAGGGTCGTTCACTTTGGTAAACGCTAGTCTCATCTTCATATAATTTATAATGTTGTTCCATGATTACCATACCATGTAATCTATATAATTATTTTGTACATTTTATCCATTATCATAAATTTTCGACAAAGTAAAAAATGTTAAAAGTTTTTTTTTTTTGGTCAGGCGTAATGTTTAATAGTTATGTTTTTTCGCTCATAAGGAAGAAACCAGAACTAAAAATAAAAACTAGAATAGGTAATCTAACAATAAAACACTGAATTTCTATGATGCTGAAAATATTAATTTCACTGATTTCTTATGTAGTTTTTGATTTAAATTTTTTTATTGTGTGTTAATTGTACCTATTGGTTATTGTTATTTGCTTAATACTTATCAGTTCTATCTCAAAGTTAATTTTTTGACATGGGAATTTCTATTAATCTATGGTAGACAGCCAATTTATGTTGTGTAGGATGAGATGATGAATTGTGTATAGTTGTGTCATTATGGGTAGGTTTATGAAATATGAAAAACTCATGTTTTTAAGTCTGATAATTTTTTAATCTAGATAATTTATGGATTGATTCTGAACTGTTTCTATTGTGAATTCAATATGACTATGGAGTGAATTAATATACGATAATTCACTTATCTTATATCTTGTCGAGGACGTCATTACGAAGAGAAACATAAAAGATTATAATAAATTAAAAAATAACAAGACTCTACTCCATTCGCTTCTTAAACCATATATTAATAGAATATTATAAAGATGCTGACGAGCGAAGGTGAAAAAGTAGGACCTGTCGCTGGACAGAACTGCATCGCGCCATTATATAGAACTTTAAACTTCTGTATATATATATATATATATATATATATATATATATATATATATATATATATATATACATAAAGTTCTGAAAATAAAAAGTAGAAGAACGACACCAATAACATGCAAACCACTGAAAAATATATGCAACCAATTTACAACTAAAAAATTCAGGTAAACTCAGCTGTTTGCTTGCAGTATTTGCCCAAACCAAAGAATCATTTATCTGCTAAAGGTTAGGTTAATTCATTTTATAATTTCATTTTAGGATCATTGTCTGTCGGCACAAAACAACTAACACACCCAAGACAAGACAGTAATCATGACCTTGATCTGTTTCTAGAACGTATATCACAAATGAGGATACTGCTAGTGTATAAGTATATCAACCTAAAAAAACACCAATAAAATTAGTCCACTTGAAAAATACGAGACAAATGATATTAAACGACTTTCAAATACCAAACTACAAAGGCTAGTTTTGCTTAAATAATTAAGAGTTTTGAAAATGAACGACCTAAAATTAAAGGGCGAATTAAAATCTGATTTAAGTGAACAATCTACTTCAAATAATAATACTATCGTTGACAGTGAAAACGAAAAAAATTACACTAATATTTAATATTTAAATACTTTTTAATTGTTTCATAATAAAACACGTTAGTTGTAAGTTAACATTATATGTAAATGCGTTGTTTTGCATTTAGACTTTAACTTACCTTAACTTAAATCAAGAATAATTTCTGCTAATTCAGATTGTCTTCGTTACCACTTTGTCCAATGTCATCATATATAGGGGGCCCCATTAGATCAGATTTAAATCAGTTTATTAGATCAAGTTCATTACTTAAACATTTAGCTACATTGATTAACTTAAAACAACATATAACAAGTTTTGGAACATTTTATATATCATAATATAAGCATCCGAAATCGTTTTTTTAGTCGTTAAAAACATCTTTCAATTATTACACGCTCCTTTGTATATAATTTGTTATAAGCAAGCTATGCATGAGTATTTGGATTTCTAAAAGGCACCATTAACTACAATGCTACGCTATAAGTTTCATCTCCTAAAATGATTGCATTTGACCTGCTAAACTCATTTTTAGCATTGTTACAAATTCGTGAGTTGCTGTATATTCGTAAATCATGGACAAATCCTGGCCATAATGCGTCTGCTTGTAAACTATTCATCTGCATTGCAAGTGTAATAAATTCATCAGCATGAAGAGGTGTTTTTTTATTATCATGTGGGAGCAATAGATCACACTCACGGCACACGGAAAAGTGTAGTTTGTTTGCCATCCTTCTTTAGCTTCTCTTATATCCGCCGGAGTATGACGATGAAGCAATTTTATTCAACGTGCATATTTTTCTATTATCTAGTCAGCAGATTGAGTCACAACCTTAGACACACTAGTTTGATGAACACCAATATTTTCTCCCACTCTTGTTTGAATCCACGGACCACCAAAGTATCTTAAAAATATTTTCATTTTATCAAAAAGAGATATTTGAAAGCAAATTAACATTTTCTTTATTAAATAGTTATTATACTTTAAAGTCACTATCACACTTACTTCTTTTTGGTTTTTAAAACTGTTTTGACGCAAATAAACATGAACTCAGCCATTGCTTTGCCAGAATCAAACTGAAGTTTGGATACTACTTATTAGACTTTAAATTTATGAAGTAGATTTTTATTCATATCAAAAATGAAAATATTCTTACAACAAACTGTACATAAGAGTACCTACTGTTTTTTATTCATACCACCTAGAGTATTTACTGCAAAATTTGGAATATATAATATATTATAAATTTTCACTTTTATTCATAGTCTTGATTATCTATCATATTGTGTATGATATGATTTAAATTTTTGTTTTCATTATTATTTGCCAAATATATCTTACATGGTAACTACAAATGAGGTTCATATTCCTAATTAGCAAAAAAATATTCCAAACAAAAATACAATTTTTAACAAATATTCAAACTTAATAGTTTTTAAAATTTGAATTTTGCAGGTAAGTGTGAACAATAAAACATATTAAATAAAATATGTATTTTATTTATATAATATGCATATACTTATGTAATAACAATTTTAAATAATAGTAATAAATTAGCAGGAAAAACGAAACAGTGAGGCATAACATAATTTTTAAAATGAATTAATAGATTTGTCTGGTAAATACCGTCGGTCAACTCAGTGAAAACATTACCTTGAAATTTCACTTTCTTGCGACAGAGAAACAAAGGTTTTGTATTCCAATAAGAATTGAATAATATTAAAAGTAGCGTTGTTGCAAATGATGCAAATAAAAATGCGACGTGGTGTTATAATATGCAATGAGGATTTGTCACACTCTAGTGTCCCATAAATGTACATGCTATTTATTACTAGACCAGAGAACTAACGATTTTCCCGTGAAATTCGTTGATATAGGTATCTAACAACTGCTTTTTAAAAATTTGGTGATAAAAATATGTATTAAATAAAATATGCAAGAGACTAGACGATACTTTCTACTTATAAACAATACATAAACAATATAAGATCGCTAATTGATCTTAAATATTAAAGGTGAAGCCCGGTAAAATATATGGAAAAGTAATACAATTTTACTCTAAATAAGCAAATCCTTTAAAATTAATTTTTGCAAAAATATGTTAATTTGTTGCTTAATTATTGCAAATATAGCTTCAAAAAGTTTATTTTTTGAAAATTGTCAATAAATTTTCCAAAAATGCATAAAATTTGATTTTTATTAAAAATAATGACCATGTCACAAGTATTCAGCTATAAAAATTTTAAGAAGTTTTACTTAATAGTTATTCCAAAATTGAAATTGTTTCAAAAAGCTTTTATCTACAACGTAATTATGGGTAAACTATTGGGTCGACATGAATTCTGAAAGCACCAAATTGAAGAAAAGGGCTTATTTTATTGAATTAAATTATTTAAGGATTATAAACTTTATGCTAAATATTCTGAAATAGGTTTCCAAAGTACTGATATTTTAAGCTAATAAACAATTAAAATATATTAGACGTATAACTTTGTGTTTTTTAAAAAGTTTAATACATTTTTATAGTTGCTCTTTGAGATAAGTATGTCGTTTAGGTTGTTACCAAGATTGTATTTTCTTGTAGCCGCTAGGTAGTGTTGACAGTCAAGAAGTACATGTGTTACGGAAGTCGTGGTGTCGAAGTACGAGCACAAAATCTGATTACTGGAATGCCAACGTGTGATGGGACCCACAATATTGTTACTTTAATTCCATTAGTTTGAAGACGATCACATATACTATGGATTTTTTTAACTATCGGGTGCATAAAATGTACGTTTCTTATGGAGTGCATGGAGGACAGAGCGTCCGCACAGATTGCCATAGTTTTATCATCGTTGAGTGGAGTTTTCACCGCTTGTAGTATTCCATATAGTTCAGCAGTATAAATACTGCAATTGCTGGAAAGTCGAACAAGTTGACGGTGATTGTAGTCGTTGTAACAGCACAGCGAACACCTTCATCAGTCTTAGGGAAGCGTCTGAGTAAAGAATCTTATCGAAGTTGCATTGATGTATATCATAGAATCTTTGATAATGAAAGGTGATATTTCATTCTTATTATATTTGGATAATTCGATATTAAAATTTGGAAGTTTAGATGAAGCGAAGGTTCGAAATATTCTATATGAATCCTTTCCACCGGACTGGATCGGAATGCTCCAAAAACAGAGTCGAAGGGAAGTATTTTGGACTACATTTTGTGAACGTAATAGTGATTTACTTGATGACATATAGAGAACACTACCATAGTAAAGTTTTGAGCGAATAAGAGCTCGATATATTTTTAGTACTATTTCCTCATCGGCTTTCCAACTATAACGTGTGGTCTCCAGGAAAGTTTTTTATTGAAATGAATGCCGAGAAGTTTTATTTGGTCCACTACTTGGAGAAAATTTTCATTTAAAGTAATGGTTTGAGATTGTGTGTTTTGTCTTCTGGTAAAATGAATAACTTTGGATTTGGATGCGAAGAACTTGAACGGATTGTCTGGCCCAGTTGTTTATTTTACTTAGCGTGTTTTGTAGTAAAGTATTTGTGCTGAATGTGACCTTTCCATGACAGAATAATATTATGACGTCAGCATATATTCCGTATTGTACAGTGCCGTTTATAAATGAACTAAAATCATTAATACTAAGGCGAAATAGTGTGCTGCTTAGGATAGACCCTTGTTTAGGAAGTTTTGCCATTAGTAATTACTTTTAAGGATCGTCTGTGAGAAAATTTTTTATAAACGAATATATATTACCGGATAGCTTGTTCTGGTTTAGTTTGTTTAGTATCACAAAATCGGTAGAGAGTCAAAAGCGCTTTCGATGTCAAGGGAGATTGCAATGATTTAATTTTTGTTAGATAGCACGGTCGCAATTGTTGATTGCAGAACTACAATATTGTCCATGGTGCATCGATTTGGTCTGAAGCCTGATTGAAATTCGATGAGGATTTTATTTTGTTTAAGGTACCAAAGTAATCTCTTTTATAAGGTACCAAAGTCTCTTTTATTAACCCTTTTTCTCTAGAAGTTTACATAATGTACAGGTGGGAGAGATTGGCCTGTAAAAGTTTAGCGTGTCTCGGGATTGATTGTCTTTTTTGATAGGATTGTTTCCATAGTGATGGGAATTTTTGAGAATACCAAATGTTATTGAACAGTTGGAGTATTTTCTCGTATGTATTTTGATGAAGGTTTTTTAAAAAGATAGAGGGAATATCGTCAGGGCCTGCAGCTGAGAATTTTGTCGAAAAAATGACAACGTTTAGTTGTTTGAAACTGAAAGATATATTAATGGGATGATTAATTCGTATTGCAATTTTTTTAAGTAGCATCAATTTTTGTTATGTGGATTAGTAGGAATATTTGATTTATTGAGAAAGTGTTGTAAAAACATATCACCGATTTGTTGGTCATCTGTAATTATTTTGTGCTGAATGGTTAGAGCTGGAATTTTGTATGATGTGTAATGTCCCTTCATTCTCTTTATTTTTTACCATACTTGAGTCGGTGGGGTGTTGCTCTGAGCATTTCGAACTTTATTAAGTCAGCTAGAGTGCGAGACTGTCGGAATATGTTTAAAGCTCTTTTGCCTTCTTAAATTGCTGTTTTGCATGAGTTATTCTACAATGGAACGTGTTTTTTATTGGGTTATTTTATGTCCTAGTCTATGTTATTTTGATATGTAAGTACATCTGTGCGTCTTTTTACAGTTAGTTTGAAGAGTTCTTAATTAGCATCTGAGATTTTCGATATCGTTTTTATATATTCCGATTTGACTGCATTGTTAGTAATGATAATGTGAAAATGATTGCTATCGAATTAGCTGTCTAAAGTATGCCAAGTTAGTAACGGGTGTGTTTTGGGATCACATAAGGTTAAGTCCATTGATGAAAAGTTTCCTGACTGAATATGAAAGTTTGTATTATTTCCTGTATTTACTAAGTTAATATCATTATTGTTAATGACATTTTCGATTATTTTACCTCTACCGTATATATTTTTGGAGCCCCACATGTGTTTGCATCATACACAAAAAAGGAGATATCTTTGAATGTTCTAATTATCGAAGAATTACGCTCCTAAATGCAGCGTATAAAATATTCTCCAATATACTATGCCATCGTATGGCATCGTATGCAGAGCAAATAATAGGTGTAGACACGCACCACATATTTATAGACTACAAGGCAACCTACGACTCTGTAAATAGAAGAGAATTGTTTAGAGCAATGATAGATCTGGGAGTACCAAATCAGTTGGTAAGTCTAACCAAACTACCCCTTAAAAAAGTTGAATGCAGAGTACGAATCCAGGGGGAACTCTCTGAACCTTTTAATACAAATAACGGGCTACGTCAGGGAGACCCAACCTCCTGTATACTATTTAATCTAGCTCGGGAAAAAGTAATACGTACGTCACAAATCACAACTACCGGTTTAATATATAACAAATCTGTGCAAATCCTAGCATATGCTAATGATATCAATATTGTTGGAAGAACGGAAAACGCAGCACGAGAGGCGTATGTAGCACTAAAGGAAGCGGCTACAAAAATGGGTTTAATAATAAACATAAATAAAACGAAATGCATGAAAGTAGGTCCGCAACCACAAATACGACGGCCACTTGTTATAGAAAACGACGTCATCGAAGCAGTTAACGAATTTGTATACCTGGGAACGCTCGTCAAACCGCAGAATTTGCACGGCTAATAGATGCTATTTTGGGCTTAATCTTCTTTTTAAATCTATAGCTATATCAAGAATTACAAAAGTAAAACTTTACAAAACAATAATACGCCCAGTCCTAACATATGGTTCAGAAACCTGGACTTTAACAAAAAGCAATGAAAACTTGTTAGGATGTTTCGAATGTAAAATACTGAGGCGAATCTATGGAGCGGTAAATGAAAATGGTGTCTGGAGAAGACGATAAAACTTCGAACTCTATAGAATATACCAGGAACAAGATATCGTAAAACACATTAAGATAGGACGTCTGAGGTGGGTAGGCCATGTAATGCGGATGGCGCAAACCGACCCAGCTAGAAAAACTCTTCTTGATAGACCTATTGGTCAAAAAAGAAGAAAAGGAAAACTCAGAACAAGATTCCTATATAACATAGACCAAGATACGAGAAGTATGGAAATACGTGCTTGGCGGAGGAAGGCGATGGATAGGGACGACTGGAAGAGAATTCTTGGGGAGGCTAGGACCCTTACAGGGTTGTAAAGCCAAAAATGATGATGACATAGTGTTGTGTGCATTAAAATCTCCAACCATAATCAACGGGCCAGAAATTTGAGATATTTGATTTTCTAGTTCGGTGCTTGTCAATGTATATTTAGAAGGAATATATAAGCTACATATTGTGATTCGTTCTGGACACCATGCTGTTATAGCAAAAGCTTCTAATGAAGTGTTAAGGTGAAGTTTACGGTAAAAAATTTCAGTTAATACGAAAATTGATGTTCCTCCGCTAGCGCGTCGGTATGTAGTTCTGCTATGGTGATAACTAACAAAGTTTTTAGATGAGAGTTGTGTGTTGCTGTAAAGTTTGTTTCTTGTAAACAAATAAAGTCAGTCTTGGTTTCGGAAATAAATTATTGTATTCGTGCCAGGTGAGTTAATATTAAATTTGTTAATAAGAGGATTTTTGAGATGTTTGTGTGTTTTGAGATGTGTAAAAGATGTACTCATTATCAGTTGTTTCGTGTGAGAAGTCAAGATTGGGTTATTTTGTAGAATCACCCATTAAAAGTTCGGTTTTGTCCTTAAATTTTTTTATAAAACGAGTTAGTCCATTTTTGGTTGATTTCTTATTAAGGCTCGGATAGATTTGGTATAACGTAGAAATAAGTGATTTGATGTCGGGTGTGAATTTTAATACTTCTGCGTATGGATCGCTACAAGCGTAAAAGTTTTCAAGAAGAGCAATTATGTTATTTGCTGGGATTATAAATATTTGTGGAGTTTCTTTATAAAGTTCGTGTATGATTGTTTTTGCCATTTCGAATAGTTGAGTTACAATTTGACCGTTTAAGTTTTTTTTTTGCTTTGTGGTTTGGAAAACCCAGCATAGGTATTAGTTTGTTCACTATGAGTAGATTCTTCAGTTATTCTTGTTCTGTCGCTAGGAGAAGAAAGTTCTGAGCGTGTGCTTTAATAGTGTGTTTGTGTATCTGTCATATGTTGACTTGATTGTTCTAGTGAGGAGTTGTTATTTGAGGATGTAAGTGGTATATTTTGAATGGAGGAGATATTTATGTTTGTGTGAAAGGTACATTGTTGGTTTTTGGGCTTTTTTCAGTAGACGTGGATTTGGCTCTTAAAGGAGATGAAACAATTGTCTGGTCAGAAGAGGTACAGCTCGTCAAGAATACCAATGTCTCTGAGTTTTGACAAGAATATAAATTTGGAGGGGAGGATCCGTCAGTAGCCCGAATACACTCAGTTCCATTTTGTTAGCAGAAGCAAACAGATCACACGCATATCAATTACACTGGTGTAGGACTTATTAATCCGGTACCGTTACAATGGAATTTAAATCGAAAGTTCATCGTAAAGTTTTGAGTGGGCAATCTCGTAAAATTATAGCAAATGTGATATATTTTATGAAACGAGAAGCGGAGGCTAAACATCCGATAATAGAACTAACAAAAATTCAAGAACGTGTTTCGCGCGCCACTGGTATCAGTGTTGGTTCTGTAAAGCAAATTTCAAAGAAAATGAGATCAGTTGAAGATGGTGAAAGTGATTCATTCCATACACCTAATATTAAAAGACAAAATTGTGCGACCAAAACTAAGTTGGATAATATGGATAAGGAAATTCTTCGGAGATTAGTAATAAATTTTCACGTCCACGAAAAAAAGGTTCCTACGTTGAGAGGCATACACAGGAAATTTGTCAATAAAATTAATTTACACAGGATCGTATGAAAGTTTACGAAAAGTGTTACATAAAATTGGTTTCCATTGGCGAAAAACTCAGACAAAGAAAAAATTGCTTATGGAAAAACCTGACATCCAACAAAAAAGAATAGCTTTTTTGCGAAGTATTAAGATGTACAGAAACGAAAATCGTCCTATAGTATACATGGACGAAACATACATCCACTCTTGTCACACATTCAATAAAAGTTGGAATGATGATTCTCACGATGGTTTGCGTAAGCCTATCTCTAAAGGACAGAGGTTAATAATAGTTCATGCCGGAGGAGAAATGGGGTTTATAAAAAATTCCTACTTAAAATTTAAATCAAATTTAAAAACTGGTGATTACCATAGTCAGATGAACTTTCAAAATTATAAAAAGTGGCTAGTGGAAATGTTGATTCCGAACTTACCACCACAAAGTGTATTAGTGATTGATAATGCCCCATACCACAATGTTCAAATTGAAAAAAATATAACGACTGCATCAAAAAAAGATGAAATAAAAGAGTGGCTAAGAAAGAAAAATATACCATTTACAGATGATATGTTAAGAGCCGAGCTATACACCTTAGCAAAATTTTATCAACCTCATCATAAATCATATGAAATAGATAAACTTCTAGAGGATAATGGACATTCGGTATTAAGACTACCACCTTACCATCCCGAGTTAAACCCAATTGAGTTAGTTTGGGCATCCATGAAAAACTATGTTGCACAACGGAATGTAAGTTTTAACTTTAAAGATGTGGAGGTTTCATGTGATCAATTTTTTGAGACATTATCAGAGGATGAGTGGAAATCACGGTGTGAAAATGCCAAACAGGCAGAACAGTTTTTTATGAAAAGTGTACCGGCAGTGGACTTAGTTACGGAGAAAGTGATAATTAACTTGGATGATGATGATGACGACGACGATGACGCTGATAGTGATAGCGAAGATGATCTAGAAGATACAGATTCGAGTTCCGATCTAGATATTTGAAACTATTGTAACGTTATTTTGTAAGTATACTGTTAGAATACGGACGTTATAAAGGAAAAAGTGAATGATTAAAAAATAAGCAATTTCTAAAACTTTGTTTAAAGATACTGTTCTGAAGCCATTTCTTTGTGGCATCTTATGCAGTTTACTATTCTACTTGGAAAATAAGCCACAATTTAAGTTGGAAATGTATTTGACGTTTCGACTTCCACTTCAGAAATCGTTACCGATTTGCAAAGTAAATTTCATTTCCAACTTAAATTGTGGCTGATTTCCCATGTAAAATAGTAAGTTTGTTTAAAGAGATGTTCAGTATTTCTGTATTTTACAGAAAGAACCTTCTGTACTATTTTGTTGGCTTAGCAGCAATATTTAAATTGTACTTTAGATATCGTTATTCTTTTCTTTGCCTTTTTCGATTTGATATCCAAATTGGTAGTTTCAAAAGTAATCACTAGACCTCGGTTTTTTTAGCACGCTTATTCTAAAACATACCTGTTCTCTTTAAGTTATACTAAAAAAGTAATTAATACATTTAATAAATATTTATATTACCTAACTGCTTTTTCTTATTTTGTTAAGGCCATACCTGTAATTCCCAAATTGCCTATTATATTTCTATTTATTTCTTGTACACTTCAAAACTATTTTTTATACTTTGTCAATTTACAATGAAATTTTTAACGACTCACTTTTCTAATAGCTAGTTTACTTTCTTTTGTTTTGTTAAGGACATACCTGGAATTCCCAAATTACCTATTATACTATTTATTTCTTGTTCACTTCAAAGCTACTTTGTCAATTTAGACAAAAATTCATTAAATGATCATTTATATATATATATATATATATATATATATATATATATATATATATTATATATATATATATATATATATATATATATTAGTATAATGGTAAGGTTAATTGGGTTAGCAGCTGAATAATGAAAGCCAAAGTGTGCTCTTTTCAACGACTTCGTTATATTTCGTTAAATTTCTTTAACATCTTCAGACGAATGCTACAATATGTTACAAAATGGTGAAATTGTGTATTTTACATAAGATGTAGTGAAACACTTACTTGTGTGAGGTTGCAGGCATAAATGGTATTTGAAAGTTCCATGTTGAAAAACTTTTTTGAAGATTTTTTTATAAAGCAAAAAAAATATAAGTTGTATGTGTTATATGGTGGCTTGAAAACTCAAACAATAAAAGTGCATTTTTGTTATTTTTCTCCAGTGTGATAGTACAATACAAATATTAAAAAACATTGAACATTTAAGAAACAAAACAGTTAAAACACAACTACATATCACATTGTCATTTTTTGGACCAGTCTATTCACCTATGCACAAGGAGGTGAAAATTTAGTGTGTACCTCAAGGTTAAAGTGTCTTGTCAGCTATCATATTAGTAGATGTCAGCCAGAAAACTAAAGCTGTGTTCAGTTCATGTGTAAAGTTACATTTAATTGAAAATTATGTTATGTTAATTTAAGACAATTAAATTCTGTTGTTAATAAATATATATAGAATTTATTTATTTCTTTGTGATTATTTCTTTTAAAGTTATTTTAATTGTTGTTATTACTCTTAAGAATTTTATTTCCTGGAAAAATGCAACAATTGCAATAATAATGATTAGGTTACTACTTCTATTGGATGGTCAGAAGAGTTTTAATAGACAATATTATACTATTCAGAATATTCCAGTTCGTTGACTTGATTATTTTTTGTTTCCAACTGTAGTAGAAAGGAATAAATTTCACTAAGGTGTTGTATATCTGATTTGGTGTTGATTATATTATCTGTTGTTGCTATGTGGGTCATTTCTAAAAAAAATCTTCTCTTATAAGCTGTTTCTTTTTCGAGGATTTTGACATCTGCAAAATTCATTCTGTGGTTCTGGGTGTGAACGTGGTTGGCTAGGGTGCATCTATCTGGGTAAAGTCTACAGTCACTTTTGTGAGTGGTAACATGGTCTTTAAGACGTCTAGAGGTTTGGCCGATATACTTGCCATTGCAGTCCATACAAGGAATACTGTAAACAACATTAGATATTTGGTCATGCGGAGTACGATCTTTCATTTTTGAGAAAATAGAGTTTACTGTTAAAACTGTTTTATTGGCTATTTTGATGTTATCATATGATTTAAAGATTCTAGTTAGTTTTGGTGTTAGTTTCCGTATGTAGGGCAGCACACAATATGTTGGAATGGTTTGACTGGTAACCGTATTATGTGAATTTGTACTTGCTATGTTAGAATGTTGGGAGGTAGTTAGATTGATAGATGTTTCTGATGTAGTATTATATAATAATAATAATAATAATAATAATAATTTATTCAACAATCATACAAAATTTGTTTCAATAATTAACAATATGTGAATAAATTAACCCGTAGGTCTCCGAGAGGTGTGGGGACACCTGTTTCGGTAAATGTAACATACAATAAATAAAAATACAATATAATATACTAAAGTATAAATATATACACACATACATACATATATATATATATATACACATATATACACATATATATACATACACACATATACACATATATATAATATAAATATAACCATAAAAAAAAAAAAAAAAAAAAAACAAGCAGATTGAAAATTTAGATACAATAATCAAAGATGTATAATAAAATTAAACTTAGATACTAATAAGTTATTAACGAGATCTGCAAATACACAAATTATGTTCTGGTAAATATGCTAAATAAAATAAACAATACAATGTATACAATACAATAATATATACTGCTTTTGAATCATAAAATAACTATAATTAAAATTTTTAGTAGAAACCCTTGATATGAATACAGCACTTATGTATGAATCAATTAGTTAACAAGATTTTTGAAAGGACAAAAGTGTAAACACACATGCTTCAATATAAATATGATAAACACATTAAATAAAACAATACAAACACCACGATATATTATATATATACACATATTTTTTTTTTTTTTTTAAATTATCTTTGAAAGGAGTAGATTTAAAATTAAAGTTTTTTCTTTAAGAAAGTTTAAGTGAATATGGCTTTATAACTTATGCTATTATAATGATATTACAAAAATGTCTTGTCTGTTCCATGAGATATAATCTTAATTTATTTTTAAAGAGAAAGACATTCTTCGTATTTTTAATATCAGGGGGAATATGATTGTATATTTTAGGGGCTAAAAATAAGAAAGATCGTTGACAGAAAGATTTCGTCATTTTTGGAGCCATATAGAGATGCTTGCCTCTAGTATCATATCCATGTGAAGGTAAGTTGCTTTTAACTTTCATGGTGTGAAATTTTACAGATATACAAAGAAAGTATAACTGCTTTAAGTCAAATATTTTGCTCTCCTTATATAGTCTATCTGTAGAACAAGTGTAGGGTTTAGCCATAATTATCCTCAGAAATCTTCTTTGCATGATTTCTAGTGGGAGAATGTGAGTTTTTAGGGCGCTTCCCCAAGCCAGTATACCATAACGGAGATGACTTTCTACTAATCCATAATATAGTGTGCGAAGGTATATATCCGGTATGTGTTTTTTTAGGTGCTTAAATTTATAGAGGATAAACTGTAACTTTTTAATAACGTATTTAATGTGACAATCCCATTTTAGGTGTGTATCTATTATAACACCTAAATATTTAACATTGGTTACTGGTTTGATGCAAGAATTGTGTTGATTATGTGTTATTCGAAGAGGTTCGAATAGATCAATATTCGGGGTATAGTTAGAAATTGGTAAATAAACAGTTTTTTTAAAATTTATTGTAAGTATTTTATAATCAAACCAGTCTTTTATGAATTGTAGATCAGTTTCTGCTTTTATTTTTAAGTCATACCAGTTATCAGCTTCATAAACAATAGCCGTGTCATCAGCAAACCCAATTATATGCCCTGTACTTTGCAATGAAAATAAACCATTTATATATAGATTAAATAAGACAGGTCCTAACACTGTTCCCTGAGGCACTCCATACGTTATACCTCTTTGTCCGCTTATTGTTTCGGAAACCCTTACTACCTGCTGCCTTTCAGATAGGTAACTTCTGAATAGTTGAAGACAGTTGCCTCTTATACCAACTTTCTCTAAGGTTTGTAAGAGTTTACTATGACTGACAGTATCAAAAGCTTTGGCCAAATCTAGAAATACACATAAGCAAACTTTATTATTGTTGAGAGCTTCATACACTTTTGATGTTAGATTCAAGACGGCATCTTGTGTGGAAGTATTTAGCTTAAAACCAAATTGGTTAGCAGAAATTAAATTATACTTTTTGATGTATGCTGTAAGTCTATTATTAAGTAATAATTCAAATATTTTAGACATGTGTGGAATAAGCGATATAGGTCGGTAGTTTAAAGCAAGAGTTTTGTCTTCACTTTTGTATATTGGTATGACTACTGCTGTTTTGAAGGCTTTGGGCCATATTCCTTCTTCCAAACATATATTGAAAATGTGAACCAATGGTTCGAGTATGTATGGTGAAATTGTTTTCAGACATTCTGAATTAATATCGTCAATGCCAGTTGCTTTTTTACTTTTCAGTTGATTTATTATTGTTTTCATTTCAAATGTATTTGTAGGTAGTAAAACCATTGAGTTTGCCAAGGAGGTATTATCATATACCTGGCGGGAGTTGCTAATGATTTGTTCAGCCAATATTTTGCCCATCTCCGAAAACGTCTTATTAAATTCATTTGCAATATCGGAGGGATGAGTCAATATTTTTCCCATTTGGTTTTTAAGACTGTCGATAGGCATTTTTCCTTTTTTAGTACCACTAAGATCTTGCACTACACTCCACAATTGTTTATTGCTATTTGAATTCTCTAAAATCTTATTTTTATAATAATTCCGTTTTGTTTTATTCATAAGCGAATGCAGTTTATTTCTATATGCTTTATATTTTAGCAGTAAATCATGGTCATTCGGATGAAGCTTCGTTAGTCGATACAGTCTATCTTTTTCACTAGCGGATTTTACTAAAGCTTTTGTAATCCACGGTGTAATTTTTGTGTTTTTCCTTTTTCTTTTTTCATAATACGTACATTTGTTGATATTTTGCTGGATAACTGTTATTAATTGATCTGTTGCTAAATCCGGGCTACTATTTTTTAGGATAAAGTCCCAAGATTGTTTAGAGATAATATCTATTAGCCTTTTGTAGTTGATTCGTTTAGCATAACAGTCATTTGTCTTTTTAGTTGTTTTTTTGCTAAAAACTATTTGTAATGCTATTGCAAAGTGATCTGTTATGTCAGTTTCTATTACTAGAGGAATAATATTCTCCAAGCAATTGGTTTTTGATTTTACAAATATATGATCTAAACAAGCTGTTATTCTAGTTGGGTTATTTATAATGGATGTAAATCCGCACTCACTCAGAGTACTTGTATATTCCATGGTATCATCGTTTAAATTCAACAGGTCAATGTTAATATCTCCAACAAAGAGACAGTAACTTTCAGAATTGGTAGCATTGTTGTGTAAAAAATGTTGTAAATTATTAATAAATTCAGAAATACTCGAATTATAGTTTTCCTTAGAGGGTGATCGATAAAACGCAAAAACCATAATTGTATAGCTATTATCAACAGTTAGTTTAATTTTTAAAATATTGGTTGGTCCTAATTTTACGATATCGTAGGTGAAAAGATATTTGCACCGTATGTATGCCACAACTCCGTCATTTTGATTTAATTCTCCCTTATTATATATTGCGTTATAGCCTGGTATGTTAAACAAATTAATATCATTAATTTTCCATGTTTCAGTTAAAACAATTACATCAAAACTTGTAGTAATATCAGTTATATGTAGCTTAAGTTCATCTAAGTTTTTGGAAATACTTCTAATATTATTATGAAGTAGAGTAAAGTTGTTGTTAAATTGGTTTACCCGTAAGATATCATCACATTCACTAAAGTTTTTTACAGTGTATGTATCAACAGTGGGCAAATCAAAATCTCTTACATATTGATCCATAATAAAAAAAAACAGAGAAAAAGAAAAAAATAAAAATATCAAATATCTTGTAACAATGACTTAGTACAATACGGACTGAGTACAATAGTAGGGTATAGTTAAGAGAATATCGACGCAAACGTCTGCGTAAACAATAAACAAAATCAAAATTAGCTATCAAAGATCAATGCTACAACTAAGAAGAAGCAGTATAAATATATGCGAAGGAGTATTAATTATAAACTAGTTTCTCATTTAAAATATGATTAGAATAATTATTGTTAAGTAAAAGACAAACACCAATACATTAATATGTTACCAATTAATATAAACACCAACTAATATAAATGGTAAAATAGTACAAATACAGAAGTAAAAAGGAATAACAAAAGGCTATAAATTTATTTTCCTGTAGATCCGGTTCTATTTCTGAGTCCAATATGGGTTTTACTCTCCTTAGGATTTGGTTCAGCTGATGTACTTTGGTTTGATTTCGTTCTGAGGGTCGGTTTGTGTTTGGAACTGATATTAATATTTTTAGAGTGTAGAGTTTCTGACTGTACCGTAACTTCTTCGAATTTTTCCGGTTCTTGGTGTAAAATTGAGATGTTTGAGTTTGAAAAGGAAGTACCTGGATCGCTTTGAGGTCGGCTATTATTTATGTCTTCCGTCTCTCCCTCGTAAATGGACTTTATTTCTGCAGCCGAAAGTGATGTATTATTGACGTACAGTTTTCCGTTTTTAATGTAAGGATTGGTATCCCCTTTGGCTTTAGACTCCAGCAGATATCTTCTTAAAATTCGATTTTCTTCACGTTGTGTATCTGTATAATCATGACTTATCCTAACATTAGTATTCTTCAAGTTTTTGATATTTTGGAACACCTTCTGTTTATTTAAATATGATATAAACTCGATTTTTATTGGTGTTTCAAGTCCCCTTCCGAGACTGTATATATTGTTGATGTCCGATGTCGTTAATTTAATATTAAGTAATTCGTTAATGTTCGTGAGTATATTACTAACGTTAATTTTATCATCGGATCGTTTTAAACCAAATATCAAAATGTTATTTCTCTTTAGTTCTCTCTGTGTTTTTTCCAATTTTTCTTTAAGTTGTTTGTTTTCAGTTTCTAGTGAATAGATTTTGTTTTTAATTTCCTCTAACTTTAAAGTTAGACGAACTTCTACAGCATCAATTCTTCCCTTTATATCATTGTTAGCGTTTATCACAATATCTTCGAATCGTTTTATTAATAATTCTTCATTCATAATTTATTTTTGATAATTATTCGTGTATGGTCACCTTTAAAAGTTCTTATTGAATTACAAAAAGTTGAGTTTTGCTAATGATTTTCTATTTTTATTTTGAGGTTAGTCAGCACTTTATTTTCTATTGTTTCTTATAAAACCGATTTATCAGCATGTAATTATGGTAGAATTGTGAGAATTAATATATAACTTTAACTTACACCTAACTTTTCTTCTTAATTCGCCAGTTTGACCAAGATTTCTTAAGAATACTGAAGAGTAATTTTCACACACATCTACTGACCATACGACCACGTATGGTCAGTAGATGTGTGTGATGTGTGTGTATATAAAAGTGTTTTTAAAAGAAGAGGTGGATAGGAATTATCTATAAAGAGATCATAAAGTATTTTGAGATTCTTTTGATGGAATGATATATCTGAAATTAGTAGAACCCTATTCTTCATTTGTTTTACTAAATTTAGTTTGGTGGAGTGTTTATGATAGGACATGTAGTTAATGTACCTGCCTGAACTCATTGATTTTGTGTACCAATCGACTATAATGATGTTATCATTTGAGCGGATTAACTTAGTGTCTAAGAAAGGAATAGATTGATTTTCATCTTCGACTTCCATGGTAAATTGTATGTAAGGATCGTAACTATTGAATATAAATAGTAGTTCATCTATCATATTGTTGGGTACAGCTAAGATCATGTCATCTACATATTTCTTTAAAAAGAAAAGGTTGAAAGGTAGTACTGGAATGATTGTGTCTAACAGGTCATCCATTACATATGCAGCAAGAATGGGGCTAATTTTTGCTCCCATTGGTGTTCCAAAAGTTTGTTTGTAGTATGTGTTGTCAAAAGAAAAATAGGTATTATTGAATAAGACATTAGTTTTCTGGCTGACATCTACTAATATGATAGCTGACAAGACACTTTAACCTTGAGGTACACACTAAATTTTCACCTCCTTGTGCATAGGTGAATAGACTGGTCCAAAAAATGACAATGTGATATGTAGTTGTGTTTTAACTGTTTTGTTTCTTAAATGTTCAATGTTTTTTAATATTTGTATTGTACTATCACACTGGAGAAAAATAACAAAAATGCACTTTTATTGTTTGAGTTTTCAAGCCACCATATAACACATACAACTTATATTTTTTTTGCTTTATAAAAAAATCTTCAAAAAAGTTTTTCAACATGGAACTTTCAAATACCATTTATGCCTGCAACCTCACACAAGTATGTGTTTCACTACATCTTATGTAAAATACACAATTTCACCATTTTGTAACATATTGTAGCATTCGTCTGAAGATGTTAAAGAAATTTAACGAAATATAACGAAGTCGTTGAAAAGAGCACACTTTGGCTTTCATTATTCAGCTGCTAACCCAATTAACCTTACCATTATACTAATTAATAATTGGACAGCTGTGATCATTCTTCCTTTATATATATATATATATATATATATATATATATATATATATATATATATATATATATATATATATATATTATACTTTGACTTGCTACAAACGTGTAGGTATATTATATGTGTAACGTAGTGAAATAAAATAAATCTAAATCTATTCTACTGTAGAAGCAAACAAAATTTCAAATGATTTTATTAATAATTTGATTTCTTAATATGAATTTTTTACAATATGTTTCATCTTTAAAAACAATAAAAATCAGTAATTTTCCTTACATATTATTACGTGGAATAATTACTCCTAATTATTTAAATTTCAATTCCTATTGAGTTCAATTGACCCTCCCCCAGTCGTAGTTCCATAATAAAATAATTTTAAAATCCGAACGCATTTGCTATCTTCTTTACTCCGAATGCGTTCTCTGTTTATTTTTTGCATCGCTTAAGTTTAAACTGAAAGACAGAGCTATTTTTGACGAACTGTACTTTCTGGTGGATTTGTGCAATTTGAAGCGACATGCCCTGATCTTTCACAGACGAAACAATCCATCTTGTCAGTAGAAATGAAGAAGCATTTATCATTATCTTCGAAAGAGAATACAGGAGAGGTTTGAAGCTCAAAAGTTTCGGAGGGCGGAAACACATAAACTTGTCTTGTAGCGGTTACGCTACTGATTAACCCCTTAAGAAATTTTTATTACCCGCCTACGATCGATTTTAAATCGACATTTTTCCTGACACGCGCTGTTATCGCTTTGAAAGGAAGATCGATTTTATGCGGAAGCGGAACGATCAGTTTTGGTCAGAACTCATACGCAGCCACGTCAGCCGGTGAAATTGTTCACCTTCAAAGTGACGGAATTGGAGCAAGGAAGATAATTTGGGGAAGAATAAAATAAAAATATTTATAATAATAATTAATTTTTTTAAAATCAATATAATCTAAAGAGTTCCACATAAAAGGAAGATTTTTTCGGCGTGCTGCAGCTCCATGTAAGTAAATCATTTCATACGTATTATCTCCTTATCATATAATCCAATTTATCATTGTATTTAGTATTTCTTTAGAGCTTTATTTTTGAGTTCCGAAATAATTTAAATATAAAATTTCCTTGATTTACTTGCAAAGAACAGAAGGTCATTTTTTTTTATATAGTTAAACTTAAATTCTGTTTTATTCCATGTCGTTACCATTAAGTCTTTTTGGTTTTTTTTTTACCTAACTTTTTTGGTGGAATATAAAAGGTTCTACAAATGTGGACAGCCTTCTATATTCTGCGCATGTTCTTTTCATGGCGCAAGCTTGCCATGCCTACGAAAGTAACTTCATAAATTTGACATGATGTTGACTTAACCTAATACCTGATATTTTGATGTTTTGTTTTGGTGCAGTCAATCCATGCTACTACACCTATTGAATTGTATTTATTAAATTAAATAATAATTTTAGATTCCGTCACTTTACTTGAGGATATTCTCTTCAGAATATTCCCTCAAGGACTCAAGTAACTAAATTTCTTGAATAGTTAGCAAACCCGTGGATTTTGCTGTCACCCAGAGACCAGTGACTGGTTGTGGCTTTTGTGACCAGGATTCGTCTTTACAGCCATAAACTGATGTAGCCGTGCCAAGAGGAGTTTTTCCTATGGACTTATAGTGCTGTAAAGATAAGTTGTTTAACTATTTGACCTTTTGTATTACGTATTACTTTCTATTTACTGTTAACTTTTCATATGCATATGATCAAGTAACTACATTTTGATAAAATATAATTTTGATATTATTGGGAGAGGGAAAATATATTACCTTTTTTTATTAGTTTTTTTTTAAATAGGATTTTAAGAGTACTGACCAAACTCACTTTTGCTATAATATTTTTTTTAATACAATACATTGGATATGATACAATTTAATATTGGGAAAGGGAAATAAATTTAATGTTTTTTTTTAAATATGATATAATGAGTATGGAACAACTCATTTTTTGGATGTAATATATATTTAATATAATTGTAATAGAGATTTATCAAGTTTGATATCTTTACAATATTGTCATTAGTACCTCATTTTAGTAGAACTAATTTAAATTTAAATGACTACCTTTTTGTGTTAAGACTTTGGCTACCCTACGGACTATTCTTGGTTTATACTAATATTTCATATTTTATTTGGCCAGTGGTAGTGACTATTCGTTTGTTGAGGGGCTATTAGGTCCCATTGTATGTGTACACCATCCACTACCACTGTTATTTGGCTTTGCATTATATGTAAATTGTTTATACACATATACCTATATACATTTTTTATAAATATATTTATTGTTGCTATTTTGAGTTTTATTTCAGTTCTACTAACCAGTATATAACATAGCAAAACAAGATTATTATTTAGTATTTTTGTATTTCAGAGTATTATCTCCAGATTCATTTGTTACTTCAAAATCTCAACTATCGTTGAGTTGGCGCCCTTCTTTTCTCTTCTTATTGTTCTCTTTCTATAAATTTATTCCCAGTGACCTTCTTCAGTTGTATCACGTTTGATATTACCAGGTCTCATTTCTTTCTTGTCTCATTAGCTCATTATCTCTTGTTATTGTTGTTTATATCTTTAAAGCCACAATCCAGTGCATTGAAGCTAGCCCGAACACTCACTTGAGATTTAGTGTCTCTTTGGCCATTTAAATTTGTTCCTCTGAGCTTAGCCATATCTTTAGTATTTTCATCACCTCTCTTCCAGTTCTTCTGGAATTATGAAGTTCTACACTTCCTAAAATCCAATACTCCCGGAGTATTGAGCGTTTCAGTCTCCTAAAACAAAGGATATATGAAAATTCCTTCGCCGGATGCCTGCTTTAAGAAATGCTACTGGGGAAGAAATTTTTAGACCTAGGCTTTTAACAGTGGTTTCGATAATTTTATATAGAATACATGAGAAGACATTGGATATTAAAATTCTCTTTGTAGGAGAAACGAGTTTACGTATTTTTAAAGTTAGGGAGCCGATTTGTATGGTAGGATCAGATTTTACAAGTTCATTTACTATGTTTTTATTAGTTAAATATATACAGACCCTATTGTTGGAGATTCTGGAATCGAAGCAGATGTTCCTGGGATCGATAATATCACCAATTGCTTTTACATAATCAAATAATTTGAAGCTGTCTTCGGCATGGAGTATGATTGCTTGTTCTTTCTTTGGATAGGTTGGTTTCGGTATTATTTTTGCTACTGTTACATATGACATTAAAGAAGTGTTGCTGTTTGGTGTATCTTGTTTGTTGCGGATTGTTGAATCTTGTTGTGACATTTTTGTGGAAGGATTAGTTGGGTCGATGGTATTACCTGTGCTGCTTATGTGCACATAAGCTGCACGTCAATTGTTGATATTACCTGACAATTTAATTTTTGATGAATGCAATGCCTGGCCTATAGGGCCGGCAAATAACAGTAAAAGAAGCCAGGTCTTTACTCGTTGACTTTTCGAATAGAACTGTATTCTTTTAGGACTTCGTACATCCCAAAAATTCACAAAAAACTTTTAAATATGTGTGTTAACTTTGACAGTTATTTTGATCACAAAAAAATTATAAACGATTCATTTTAAAAATAAGCTGTACATTTTAAAGAAGTATTTTGCCTACCACATAGGGTATTATTATAAGGGGTTGAAAATTGGGACAGAAATTATTGGGGGTGGAGATAGGGCATGCAAAATAAACGAAACTTGCGTACGGCACTTAGGGTTTATTTGGAGTAGCTGCGTCGTGGATCAGTGAATGGCAAGGGGGTTGGATTGGGGCAACCACATAAATAAAACAAAGGGGTACTAATATAAGTCTCTTGGAACAAACAAAACAACAGGAAAGACCTCTAGCAATCTGAAATGGACAACGCCTCGACGTGCTAAATTATAATGATTACAACAACGAGTTGTAACTATTGAAATAATTATTAGAAATGAAAAATATATCTTTTTAATGAAACTCTAAAAAGGGGTTATAGAGTTAGTTAGGAGACATAGACAAAATGGTTTGGAAAAAAAATAAACGTTTATTGTGTCTCACCACAAACAGTTACAAAAATAGACGATACAAAGATACTATATTAATAGTCATACCAGTAAAAACAAAAATAACAAAAGGAAACACTTATTATGTCCTAGCCGTTTACAAACTCTAGGAGTTGGAGATGCCGCCAAAACTTACAAATGTTACTGCATGGAGGTTAATCTTCTTAAAAAAAATAAAACAAAAAATCTCAAATATGATTAGGTATTTATCAGATATCAAAAATAATAAAGTCAGCTGTGATATATTAACATTAAATTTTAAAACAGAACAATTAAAATGACAGCTAAGCCACGCCCTAAGACATATAATTTTAATTATTACAATTTATTTACATTATGAAAGTAATTGTTAATGAAAAATTGTCTATTTTTACTTCATAATTTCAAACAAAAAAAGTTACCTCAGTTTTACTAAACTACTTTCAATTTTCTGTAACTGGACTTCACTGGAATTTCTGAGGGTAGAACTGGGCTTCACTGGAATTTCTGGGGGTTGAAACTGACTTAAACTCTTTGCGTAACGAGAATACGAACAAATTCATCTCCAAACTGCCAAAAAGCCTGGGATGACAATCAGGGAGAAACAAAACGGGGATGGAAACAATGATTCTTCCAAACCTTACTTAAACTGCAACTATTAGCTGAATCGCTACTAGGCACAGAATATTTTTTATGAAAAGGGACGAACAACGAGAAACATTTCAAATTTGACGTAAAATTTGGATACACACTGAAGCCAACTGCCCCTGTCAGCGACCTCAGTTAGAATGAGTTATTTCTTAAAAATCATTCAATGGTTTTTATGAATTAAGTTTTAAGAATAATAAAATTAAGAAATAAAAAAATGGTTGGATTCTTAAGTGTCGTAGATTAAGTGTTCTAGGACATTGAATTTTTTTAGAATTCGTGTGAAAATGCTGACATTTCGGATAAAAAATTAATTATTTTAAATGTTTATAAGCTTAAAATCACAGTACTTTTGTAAACTTATTTTACAATATTTAACACTAATTTTTTAATCAATAAATTATTTTATTTTAAAAAGTGCGCCCTTTATTTTTGCAACAACTATTAGGTGAAACTTCTCTTAAGATTTTTATAGCTAAATACTTGTGATATTATCTCTATTATCGCGCGAAATGAAAGTTTTTTGTGCATTTTCAAAAATTGACTTTTAAAGCTGTTTTTGCAATAATTAAGCAACAAATTAACAAAAATAACTTACGAACTCTCATTTTAAAGGATTTTCTATGCCTTATAAGTAAAATAAAACGTTTATTCTTTTGCATATTTTGTTTAGTACATATTGTCGTCACCAAATTTATCAAAAGCAGTTGTGAGATACCTGTATCAAAGAGTGTTACTAAAATGACATTTTATTTGTTTATATCTTTGATGTATACTACCTCCGTTTAGAAATACATCGTGGAATTTTGTTTAAAAAAAAATCTGTTTCACTTTTATTAAACTATATTGGATAAACTATATTTTAAAAACTATTATTAAAATATTAAGTTGATTATATCATTGTATTATTTTTTACAAATTTAAATTTTATATTTAATACAATTGACGTATGCAAGTTTAGGCATAGTAAAACAAGGCGCTTGACTATGCCCAAGATTTACCTGCAGGATCGCTTTTTCCGTATTTCTATTCGTCATCTTTTTCCAGTTCGGACGAAATCTCAGACACGCAGTACAAACATACACGTATAGACGTGCTAAAACTTGGAGTTATGTTTAATCCATACCTGTCCTATATATCCATAGGATGTCACATATAATTCATCATTGGGATCCATCAGTTTCGATCCATCACTTTTCACACATTTTAAGACCGGCACGATTTCGTTCAATGTCTTGAATCAATTCCAAAGATATAGATTATAAGATATAGAAACAAAAGTCAACACATAATGTAACATCAGCTTAAGACCTCACATCATAGCTCTGGTTAAGAGGCCGTACACAGGATGGCTTCTGCTCCGCTCTCGATATCGATATAATCGGGGTAACTTTGTAGTTATCATAGTTTTAAGTTGCTTGTGGTCAATTTTCCGCACTTGATTTACTCCAAGATATTTATACACATCAGTTTCACCATGGCCTTGATGTTTTGGCCATTTTGTATATCGAATCCTCGAGGCAGGACTTTTTCTGTGGATATATTTAAAACATGATACTTGTCGAATCCGAAATGCCTACTAATATCATCCATAAAGATTTCTGCAGTTTTTAGCACCTGATCTAGTTGGTTTCGAGTGAAAGCTATTAATTTCAAAGCATCCATATACAACAGATGATTAAGCTTTACTACTACATGATTAATAATTACTAGGGAATTCATCGCTAGACAGAACCACAGTGGACTCAACATGTTTCCTTGAAAGAGGCCTTGGTTAATTGCAATATTTTTAGTTTTGATATTGTTCTCTCCAGGTATTTGGAGGCAAATTTTAGTATTTTAATATATCATTGGATGTGTCAAAAAAATCACTATATTTTATTATCAACTTTATATATTCTTAAGATATCTATAAGCTACTTTTGCAGCACTAAGTCATAGTATTCAATAAAAGCAGTAAAGAGGTTACATTTTGGTGTATGCCTGGTTAAAGATGACTGAGTCAATGGTAAGTTGTTTTTTGCAGCCCACGGAACAATTAGCGCAACCTTTTTGTTGAGGTTATATGATATTGTTTAAAGCACAGTGTTGGTAGATACTCCGGGCTACACAGTATGTGATCAATTTATACAGAGTTGGACAACTTTGTGCAACAAGTAATTTAGACAAGTTTTAAACAAGTAATTGGGCAATACTTGATTGTTAAGTGTTATTAATACTTAAGTTATTTACGTGTTATTTACATGTTATTTTGATTCTTTGATATTAAATAAGTTATTTCCTGGGTTAAGAATGATAATATTTCCTGGGGCTTAGAAATAATGTAATTAAATAATGTTGATAAGCAATCATGAATACTCCAGAACTTCTAAATCCAGAAGTTTTGACCTCCGTCTGGTCTAGGAGATTTTAAGTTATGAAGCTCTTTGATAATATTTGAAACTTATTCAATAGTGAAGGGTTCGTAAGGAGCAGTAACGTAGTGTTGAAAGTTGTGCGTGGTATCTTCGATCAATTCATCTTTGTTGTTGAGAGCAGCTGGTATGCAAAGTTAATTCCCCTTAAACTTATGTATTTCTTTTTGGTTTGGGTAAAACGTCCTCTCGGCACTCTCAAAAAGCGTATTGACAGATTTTCGTTTGTTGCTAATTTTGTATCTCCTTAGTCGGCCTGATAAACGACAGCCGAACATATTATAATTTGTGCATTATAACAATTAGTCCTTCTGTGTAGATAAAGATAATATCTTTTTATTGTAAGACTAAGGGAAAATGTTTTTATTTTATTATTACAAAAAAAAATAGTTCTATAGTACAGCTAGGTACCTACCTAATATGACTTACCCATGCCAATTACTGGTAGTCAACTGGCCAATAATTTAAAGTACGGGATCAAACTTTGAATATTTTAAAAATAACATATTGTTTAAAATTACAGATGAACATTTATTTAAATGGCAAAAATATTTTTTTTAAATCCTTTATTATAAGATCCGTAGAAACCAAAAATAATAAAGGTATCTGTAGAGTTACAACCAATGAACATCAGAGTGTATGGAATCACCTATTCGGGTTCCAAAAATAACGATAACTGATATATGAGCAAAGAGTACAGATATTACATAAAATCTTAAAATCAGATTAATACTTTGCTATATATTCTCCACATTACTGTATGGCATGGAGAGCTAGACCCTTACAGAGACACTCATGAAAAAGATGGCAAAAGGCCTTTCAGATTTGGATAAACCGACGAATATTACGGATAAGTTGAGTTAATCGAATAAAAAATAAAATAAATCGAATTACACCATATGAAAAAGAGCTCAGAAATATCGAAAATAAAAATTCAAAGCTTACAATATTTCGGCAATATAACAGACTTATAACCCTCTACACTTTCTAATATAGAAAAAGATGGCCGAAGAGGCTAAAGTCGCAGAAGAACATTTTGGTTACAAAATCTCCAAAAATTGTATCAATAGACATCCGCTAATCTATTCCGAACTGCCGTAAACAAAGCTATTATTGTCAATATTATCGCGAACGTTCGTTAATCTGACAGAGTAGTAAAAGAAGAAGAGATTGTGGTAACAGTTGATATCTCTGAATTTGTGTTGTTGATTGAAATGTTTATGATTACTCTTATGACGTATTATAATAATATATCTTTAAGTAATAATCATGTATTATTTGTGGTAATTCAGAAAAAGGGATAGTTATTACTAACAGCGCTAACATAATCCATAGCTGAATATTTTAATAAACATTTTACATATTATGGACGCATCCTATCTTATTACATGACAATATTATTTATTTATTCAGAAGTTTGTTAATTTATAAGTAACACTACAACTACATGTATGCTCATCGTAGACTTCTTCAGGATCAGTGAACATTTTTAAGTATTTAAGTTCGTAACAGTTCTTTCAGTCAGATTTCTACAAAAGTGGCCTTATATTATCAATGGCGAATCGACTAGACTAAAGGTTTATCGTGTCTCTACTCTAGTATGAGTCACAACCAAAATTAAAAACGGGCGAAAACTTATAATATATACGTTTACTTTCAGGTGAAAGTGCATTCTACGATGCACGAATTTTCTTAAATCACGCAAACACATTATGTAGTTACATACCTGTAACGTATGTCTATTACTTCCCATTCTTTACTGAGAAAGCAATTTTGTTTACAGAGTTTATGGTAACTAAAGATTTTATTATTATTTAAATTAGTGTATATTTTCCTCGTTTTTGCCGTATTATGTAATGCGATTTCTGATTTCTTAACTCTGAAATTGCGTAGGCTATTGCAGAAATTCAAATACACACGGATATGTACAAGCACGTATATAAGAAGTATTGGTTGCATATATATATATATATATATATATATATATATATATATATATATATATATATATATATATATAATATATATATATATATATATATATATATATATATATATATATATATATATATATATATACAAACAACACAGTTTATTAGGGTTGCAGTCAGAATATTGACCGGGATGTTCAAAAAAACACTCTTTTGACTTTTTGTCTAGCTTTCGGACTGGTTTTATTCCTTTTTCAAGACAGTGTAATAAGACAAATACGTAAATATTTAAAAAAATGTATCACAATTCTTCAGTGTAACTTACTAGTCGTTGAGATTATTTATAAAAGCATTGACACTCAACATTTATAACACACATTAAAATATAAAATCATGGACAAAATACTTTCTAAAATTTTTAAAATTTAGAGTAAAGATGGTAACACTTTGTTTATGGCATGTTTTACTGGTGTGTTTTAACTCATATGCATAGAGAATGGAAAGTAAAAACACTGTAACTAACATGTAATTAGGTGTACTTCATGTTATATTTCTTTTCAAGAAATACTAGAGGCCTGTCTTAGGTGATTAGGGGAGAAGAGGGAGACTTGATCATATGAGAGACTTGATCACGCTTTAAAATTTCAGTAAATAAGTAGCCTAAAATTATAAAACCGGCAACAAAGCGTAGCTGTTAGTATGTCTGAAGATCCCATTTAATTTAGTTTGTATTAGAATCCACAACGAAGAGCACGTGTTTATTACAAGTTTTTTGTCCCTACCGAGAAGTGTTTTCAGAATTATTTCAAGTTGATTTTCTTTAATATTCGTTAAGGTGAGTTTTTCGTATAATTTTTATTTAACACTATAATCATTCAGATTACGATTTGCACATTTTGCAATGAGTTCTAGTTTGTCGTCATATTTTTATAGACAAAAACACTTGACTTGATTACATCTTATTTGGGAGATGTGATCCCGGGATCAAGTCTCCCAGAAACTCCTTATAGATGAGTGTTTTTTATTTTATAGATATGGCACGTCAATACAAAAGGAGGGAAGGAGCAAAGAAAAGAACACCAGTCGACAGCCAGAAGTTAAAAGAAGCTGTATTAGACGTTATTAATAACGGAACGTCTCTCAAGGGAACGGCAAGTCGTTATCAAATAAATGTTATGACATTAAAAAGATACGTTCGCCGACAACGATCTGAAAATGTTGAAATAATCTATTATCCTGATTACAAGAAGGCTCAAATTTTTACAAATGCAGAGGAAAATATGTTTAAAGATTATTTGGATGTTGCCAGCAAATTACACCATGGCCTTACAACCAAACAGGCAAAAGAACTAGCATACGAGTTTGCCGTAAGAAATAATAAAAAAATACCTGCTTCGTGGAATAAACATAAGCAAGCCAGTTATGACTGGTTATACGGATTTCTGAAAAGAATGAAGACCTTATCACTACGATCTCCGGAAGCAACCATTCTTACTAGAGCAACTAGCTTCAACAGAAACAATGTATCAAAATTTTTCATAAATTTAAAGACAGTTCTTGAAAGCAATGGAATTGGACCAGAAGCAATTTGGAGCATAGACGAAACTGGCCTTTCAACTGTCCATAAGCCAAAGAAGATTATTGCATGCAAAAGTGCAAAACAGGTTGGTAAAATTACGTCAGAGGAACGTGGACCAACAGTAACTCTTTGTGGTGCAATCAACGCAATTGGAAATCATATACCGCCTTTTTTGGTTTTTCCTCGAAAACTTTGGCAAGATCGCATGATTGATCATAGCCCACCAGGGACCACCGGCGTAGTTTATGAAAGTAGATGAATAACCGCTTCTAATTTCGTCAAATTTTTGAAACATTTTCAAAAACATGTAAAGGCGACTACCGACAATAAATCTTTAATCATAATGGACAATCACGATAGCCACGTTAGTCATGAAGCCATAACGTATGCCAAAGCACACGGAATAGTTCTTCTTACCATACCACCACACACGTCGCATAAGCTCCAGGCGTTAGACACGAGTGTATTTGGCCCTCTCAAGAGTTTTTATACTACTGCCTGTGATGATTGGATGGTGGCGCACCCAGGAAGGACAATTACAATATATGAAGTCGGAGGATGCTTAGCTTACGCTTTCCCCCTAGCTTTTACTCCACGTAATATTGAGAGTGGATTCAGAGTTACGGGTATATGGCCTTTCAATTCCAATATTTTTACCGATGAAGATTTTATGTCGGCGTATGTTACTGATCGCGAAGATCCGGAAAACAAATCCACTTTATCCCAGTTTGATGTTGCACAACCAGCCATAGATAACAATAATCAACCCTCCACTTCTACTGGCACTTTCACCACCCCTGAAATTATTAGACCACATTCCTCAAGTGGATCCATTTCACATAATCAACAACTACGACGAACACTAATTGAGGACGAAAATCAGCCTTCTACTTCTACTGGTACTTTCACCACACCTCAAATAATTAGATTCCATTCTGTAAATGGAGATACTTCACAAAATGAACAGCTACAACAAACACCAAAAGAGCACAATAACCATTATTTCCCTTCTGCCACGTTTACTAGCCCAGAAATGATTAGACCCCACCCTAAAGCGGGCCAGGACTTCAGCAAAGGTAGAAAGCGAGCAACTACAAAAATTCTCACAGCAACACCAGAAAAACTTGCGCTTGAAGCTAAAGTTAAGGCTAAAGAAGAGAAAAAATTAGAAAAAGAGCAAAGGGCCAAAATAATATAAGAGCCCTAAAAAGAATAACTAAACAAAACCTTAAGGATTTGAGGGAATCTTCAAGTTCGGGGGGCAGTGACATTATACTACCATCGTCAGAGCCTGAATATGATCCTAATGATGAAATGCAAGTAGAGACAGATAGTGAATGTGAATCGGAAGCAGAAGGTGACGAGTTTGAGTTGAGTGTGCAAGATTGGGTAATTGTCAGCTTTGTCTCCGAAAGAAACTTAGTCCATCGATACGTAGGACAGATAATGGAAAAAAAGAACGAGGATTTTAAAATCAAATTTGCCCAAAAAAGGGATGAAAAAACCTTTAAGTGGCCAGAAAAAGAAGACACGGGTGAAGTCCCACGTGACCAAATTTTAAAAAAGTTACCACGCCCGACTTTTAGGAGCTACAGTAAGCGCATAGGATGTTTTGTCTTTCCCAAATCACTAAGGATGTTCAATATTCGAGAATATTTTTTTTCTTTTATCATTTTTCAGTATAGTTTTTTGCCATAAAGTGTTATATATTTTTAATAACAATATTTGTTATAAGTCATGACTGAGTAAAGTTAGTTTTCAGCATCCAATTTTTGGTTTTATTTTAATATCGTAAATCTGGAAAGGTATAATCAAGTCTCCCATACAAAAGGATAAAGTCTCCCGGAGTACGGGGAGACATGATTAGTTTCTCCATGTTACGAAATTCTACAAAAACTCGTTTTTTATTAGCAGTATATTTTTCGGGTGTACAATACCCAAAACTGTGATAAATTTGTAATGTTCCACTAAATAATCAAGGTTTTAGATTGGTTGTAAAAGGAGCTGTCTGAAAAAATGTAACGGTGGGATCAAGTCTCCCTCTTCTCCCCTTTACTTTTTAAACCTGTCTTAATGGTATGCAACATATTATACATACAGGTGTAATTTATATATAGGTAAATATTTATTTTATTTTTGGTGTTTTTCTAGTAAATAACAATAAATGTTACTTAGTTTATCTATGTCAGACTTTTTATTGATGCAAGATATGCTAGATTTTATGAAACACATTTCCAAAAAAAAACACGTTTTGAATGGTTCTTTTCTTTTGCCAAAATACAGGAATCATCGAAATTGAATTCATGTTTCAGAGTTAATGGATGTCCTGTCAATGCAAATGCATTGATTTTTTTGGTTTTTATATCACTACGATGTGATATCACCCTGCTGTGAAAATTACGAGATGATTCTCCTATGTAAATTTTATTACAATTAGTACACGGTATATAATAAATAACATTTGATGACTCCTGTATTGTAAAAGGATCTTTTGTTTTTGTGTAAAGCTTCGATATTGTTTTCACATTTTTGGTTGTAATTTTTAAGCCATTTTTGAAGATGTTCATTAGCTTAGGTGTTAGAACTGGAATGTAGGGTAGGCAACCATAAGTTATTTTATATGGTAATATTGATGCGTTATGTATCAATGTCATTTGTCGGATCTCATTGTTATAAAATTTTGGTTGACAGAAACTTGCGAAGGAAAAGGAAAACCGAAAATGAGTTTATTTAACAGCCCTATGGGATAAGAATTCTCTTGTAGTATATATCTCAACTTTTTTAGTCCCTTGTTCCTGAATTCGATGTGTGACAAGTTGATAACTCTAGTTTTTAGAGCCAAAACCAAATTTGTTTTCATCTTAGATGGATGTTGAGAATAAAAGTTTATGAAACGGTTACTAAAACAAGGTTTACGATACCATTCCGTGCCAGCATGCCATCATTGCCACGATGGATTAGCATGTTTAAAAAAGGAATCACATTATCAGCCTCTCTCTCAACCGTAAACTTCAGGTGTTCACATTGGGCGTTAAAAGTGTTTAAAACATCAGTTATCTTGTTTTAAAACAATTAATCTGGTTCGAACATGTTAAAAGAATGCCAGAGTACAGATGGCCTAGAAAAGCACTGGAATGGATCCCTCCTGAAAGAAGAAAGAGAGGACGACCACCGAGAAGTTGGCGCAACGATATTGATGAAGCAATGGCGGCAAGAGACTTAGAAGAGGCAACTGCATATATGGACATTGGGGACGGAGAAGCGGCGACAGCCGTAATCAATCCGTTATTATTATTATTATATATATATATATATATATATATATATATATATATATATATATTTATATATATATATATATATATATATATATATCTATATATATATATATATATATCACAATATTTTATATATATATATATATATATATATATATATATATATATATATATATATATATATATATAATACAGAATTGTTGGAAAAAATATGGAACCAACTATATATAATTTAAAATATTTAAAACTAAAAGGGCGATATCTATGAAACTACGTTTAACTTCTTAAATTCCAATGGTATACCATGTATATCTTTGCTAATTTTGATAGACCTTGTTATTGCGAACTTTTCTTGTGTATTCTTGTTATAAATAAAATCTGTGAAAATATTGTGTTAAAATTAAAAATTAAACCACTTGACGTTTACCTAACTCATTTTAATTATTTTTGATTAATGAGAAGGAGAAAATAATTTGAATACCTAATAATAATTTTAAAATGTTTAAAATCGATTTGGAACATTTTCATCGAAAAAATTTCGTATTCCATCTATCATAGCAAGGAGGCAAGATATCTTGTTGATACCAAACACTCTGTGGTAATTGCATGGAAAATTAAATTGTTTGATAAAAACATTTATATAAAAGAAGGGCCTATAAGCCTATTTCCCGTATATCTTGGGTATTCTATGATTGTTTTCATTTGGCATATAGCTACCTTGAGTTGTGGCGGTTAACCATTCCTTTTAAACAAAAAGTTTCCTTATCCGAAAACATTACTTTACTTACAAAACCTGTATTAATAACAAATATTTATTATAAGTTTGCGAAATTCCAGTCGTCGGAAAAAACCATTATCTTACGTTTCTTGAACCTATTATACCTCATACAGATGTTACTTTTACCTTCATAATATCTTATCTGTGGAAATTCTACTTATATCACGGCTTACAGCGTTTGCAGTTGAGATGATTCCTTTAATTTAATGGTAATGTTTTGTCTACACCTTCGTTCGTTGCGCTCTGCGGTCTTCGAGCATTTATCAAATTTTTGACAATCGCAGTTGCACTGAAACGTAAAGCTCGGTACACATATATCAGCCAAACGGTATGCGAACGCAATATTCGTTAATGTGTACGGCAGACAAAACCGCTTGCGTACTGTTTGATAGTGACTCGTCGAGAACCAAATTGTTGCGGTTTATTCCACGACTTCAAAAGAAGCTCATCGTTCAGTTTGGACGGCTCTACTAAACGCAGCAAACATTTTTGGTGTTCCTTCCTAGAAAGACGCGAGAAAACAGTAAAGTGATTATTGTACATATTTTTATTTTTGTTAAACAAGCAAATGATGTCTTGTTTTACATTTTTGAACGTGACTTCTTTATATGTGTAGAGGAGACTTTTGTCGGTTGTAACAAATCTCATAAATTGTTTTTTTGACTCAGTTGAAGTTTTTGAAATTTTAAACTTATTCTAGCCTATACTAGGGACTATATTACATAGTATAGTACAGTATACTACTTTGAAATAGTTTGTAAAGTAGATATAAAAAACAGTTTAAATTTAGTATATATTTTTCGGCGTGAAGTTCTACATGATGGCGCAGTGGTCCGAGAATAAATGTATTGATTGATTGATAAGCTAAAAACGTGACGTAGTCAAATTAAATAAATATGACGTGACCCTAGAGAACAGAAACAGAAACACGATAAATCAGTACTCAAATTATAAATAAAATGAATCATTTCGCACATGCGTGTTCGTTGTTGGTTTTATCGCTTTCCATGGCTCGAGAGAAGTTTGCGATCCATACGATGTAGATATATTTTCAAGGATCTACGCGTACCGTACATATACCGTTTGGCTCGCATATCTGTACGCGCCTTAACGTTAGTTATAGTACAATGACCACTAGGATCCAGTACCATACCGCAAAACCACCGTTTTTAGTATTGAATATCTATCATTTTTAAAATTGTAACCAAAATTTTTGCCAGTGTAAATAAAACTTTATTTTGAGTGTTTTTGCTTTTAAAAAAAAGGGTTTCTCAAAAGAACATTCATATTTGACGCAGTCAGTAGGACAATGGAAAAGTCGTTGTTCACTATTCCAAGAACCAGCTCTAGATAAACCGCCTGCAGAGAGTTCGCCCGAGGGAATTGGGAGCTAGAAGTTTTTAAGATTAAAAGAATGCACATCAACATCATCTTCATCTTGTACGCGAATTTTAATACTTAAAATTAAGAAGATTTTTATTTATTGAAAATAATGTTTCTGTCAGACTCCTCTGAGTCCTAAAAGTTGGATTTAAAAGCTAATTTAAACAAAAATTTAAATAATTGTGAAGAGATAGATTTAATAGAAAAAAAAAATAATTTAAAAGTATTGCCTACTAATATGACAGTTTCACAATTTCGTGTTAAAAATTTATGCATTCTTCCTAACTTAGACGGAAATAAGAATAACCAACATGAATTTAATAAAGTTTCGTCCAAAATATTTCCAAACCAATACTATGATGGACTTAATACAGCTAATATAAAAAAAATGTTTGCTTTATGGTATTAAAAGCAAATTAATAGGTTAAGCAAAAAAAAATTAAGTATACCTGTATATGGATGTGAAGTTTATGATAAAATAAAAAATGCATGAATTTACATTTTGGAGATCAGAGAGATAAAAATTCGCTTACGAGGAATCTAGTAAATTTCAGACAAGACTTAACAGACTCAATCATGCATTTTTACAAAAAAATAAAGAGACTTTTAAGCCATATTAACAACTACATCCTACTACATACTATAAAAGCTGACACAAAAAGAAGCAACTAAACCCACAACATTAGAAAGACACGAAAATTGCCAAGAATGTCGATTGCAAAGACCAACACATTAGATGCCGGTACTCATCCAAAAACTATTCTGTTAACAGCCAAATTTTTCACCTTCACGATGGCAGTAACCGGTTAGGCAATTTTAACCACAGAACCAGTTCCAATATCAGTTCCAACAGAGCCTCTGGCAGCCAACCTTCAACCAATTTAGATAAAATTCAAACCCTCCAGCATTCAGATTCCAGAACCAGTCAGATGTATGGGGATACAAATCGAGACTTAACTTTCCTTTTAAAGAACGAGCTCTATCAAATGTACAGCTTTAAAAAAACACAAACGATGGACACGGGAAAGCCCTGATGAAATAAAAAGAACGAAATTGATTTTTCTTAACAAACAAAAGATGATAAATAACAAAAATAAATGTAACAAACCAAATAATATTCAGGAGTTTGAAAAATATATTGATAATTCATTGAAAGACACAACAATCACATACATCAATATATTGAACAAACGAATAGTCAACATGATGCAACATGGCTTAAACTAAATATTGTGAAACAAAAAAAAAGGATGAAAAACTAAGTCAACTTACGAAAACCATTATAGACCAAAGACGACACATGAAAGGAGACAACAGTATAAGCAAAAAAGCGCTAAATAAAGGGCATTAGGACACTTTAAAAAACATTAATTATTATCTTAAAAACTATGAAAGCTTCATTGCTAGATACAATGTGAAACTTGTTTTAGAGAAAGTTTATTCTGTAAAAGAAACATTGACAATGCATTGAATTGGCGGCATTAAGATATGTGTTTCATAATACAAATGAAAGTTGACAATGACTTAATGTGACAGTTTGTTTTGTGTTCATTTATAACAAGACTCTACCTTTACTGTTGATCAGATGAATTTCTATATCAAAAACAATAGAAAACTTTTATTATAATTCTATATTGGAATCTGCATTATTTTAATGTTACTTTTTTTATTGAACTCTTTACCTAAAAACAGTAAAGGTGAGTAAATCTCACTTAAGTGGCTAATGTCTGATTTCTTGTTTATGATTTTCTCTACTTCAGTGATAAAAGTCATCTCAAGAAACAATCTTTTAAAATAAATGTTTTTAATTGCTAATACCTTGGCTTATATATAATTCATTTTGTGATCATTTTGGTTAACGTGGATAAATAAATTACACTTATCTGGATATTTCTTCGAATCGCTCTTTTGGGAGATGATACGGTCCTTTAATCGCCCTAAAGAATGGCCAATTTGTACAAGAAATACTATAGACTTTGCTAGACATATTATATTTATGTTTTATATTTATATTTCTTTATAGCAAAATATATATTTGTATATATTTTGCTAATAAAACAATTTTAACCATAAATTTAGTTTTATCTAAACTTAATAAATATTATTATAAATAATAAATAATAAATAAATAAAATTTATCTATACTAAAATATGTTTTTGTTCCGAGGATTTTTTTACATACCATTTCAATCTAATGGCCGCAATCCTAAATTTGTAAGTTTAATCTTTGCTTCTCATAAACTTTTTAGCTAAACAGTTAAAGCTATATTATATATATATATATATATATATATATATATATATATATATATATATATACATATATATAATATATATATATATATATATTTATATATATATATATATATATATATATATATATATATATATATAAAGTGGTTTTGAGTTTCTTGAACCGTATTATACGTACAGATTTGAACCGTATATATTTGATTTTCCATAGAAATCAACGTTTCGGCAGAATTCTTGCCTTTGTCAATATTCTAAAATGTACCTACGTGTACAAGAACAAATAGTTATTGTAAAATAGGTATATATATATATATATATATATATATATATATATATATATATATATATATATTATTGTGATATTTAAAGTCTTGGTGCGCCAAGCAATAATTAGCTAATTAATTTTTTGATTAATTAAAATTATTTAAATGATATGATTATGATTCTATCACAATTTTTAATTCTCTTATCTCAGGGTTTTATTCGTGCTTCAATATCTATGCTATTACATGTGAAAGGTAAGGTCCAAAGAATACCGGAATAATAAAAAACACATATGATCTAACACTATATATTGAAATAAAAATAATGAAATAATTCACACTCAAAAGTTTTCAATAAACAAAATCTCATATAATGATTCTCAAAATTTTGTTCTACGTACGTGAACCTTCAAAATTAATGGTACAAACAATATTAGTTGAAATCTCAAAATCCAAGTATTACTCTAAATCTCCTAATCAAAATATTTATATCCTTTCTAAATTAAGTGTAAAAATTGTGTTATCAATGAAAGAAAAACTACAGAAAACAAAACTTTCTCTCTCTGATGATGAGTGGTCCAAATCCTTGTTATTTGTAGACTATACTATTTACTCGTGGCCGCTCCCTAAGTAATCAGCAATCTTACAATAAATTATTGCAAGTATCTCGTCCTTAATGATCTCCTTCAAATGCACGAATCGTTCAAATTATGCTAGCTTCTTCTTCTCTCAATAAACTGAATCTCTCGTTGGCCTGAGTGAAAAATGACTCTTGGAATATCTTTTCTTTACGATAAACTGAATCTCTCGTTGGCCTGAACAGTGACTCTTGGAATATAAGTAGAAAAATATGACTTACAATATTTTACTGGATCAGCTTCTGTCAGATACACTAACTACACGAAAACTCACAAACTTTCACTGCTACTGCTTCCTACCTCTGGGAAACTACCCGAGAACAACGGCCGTTCGCCTTGCACCCTTGGAAACCAACTAACTATCTTTTTTTTCACTCCGAAATCTAGCTAAACTTTCATTCCTACATATCTATCCCACCTTTTTTAATCTCCGCCAATCAAAACTCGTCACAATTCCCCATTCTTTCATTCCGATAACAAACAAATTTTTACCTATAATTATAAAATTTCCTAAAACTTATTTACAAATAATATTTTTCTATAATTCTTAAAAACTAACAAAAACATCTTTCCAAATCTCTTCTATTGTCTATAATCACTGCGTTAATGTATTTGGAAAACCCGGTTCAATTGTTCTTTGGATTTCACTTAAAATTATGCGGGTCACTCAAGTATAGTATAACAAAAGAAATAATTTATGCATAGTACATTTTGTTTAATACAAGTAATCCAAAAATTTAAAAAACTTTCTTTCCTCGAAATGTTTGTTGGTTAATCCTACTTATCTGAATTATTTTAATGTTTTTGAATTTTGAAATATTTTAAACAAACCGATATTTTCTTGATTTTAATATCATAACAATATATATATATATATATATATATATATATATATATATATATATATATAATAGATAGATAGATAGGTTTATTGACAATTTTTACATAGTAAACACTACATGTCATGTCACAATAATAATAATTTACTTTTGTATACTAAGAACTAAGAAGTAATACAAGAACATATGATAAAACATATAACACATAAACATATAAAATTATTCAGATTATTCAGATGGTGTAACCCATCTATCAGAACTAAATACGATTTTCTGGGTTTTCTGCTCGTTTTATATATATATATATATATATATATATATATATATATATATATATATATATATATATATATATATAATATATATATATATATATATATATATATATATATATATATATATGACATACCAAAACGTAAAGTTTTTATAACGATATAGCGGTACAACACTAACATGTTGTCGATGACTGCATCTGTGCTATTCCAACAAATACAATAACCAAAATTTTAGATATTTTTAACAGTTACCACCCAAAACTAAAATTTACTATAGAAATTGAACAAAATAATAAAATAAATTTTCTTGATATCACCTTAAATGGCATTAACAATACAGTAAAACCCATGTGGTTTACAAAAGAAACATGGTCTTCACGATATCTTAACTACAATTCTCATCATCCATTTTCCCATAAGAAGTCTGTAATTATAAGTCTTGCTGATAAATCTATAAAACTAACAGATCCAGAATACAGACCAACTGCAATAAAAAAAGCAAAAAATGCCCTTCTAAAGAATGCATATCCGAACATCTAATCGAAACTATTTTCAAATCAAGACTTAATAAATTTTATAACAATACAAATAACAATAAACCAACAGTATCAAAACTACTTATACAACTCTTCCATATATAAAAGGTTTATCCGAACAATTAACAAATCTTTTAGCCAAACATAATATAACAGTGGCCCACAAAGGCAACAACCTTTTAAATAAATATTTCACAAAACTAAAAACACAAACTCCAAAACTTAAAAATCACATGTTGTTTACGAGATACCATGTATTAACTGTGAAGGTGTCTATATCAGTCAAACCAGTCAACTGCTTCAATCCAGAATTCGTTCTCACAAATATGACAAGAACAACGTCACTGCGCTCACAAAACATGAAAGAAGCATAAATTTGATTTTGAAAACATCAAAATTTTAAAAACAGAACAAAACAAAAAGAAGAGGGAGATATACGAATCAATAGAAATAAAAAGAAATACCAACGCAATAACTGACAAAAAAGATACACAAAACCTAAATAAAATATATTTCAATCTGATTTAAATAATATAAATATAATAATAATAAATATAACACTAAACAAAGCTCTTCTTATCTCCATTTTACCTTTTTCGAAAACATCAATGATATCAAGAGTGATTAAGATGTTGATCAAGAGTCCAACCCTGCGCTTAGTTGATAAAGTGCCGATTAAAATCTGCTCTTACTAAAACTAACTTTTCAGCGGTTTATAATCAAGAAACGTAAAATATTGTTAGCTAAATAGTGTATTTAAACAACAAAGTTTCTTCACACAATAAAGAAACTGTGAGTACTACAAATTCAATATTAGTAATTATACATAACCGATAATTCAATACAACACATCAATTAATCCAGTTTCTGGTTTTTTGGCAACTTCGATAAGTCGAAATAATTAGCCGATACAGGACCGGATTTCGAAAATTATATCAAATGAAGAAAACAAAAATTAAAAATGGATGATTCTCAAAATATTAGCAAACCTACTACATTATGAACATCGACATATTCCAATGCAGTAAGCAACTTCAATTTTCCTTCAAAAGAA
The DNA here is from genome assembly GCA_918026665.1 of Diabrotica balteata. Lineage (NCBI taxonomy): Eukaryota > Metazoa > Arthropoda > Insecta > Coleoptera > Chrysomelidae > Diabrotica > Diabrotica balteata. The sequence continues at coordinate 74,821,151 of OU898278.1, read as the reverse complement.
CAAGCCATTATTCTATCAGCTATCCAAGGTATTAAAATACATGAATACATAGTAGCCATAGGATCTCTACTCACACCAAAAAATGTTATTTTTGCATCACGAATAGCGAACAACTGAGTTTGCATTTACTTGAACAATTCTAGCATAGTAGATACCTTACTAAACAACCATAAAACTGTAGTCATCCAAGGCAATGAGATAGAAATAGTAATAAGAAAGACTTATTACGCCAGCAAGGAGACTAGTAATATCAAACATCTGCCCCAACATCCCGAATAGTATTCTAGAAGACGAACTGAAACAACTAGAACTAACTGCAGTATCCAAATTAACGTTTTTAAAGGTTGGCATGCCAGAGTCTGAGTATAGTCATGTCTTAAGCTTTAGGCGGCAAATATCTGTCTCTCCGATAATCACCAAACCAATTCCAAATACAATCTTAATAACCTATGACAACACTCCTTACAGAATCTTCCTATCCCTAGATGGTTTAAATTGCTCTAGATGCAATACTACTGGCCACAAAGATGAAAACTGCACATCTACATCAACTGGTACAGAAACACTTAAAGATCCATCTCAAGTGATACAAACATACACCTCAGAACTCGAACCCATGGAAGTAAATCAGAATAATTCAGCAAAAAATATTTCAGATGTTACAACTAACTGTTCCATCCCTATTTCTGCAGATATCCCAACGACAAACGATTCGCTTATAGTACACAATATACCTTCATCTACCGCTAACAGCAACAATACTAAAACATCCAATCAAGCAAAAAGGCAAATTTCAACCTCTCCTGAAATCTCGGAAACTAAAAACCTAAACGAAACTTTTATAACTCCAAAAAAATCCGCACCAAAAAAGAAGAAAAAGGCTTTAGATGTCGAAGCCTCATTAAAACCAATTGAAAACGTTTTAATCTCTGCATCTCTGACGAAACTACTCTATTAGAACTTCAAAATATAATTAAATAAATTCCATCTCCCAAAATTAATTTTGGGTGACACAAACTGTCACGAAATCACATGAGGATCCAAAAAAACAGATAAAAATGGACGAATATTATTAGAAGCAATTAATAACATAAAACTAGTTTTGCTAAACACAGGAACACCTACTAGATTCAATGCACATAATGGCACATTTTCCTCCATAGACTTATCTATCAGTGATTCAACTTTAGCTCCATTCTTACAGTAGAATACATTGGACCACCTATACGACAGTGATCATTTTCTAATAATATTTACTCATGACAAAGATGAAAAATCCAGTACAACACCATATGAAACATGGAAATTAAAGTCAGCTGATTGGGAAAAATACTCGAACTTAGTAAGCACACGTATACCAAATCTCGTTATAACAGATAATATAGACACTACTCTTTCATCTTTCAACGGTATAATTTTAGACGCAACCAGAGATTCTATAGAAAAAACCAAAAAACATGCTTTTATTATATACAAGAAGTATAACTTACCTAACAACTTAAACAACTTTAGATCTTTAAGGGCCAGATCTAGATTTTTAATAAAGAAAGCAAAAAAGAGAGCTGGACCAATTACGTGTCGTCAATTGACTCGTCTACGTCCATAAGGGATATATGGCAAAAATAAGGAAAATAAAAGGTTAAAAAACATTTAACCATATTGACACAATAACTGCAAATGATCTAACAACTTCAGACAAACATGAGATCTCAGAAATTTTAGTAGAACAATATTAGTTGTATTCAAGTGATCAACAGTACCACCCAAATTTCTAAGAACATAAAGAAAGAACAGAAATATCAAAAATCAACATAGAAGATACTGCTAGTCCACTAAACACTTTCATAACATTTGACGAATTAAATGAAAGTCTTAATAATCTTAAAAATACCTCACCTGGACCTGATGACATACCACCAATTTTCATCGAAAAACTACCTATTAGCGCGAAGGTTACTTTAGTAGAGGTCTTCAACAAAATTTATTCGACTCATAAATTTCCATCTCTCCGGCGCGAAGCAATTATAATACCATTTTAAAAGACAATAAACCAAAAAACTTATCTTCTTCGTATCGATAAATATCTCTTACCTGTAGCATCTGCAAACTAATGGAAAAGATTCTAAGTAAAAGATTAAAATGGTACTTGGAAAAGAAAAATCTCCTTACATCCATCAAAAGTGGGTACCGATCAGAACGGTCGACAATAGATAATATTATGGCAGTAGAATCTGAAGTACACAAAGCTTTTATACATAAGCAAAAATTAATAGCTATTTTCTTTGACATCACAAAAGCATTTGACACCTCGTCGACATATCACATCTTAAAAACAATGAAAAGTTGGAAAATAGATGGCAAATTCTTAGCCCTCACCAAAAACTTCCTGGATAACAGAATTATAAAAGTTAAAACAAACGGTGTCATGTCAACTAAGAAATTATTGGAAAATGGTATCGCTCAAGGATCTGTATTAAGCCCCCTGCTGTTTTTAATAGCAATCAACAACGTATCTAACCATTTATGCTTCCAGTAAAAGCAAACCTTTACGCCGATGATCTTGTAATATATATGAGAAGTAAAAGCCTAAAATCAGCTGCACCAATATTACAAAATACATTAAATAAATTAGAAGGGTGGTCTTTAGATATAGGCTTGAGATTTTCAACCGAAAAAACTAAAGTAATAATATTTTTTTTTTTTTTTTAATGGCATTGACATTAGTCATTCAGCCAGTTGCAATAGATTCTCCAATCAGACAAATGCACAACTCTATCCCTAATCGAAAACTAACGGATAATTAATAGAAGAATATACGACAAGGAAACTTACAGGGTCACTTGCTTCTCGTCTAGGGGCCCATCAAGACATTCTTAGTAGACAAACAAAACTGGACCACGGATAAGGTGTTATAACATTTAGGGTAAACAAAGGATACAAATCTAAATTTCCACACGATCATGAAACATTTCATGCTCGAGTACAAATTCTATAGAACCATGCATGTGTCTGACAAGAAATCTATAATGATATTATATATATTTTGTGAGCCTGTCGCCAGTAGCGACTGAATATTGAATGGTGCATACATATTAAATTCGATTAATTTTTTGTAGAGAGAGTTTGAATGCTGTTGAAACTTAGGGCATTCAAAAAAGATGTGATCAAGATCACCCAGTTTTCCGCAATGTTTGCAATTATCATCTTCAATCACATTTATTTTATATAAATGACTTGGATAACACGCATGTCCAAAGCGTAGTCTATTTATGGTGGTTATATATTTACGTGGAGATTTAAAATTCTTAAACCAAGTAGTTTGTGGAATAACTGGTTGTAAAGTGGTGTATCTTGTTTGGTTTGTAAGGCAGTAAAGATTCCATTGATCTTTCCATGTCGCTAGCTGGTTTTTTTTAAATATCCTAATGGCATCTGATACACATAAAGAATATGGCAATAAAGTGCCTGATATTATACTGGTTTTAGCTAAGTAATCTACATATTCATTATCTTTGAGTCCAATATGTGCCTTAACCCAAATAAATTTTATATTAAAGCCAGAGTCTACTAAGTGCTTTAATTGATCTTTTATTAGAAAAATATAAGGATTACTAAATGTTTTGGGCAAAAAAGTGTTTTTTATGTTCTGTAGAACTGAAAGGCAGTCTGAAAGAATTAACGATTTTTTAATATAAGAGTTTTTAACATATTTCAAAGCTTCGAGTATAGCCAATGATTCCGCCGAGAAAATTGAAAACTCCTTGGAAAGTTTGTACTTAAATTCAGAACCTCCTGAGGGTAGAAAATAGGCACAGCCAGTCCCTTCTATTGATTTGGATGCGTCCGTGTATATAACTGTGGCATCACTATAACAGTTCAAAACAGATCTCAGAATATTGTTGCTCAATTTGTTGTTGTGACTATATGTGGGTATTATAACTTCAGCTTTATGGAAGAGAGCAAAGAAGTCTAAATTTTTTTCCACTTTGGCCAAATTTTTTGAAAAAATTGAATTGTTCTGTAAACCAGTGCACAAAGGTGGAGACGGCTTCTTAATCCAATATTTATGAGTTAGATCTGATTCGTTAAGTTGACGTATACTGGAAAATAATTTGGGATATGTTGAGTGGGCTTTGAGTACCCATTTTTCGCTTAATAAATTTCTTCTAATCGAAAGAGGAGGTTCATAAGCTTCAACATGTAGTGGTTGTATAGGGGTAGATCTCATAGCACCTAAACAGACCCTTAAGACAGAATTTTGAAAAATGTCAATTTTTCTTAGAAGATTTCTAGATGCAGAACCGTAAAGAGTAGCACCATAATCTATAATGGATCGTATATAAGCTCTGTAAAACAATAAGGATGTTTCAACATCGCAACCCCACCACACTTTGGTTGTCATTCTAAGAAAATTACTACCTTTTTTGCATCTATCCAGCATATATTGTATGTGTTGTTTCCAAGTCAATTTTTTATCCAGTATAAGGCCCAGATATTTGATATGGTTTTTGAATGTAAAAGATTGATTATCAAGAAGTATATTTTGATTTGGAGGAAGGTTGTGTCTTGTGAAGACAGATACTGCTGATTTGTCAATTGATAAATTTAAGCCGTTCTCTAAGTACCATGGGAAAAGAGAACTACATACTCTACCTAGGTTTTGCATACCGTTTTCATATTTCTTACTTTCTGTATAGATACAAAAGTCATCTGCATATTGTATTATTTTAAATGGGATGTTGTTTATTTGCATATTATGTATGTCAGACGTGTACATATTAAATAAAATTGGCGATAATACCGAGCCTTGTGGTATGCCGTGATAGTTGTGTCTAGGTCCTATTAGCTTGTTATTATGGTCTCTGACGTAGATTACCCTGTCTGTATAGAAACCGATAATTGTGTTAACGAAAGCAATTGGCAAATGAAAGAAATTTATCATTTTGAATTTCAATATTGACAAACAAACTGATTCATATGCTCCTTCAATATCCAAGAATAGGGCTGCTAAATAGTTATTCCTAGTTAAGTTGTTCTGTACATCATCAACAAGTGTTGTTAAAGCGTCTTGAGTTCCAAAACCTCTTTTGTAGCCAAACTGGTTTACTGGTAATAAATTCTCTTTTTGTATCCACCAATCTAATCTAAATTTTATAAGCCTTTCTAGGGTTTTGAATACGCACGAGAGTAAGGATATTGGTCTATATGAACTCACAATATTTGGATCCTTTCCGGGTTTAAGGATAGGAACGACTAAGATATTTTTGAAGGACTCGATAACTATGTTATTTTGGATGATATCATTGAAGATATGTAAAAGATGGTTTTTTGCAACCGTTGGTAGGTTGATTAACATGGGGTATTTTACATGATCGATTCCAGGAGAAGTATTAATGTGGTTTTTAAGGGCGAAGTCTAGTTCAGTTTTGGTAAAAGGTTTTAATAGAAAGTGATTATTTGAATGATGACTTTGTGTAGGTTGTGTAGGCGAATGTTGAACCCATGGAGGAGATACTCTATTAAAGAAGTCTTCTAATAAAGTATCATTGAAGGGTTTTGTACTATTATGTGATTTTCGGTTCATTTTGTTAGCTTGAGACCATATTTCTTTAGAAGAAATATTTTTGCTTAAATTAGAACACCATTTAATCCAACTAGCTTTGGCTTTTTGTTTCAGCTGCTTTTTAGTATGAGCAGTAATTTTCTGACATTTTAGATAATTATCAAGGCTTGGTGAACGTTTATAAACTGCTAATGCTTCTTTTCTGTTATTAATTATCAGATCACATTCTGGGTCCCACCATGGCGGAGGGGATCGATTTTTGGATTTAAAAATTTTATATTGAGGAATAGATTTAACAGCAGCATGATTAATGCAATCTATTAGAAAGTTATAATTTTCATAAGTATTCAGATAGTTACTTTTATTAGAAAACATGTTTTCAATTAAAGATGTATACAGCGGCCAATTGGCCTTTTTGATGTTCCACTTGCTTTTTGGGTGAATTGTTTCCTGCGATGTGTAAGTTATTGAAAAATTCATAGTTATTGCAAAATGATTGGAGCCTAAGGTGTCAGATAAAACTGACCAAGTGATTTTACTAGCTATATTAGCTGTGCAAAGTGATATGTCAATCATCGATTTTTCGGTACCATATCTAGGAAGATAGGTAGCTTCACCATTATTTAAAATTACCAGATCTAGATCCTCGACACTACTAACAATTTGTTGACCAACTGCATCATTTTTTAATGAGCCCCATAGTGAATTATGAGCATTCATATCTCCTCCTATTATAAAAGGTGATTTGACTTGTGAGAAGATATTTATCCAATCATTTTTGGAAGTACGAATTTTAGGTGGTCTATATATAGATAGAAAACTTAATTCTGTTGTATTAATTTTAACGGTAGCACCGCAGACTAAAATTTCATCGTTAAAATTGTTTCTAATATGTATTTGACAAAATGGTATGGTTGTTTTAATTAAGATTGCAACACCTGCGTACCCGTCATATCTATCTTGGCGAATTACATTGTAATCTTTAAATATATAATTCTGATTTGGTTTGAACCAAGTTTCGCTTAATAAGGCAATGTCAATATTTTCAGTTGTTAAAAAATGAACTAAGCTGTGTTTATTCGAAACAACGGATCGAGCGTTCCATTGCAAAATTTTTAATGATTTAAGTTCTGTGAAGATGTTATTTATTGATAATATCCTCCAAAATTGTTTTTATTCCATGGTAAATACTATCTTGACTTATTGTTTTTATATCATCTACAGTTTGGATATTTGTGAATAAATTAAAAATGTAATTGGAAATAAGTGTTTGAAGATCTGTCTGATCTTGTTTATTTTGAGAATTAGGGATGTTTAAATTAGCAGGAAGGGGTCTAGAGGGCCCAAAATTAAAAGGAAACATAGGTGTGGTATGGGGGGACTGGGGGGTAGGAGAGATTAATTTTCGTTTTTTCGCTATGCTATAGCGACTTGAGGAGAGTTGTGATGTGTTATTTGATGATAAGTTTTGGTTTCTACGCGTGATTACTTGTGTGGCAGCAGAATGGGTTGAATTTTTTGTGAATGTTGGCAGGGGAGGAAAACTGTTTCCGGTTTTTTCTAGTGTGGAATATCTATTCTGAGTGAATACTCCCGAAAAGGATGATTCACAATAAGTTTTTGCCTCGATAAAAGAAGTTTTTTGCTCAATCATAACGGTTTTGATCTTCTTCTGCAGTTCATACTTTGGACATTTCTTGGAAATGGATACATGATCCTTACTATTGCAATGGATGCACTGAATAGCATTATCCTGGCAAGCATGACCTTCATTTTTGGTTTTTCCGCATTTTATGCAATGTGCCTCTGTACTCCGACACTGCTTGGAGATATGTCCAAATCTCAAACAATTATAACACTGAGTAACCTTGCCAATATAGGTTTCCACAGGAAAAAATACACTATTTATTGCAATATAGCTAGGTAAAATATTTCCCTCAAAGGTGACTATTACAGTCCTCTTCGGTACATAGTTAGTTTTTCCTTTTATGTAAACATAAACATTATTAAAATTGTACTTATCTGATTTAATGTTAAAAAATTTTGTAGCTACTGTTTTTTGCGCTTCAGGTTCTGGCAAGATTGTAGTACAGTCACTGGTTTTATTCGCATTTTTCGCTGTCGAATCATCAAAATTTTCGATTAAACTGGATTCATTAATAGGCATTTCACTATTCTCACTAACACATGAAAAGTTTAAATCACCTATTGGCGTCTCTGGGGAAATTGCCTCCCCCATGGGGGAGTCGTTTATATACTTATTTATTACACTGAGTTAATGTCAAACTTCGAATCACCTGTACTAATTTAAAATCGAGTTAATTAGTAGAAAAAGACTCTGGGCACTGATTATTTACGACCTATCGCTTTGAAAGTTCGAATAATACTGAAAGTAATAATATTTGACAAAAGGAAAACGCAACACCACTTAAATTTAAAACTAAACGGAAATACTCTTATAACAATCAACGAAATCAAATTTTTGGGAATTACATTCGACTCTCAACTCAAATGGACATCGCACATAAATGAACTAATTAAATCATGCCAACAGATACTAAATCTTCTCAAAGTTCTTTCCAATCACAAATGGGGCGCAAACACAACTAGTCTTCTACGATTATATCAAGCTTTAATTAGAAGCAAACTAGATTACGGATGTATATGCTACGAAACTGCTACTAACAGTCAATTGAACAAACTGGACATCATTCAATCCACAGCATTACGTATAGTTTTTGGAGATTTCAGAACCACGCCAATTAGCAGCCTTCAAGTCCTAGCAGGAGAACCGCCACTAGCTCTCAGAAGACAATATTTTTCGATGTGTTGTGCTACTAAATATCTCAGTGCAAATGAAAACCCGTTTATAACAAGCCTAATAAGGAGCAACCCTCCAAATCTGTACTCAAATTATTGCCCTAGAAACTTACCTTTCAATGAACGAATAAATCGATTTAAATTCGATATACATCAATTGAGAGCCACTTCTACAAATAGATGCCAGTATTCTCCCTGGAAAGTTCAAATACCAAAAGTAGATTTTACCTAACTTAACTATCCCAAACAATCACACAATCCTTGTGAAATAAAACAACAATTTCAGTCTACCATCTCCAGATACCCTGATTTCAAACCAATTTTTACTGATGCCTCTAAAATCAGTAATGGTGTAGCTGCTGCAGCTATTTTTGAAGACAACACCTCTGTTACCCGTCTAGCCAAGGAGTGTAGCATATACACTGGAGAACTACAAGCAATCTTCAACGCACTGAACCAATGTACCAGCAATGATATAAATTTTCTCACTATATCAGATTCTTTGAGTGCCTTAAATGATGTCAAGCAGATGTACCCCACTCATGCCAATTTAGCATTAATAAAAGACATGCTATACATTGCCCAAACACGTGGTAAAAAACATTACATTTTTATGGGTACCATCTCATGTTGGAATAAAGGGTAATGAAGCAGCTGATAAAGCAGCAATAGAAACTATCAGTGACATGACAATTCCTATTATGCAAAACATACCAGTCTCAGACCAAAAAACATTAATCAAAACTTACGTTAACAAAACCTGGCAAGTAAAATGGAACCAAACAGAAGCAAAATTAAAATTTATCAAACCAGATGTTACTTCTTCAACAGCAAGATCGACAGCAAAAATATGACACAACTTAAAAGAAATTCTAAAAGAAGATATCAGTAATACAATAAAATTTATCAAAAATTGTCAACTGTATAACAAACTGTAACGTAACATAATTTTGTATTTATTTTTGTATTTTTCAAAACTGTTATGTAAATTTTAATAACATACTAATGTAACTTTTCTAAAATAAAGATATACCACCCCGCTAATAACCCTGGGGGTTGATGCGGCAAAAAAAATAATTATATACTAATGACAGTAAACCATGAGATATCAGATATTAACTTTTATTTGTCAGTCATTAATCTCTGTGTCCCGTTTTACGTTTTGGTATATATATATATATATATATATATATATATATATATATATATATATATATATATATATTTCCATTTATGTTTCCATTTATGTTTATAACATAAATGGAAACATATGTTTATAAAACATAAATGGAAAGAAACTAAACCATCTAAGATATGCAGACGATGTAGTAATAATAACATCAAGTTTTGAAGAACTACAAACTATGCTAACCGAACTAGCCAAGGAATCTGAACAAATAGGCCTAAAAATGAATCTTACCAAAACGAAAACAATGACAAACACACAAGATAATAGAAACGTAATACTAAATGGAACCACAATAGAAGCGGTTAATGATTATATATATTTGGGACAGATAATAAAAATAAATAAGGAAAACCAAACAGCGGAGGTAAAAAGAAGAGTCAGATTAGCCTGGGCAGGATTTGGGAAATTAAAATGGGTCCTAAAGAATAAGAAAATACAACAGTACTTAAAAACAAGAGTGTTCGACCAGTGCATACTCCCAATTCTCACATACGCATGCCAAACATGGACTCTGACCAAAGCAAACATGGATAAGATAGTGAAGACACAAAGAGCCATGGAGAGAGCAATGTTGGGAGTAAAATTAAAAGACAAGAAGCAAAACATCTGGATAAGAAACAAAACAAAAGTCAAAGACGCAGGTCAACATATAGCCAGGCTAAAATGGAGTTTCGCAGGTCATAACGCCAGACAAACAGACAATAGGTGGAACAACACGATACAACATTGGAGACCATGGACAGGAAAGAGAGCAAGAGGACGACCCCAGATGAGATGGGGAGATGACATTAGAAAGATAGGAGGAATACACTGGAAACAGAAAGCACAAAACAGAAGCGAATGGAGGAAACTGGGGGAAGCCTATGTTCAAAATTGGACGAATTAAAGGGCAAAAGAAGAATATATATATATATATATATATACATTTTACAATAACTGTTTGTTCTTATACCTGTAGATTTTAGAATCTTGACAAAGGCAAGGGTTTTCTGCCGAAACGTTGATTGCTATGGAAAATAAAGTCTAGTTCCACATGTAATATATACTTTATTGAAACCCAAGAAACACTAATATATATATATATATATATATATATATATATATATATATATATATATATATATATATTAATAAAGTATTCAACTAGTGAATTCAGAGGTTTAATCGGTGATTCAGGTTGGCAAAATAAAAAACAGAAGTCAACTACTTCAGAAGTTTATAGAAGACGTTTCGCTTTATACTTCTAAAGCTTCATTAGTTCTCTAAAATACAAAGATAACATAGAGTTTATAAGAAATACAGATCTAATAATTTATTACTTACAACTCAATATGTAGTATTAAAGATGTTATTGTATATTTACTTAAATATACTCATAAATTTAGAACTAATTTAAAAAAAAAATTAAACAGAAACAATGAACACACAAACTTTTCACAAAATAATATTCGCAGAAACGAAGATTTACAAAAATTTTAAACGTACATTTGGCTTCATTTAGAGATGGTTCTCCAATGAAGACAAACAAAACACTGATTTATTGTTGTGCAAGGGCACAAGAGGGTTTGGAAAGTCTAATGTCGCTTTTATGTGAAGTTATACGCCCTAGAAGTGAACGACTGCTCTGGCCAATGTAGCAGGAATTGCATTCAGAACAGGGGATCTGATAGACAACATTAGTGTGCTCTAACGAGCTTAGTGGAGTTTTGGACTTGGAGAATAACTTTCCAATGGTTTTAGTGTTTTTTAGGGATAATTTGACGGGTAAGTTTTTGAATACTTAGTTTAGTAAGCTTGTTCGTAATTTGTGGGAAATATGGAAGAGAAGCATATTTTGTGGCTGGTTTTGGGGTTAACGTGTAATTGTTAGTTTGTAAGCAATTGGATATGGAGGCTAGTATAGTGCTTTCGGTGCTTTCGAAATAGAATGACCATAGCTTTTAGAGAAAAGATATCTGTTGATGATGGATATGGGGTAAGAGTTATTAATGAGGATGGATTTGAGTAAATCGAAAGATTCCCTCTTGTACCGCATATACATATATATATATATATATATATATATATATATATATATATATACATGGGAATTTCCATAGTTAATAAAATTAACTTTTTTTCCACTATCAGAAATCCTCATCTGGACTTACTCATAAGTTTCAGTCTCCTAAAGCTTCAGAATAATTTTATTTTTTTTTATGGAACTTATCTGTTTTTAACCGGTCACATTGTAATTCGTTATTGTACATATTTCATTAACTGTTACATAATTCTCAAGACTTTGGAATACCTCCCATATGTAAGCTCTTAGTTACCTATCAATGGATCTTTTACTTCTTCTTAGTATATCTAAAGTTTTCCCGTAGTACAGGTAAGTTTTGCGGAAGTTCCTAACTGTATGAAAAATTGCATACACGACTCTAATTGGACACATTGAGACCTTTTTCGCTAAGTCGCACTGTCTGGTGATTTTCTGATTGAGCATGGTGTATATATGTATACGTGACATAAAAGCCTCTCTACTAGCCTAAGATCCCACTGCAGTATCACTACGTTCATAACTTAGTTAATCAAATTCACAAATTTACATACATTTATAATAAAAAAATACGTGGATAATAGGTTACCAGTCAAACAGTGGCCGCAAATATTTTTTATTCAAGTACTAATAATTATTTTTGATACTAATTTTATTTCGTTCATATATTTTTTCAATAAAATACGTTACTAATGACGTATATCCATATTTTTATATCAAAATAAAGCTAATAGTGCTAATAATATAGCAAAACAACGCTACTGGTTTAAAGTGTCAGTTGAGTGAGTTTTTAAAATATGCGTCGATAGATATATAATAAATAACATCCACATATTATCACTTGGCAAACCGAAGTCGTTGCGTGCTACCCATATTTTACTTTCTTTGATATCTCGCGTTTTTAATAGATGACAACCCCAATTTTCGACTATTTTTTCTCACGCAACCTTACATCATCATGTTAAAAAAAATGCTTTAATTTGATATACAAAATATGCATATACGTCTTTTATATAAAAAATAAATGAACGAAATAAAATATTTGTCAAAAATAATTACTATTAATTGAATTAAAAATATTTGCAGCCACTTTTTGACTGGTAACCTATGATCAATGTATTGCCCTAATTTTAAATGTATGTAAAAATGTGAGTTTGATGAACTACGGTATGAACGTAGTGTACCTGCAGTGGGATCTTGTACTATACGTGATGTAAAGTAGGACTCACAGTCTGGGAGTAAGTAATAATAATTTATGAGATCTTATTAATTTTTAATATTCATAATGGTAAATATTTAATTTTGTATATCCTAGTTTTGTTTCTTCTGTAAGGCAATTTTTTTGCAGTTTGTGGGTTATACATTCAACTGTTCTGTTCGCCTTATTCACCTGTTTCCGTATTTGCGGCTCAAAATAGCAGGTAAATGTAAACATGTAGGGCATTTAGTGGTTCCCTTCTTTCCAATCCGTTTGTAAAATGTCTGAAAATTCTTAAAAAGATCCATCGAGTTAAAAAATTCTATTTGCTCAATTATGGCCGCCGTTAAAGCAGAATTAATATAATTTTCCAACAAATCCAGATACATTTTGCCATTTAAAGTTCTAGCTAAAAGAAATAAAAAAAAATTCTGTGGAAGTTGGGTGTGTAGGTACCTCATCAGACATTTTCTTCGGATTGTTATATATATAAATAATATATATAATATAAATATATATATATATATATATAATATATAATTAAAAAAAAAAATAAATTGAATTGCAAATTATTTCTTCAGTGATGCTCTCATTATAAATACAATGAAATAGTAGAAGCCGAAGATGTTGTACTGCAATTAAAATTAGAGGACTACACAAGTATGCATACTTACTATGCGTATGGTGTGGATAAGTATGCCAGGAAAATGGATGTGGCAAACTAGATATGTGACAAAAAGATAAATAAATAAACTTTAATATATTACAAGATAAGCCTTTCTATTTAAAAATTTATGAATAAAAACTAACAGGTTTCTTTTGCATCAATAAAAACAAAATATAGGTGGAAAATTTTCTTTTGGCAAAACTCTATACTTCTTACTTTGATAAACAAATATCCGATATAAGGGACCTAATTTCTTGTTTTAAAACTTTATGATTTGGATTTTAACGAAAGATTTCAGCACTTAATTAAACCCGTAACCGTCAGTATAAAATGACAACATGCTGGAAATTTCTCTAAAATATTACAAAATTTTTCAAGTAAGTAAGTAAGTCGTAATACAACACAAGTAATATACTTATGTCTAGATATGTTTAGATTTACTACACATTGTTAACTATTTATAACGTAAATAGCAAAATTATATATGTATATATTATATATATATATATATATATATATATATATATATATATATATAATATATATACATATATAATTTTGCTATTTACGTTATAAATAGTTAACAATGTGTAGTAAATCTAAACATATCTAGACATAAGTATATTACTTGTGTTGTATTATGACTTACTTGAAAAATTTTGTGATATTTTAGAGAAATTTCCAGCATTTCCCTTTTTATGACTCCCTGAATATTTCTTATTTTCTCCATGTTTGCTTAGTAAATCACGATATTTGAGAATAGGGAGGTTACGATAGTTTAATACTTTTCACAAAGAAACTAAATTTCTGTAGTTGGCTGCATACCGTGTATAGTTGTATTACAAAAAATTTATTTAAAAATTCCTTTCTAAAATATATAGTATAATAATAAAAGAGTGTTTTCGGAATAACTATTCCATCATCAGTGCTAATCTGGATGTGTATGTTTAAAACCACTAAATACATAGTTAAAAACCATTTAAATGTTATATGATTAACTTTAAGTTTTACTTTTGATAATTAAAAATTAGGATGTTCAAGTTAGAATATTAATTGTTGAGGACTTGTTGATAGTAATAGTTATTTTGAAAACGTTTTGTGATGTAGCCTGATAGGGTTTTTATTATTACCCTTTTTATAAAGGAATTTTTAGATAAATTTTTTCAATACTTTGTTTAGTGTTAGGTATTTTACAGGTACCATTCGCTTCGCTGTTCTATTCTTTTTTATAATCACGGTCTGAAATTTTTTTAACTATTTTCGTCCATTAAAGTTCTTCCCTTATTTATATATATTTTTACTCATCTGTTTATTTTCGTATCAACTCATATTTTGTTTAATACTAATGTCTTTTATTTTAAGTAACACGAATAAGTAAGTCAAATAGAGCCTGAATTATAGATACATAGCAATATTAGCAGTATACGACAAAATACTAGCAGAATGCATAAAAAAAAAATTCTAAGCAAGTAAACTGTCATAAAATGGTAGAATATTAAGCGGAATTTAGGAGTAATAAGTTAGTTGCAGGCAAAATTTTCACATAATCCAAACTCAAATGACTCTAAGTAAGCCTATGACGCAATCAATATAAATAAAATGTTTCAGATTCTAAAAGAAATAGAAATAAATGAACAGATAGTTTTTACGGATTATCTAGCAGTAACTACAACATAAAGAAAAAATTCCGATTACTAGGAATATAACACAAGACACAAATTTAGGTTAAAAATAAACTGAGGAAAGGCAAGATATATAATTACCTACCTAAAAAATCAAACTACTACTCTAAGAATAATAAAATGTCTTCTTCATATCGTGGTCGATAGTGGTTAACGATCTAACAAAACGAAGAATTTTGTATTCTGGGCTATGTAGATAACCTAGTGATAGTAGTTAATGTTAAGCGTGACATTGCTGATCCTAAACCGAGTAGTTAACTGGTGTTTGAAGAAAGACGACGAAAGAATAAATTATAATAAGACGACACTTGTTTCGTTCACAAATAGGATGAAATTTACAGTTTAACCTATCACCATGAATAAAACAACACTATCATTCTCAAAAGAGATTAAGTATCTCGTTTGTTATTCTTGATAGGAAACTATCGTGGAATGTGAAAATATTGCCACTAAGGTGCTAGGAACTTTATGGATGTGCCATAGGCTTTATAGCAAACATAAAGGGACATTTTGGTCATGGTCATATACTTTAGAGGTAATGCTGGGACTGACCCTTTTACATATCCTTATAAGGAAAATCACCCTAAAAGTTACCTTAGGCTAACACGGGGTTGGCATCTAAAACTAGACGATTTGACTAGATATCTAGTAATTTGAACGGTAGTATATCTACCAAACTAGATTTTGAACTCACAGTCAATATCATCCTAAAAGTGTGTGGGTTAATACAAAACTAATTTACACAAATTATAAGGGGTACACTCACTTATATTACTCATGATCCAAAAAAATACGATAAAGTATAAGGGTTACTGCTCCTAACACCAAACTGTCAATAATCCTCGGACATACTTCTACAATATTTCAATCAAAACTTCTAGCAATAGATTTTTGTGCAAAGAGTGACTAAAAACACCCCAATTCATCAATATTATTTCCTTCCTTATATATTTACACTGTACTAAGGACACTGAAACATTAACAAATTCTTGCCAGGATATAAAGGTCAGAGTCATTCTTTAGTATATTAAAAACTAGTATGAATTATAATAAATGATATCGAATAAGATTAAAAGGTACTTAGTATAGCTTACTGTGACAATACCAGAGATCAAAGACAAACAAAAAGGTTATTACAACCTTCTGCTTGTTGGCAGACAAGCTAACATCGGATATTGTTCACTCAGATATTACCTATGTAACATATTGTTTGCATCTGCAGGCAATTGTTCATCCATGCCATAAATACCTAGAATAGATTTTTATAGAATCTAACCAGATGTTTCGAACAAATGTTTCTCCAACAAGAATACTAAGCGTACTGAGTAGTCTAGATCTGTTGGGCTAAACACAAATACACAAAAGATCTTTCAGGTCGCAGTGATAAAAAGTGTAGAATGCCAGATGATCTCTTTAAAATAAACAAATCATAAATCTGCAAGTGACAAAAGAAACGAAAATACAAATATATTTGACAATAATCAGATCTACAGTAACATACAAATCTAATATGTGGGTATTAAGAAAAGCTAAAGTAGAACTTTTGGAGAAATAAAAGGTAAAAATACTAATAACAATTAATGACGTTATTTATATGGAAATTTGGTGAAAAAGTAGAACAAAGAAATAGAAATTCTATAAGACGATGTAAAAATCACAATATTTATACAGCCAAAAAGAGTCAATTGGTTTGACCACCTACAAACAATGGGAAGTGATAAATTCTAAAATTAGTTTTACATAGGAAACTAATGGCGAAGATTATGAAAAAAAAATTAACTAATCATTTTTAAGAAACTATAATAATAAGTATAAATGTAAAATAAAATAAAAGAAAATAAAATAAATTGGATAAAATAAAACTTACAAGATATATTTTCCATTTATTTAATTACTATGCAATTTGTATTTGTTTTGTTTAGAATGCCTGCATATATGCCTTAAATGTCCTTGATTCAAACTAATGACAGACACAAAGTACTATGGTTAAATATATAGGCTTGTAAGATCTTAGTTTTGTCAACTTTGAATTATTATTTGATTTCCAACCATTGTGGAAAGCTCCAATCGTTTTCCCGCTTACTATTAATCTAAGTTTATAGAACTTTGTCACTGTTATTGGTTAAGCTTAGAGCTATACCTTTTCTGCAACCATATTTTATCTCAAAAAAGCACCAAATTAATAATCATTAAATGTATTTTTCTTTTAAACCACTACTCATTTTCAGAGATTGGGTTTTTACTGACCATAATTTGTATAATTTTCGTACCTAGTGTAGTACTTTAACTTAATATAATTTATTAAGAAATTATTTACCACAATAAAGCATAGTCTGAAAAATGAATAAACTGTACTTAATGATAAACTGAAATATAACAAAAGAACTAATACAAATTACAAATTTAAATAATATCGATTTAAAAATCTCCCTATAAATATCTCTTGCAAAAAGTGCCCTAATAGGATAAAAAAAATATATTGAAAGATTACTGAACAAGCAAAAGTTGTACAAACTTTAAGTAAAACTACATAAAAAATTTAAATGATAAAATAAGAATTTCTTCTAACGTACTAATAGAGTCGATTTGGTTTTAAAACATACTGAACTCACCCCTTCATATTTGTGTGTTCCAATACGGATGTTAGTGACTACAATTCAATTGTTTTCCACGCACTTTTAACTTCACCGGTTAAATGTCGCCATTGACAGCACTGGCACTGAAGAATATTATCAGCAAGTAACACTGAAAATCAAGACATGAATTCCACGGTTTCTCCTTCTTCAAGAACTACACTCCTCATAACGAGCCTACGAGGGAATGCTAAAACAGTGAAGGCATTTAAAATCACAATATTATTATCATGAAAAAATGTTAAACGCAGCACTATTAAAAAAGGTTAATTAAGTAATAAATAATTATAATTCAAATTGAGGAGATAATATTTTATTTTTTGATAAACTTTTGAAAATAAAAACTTCTTCTGATTCTTCAAGACTAGCAGTTACCCATAACTCATTTATGGCTATTGTCTTGTAATGTTGCATTGTTGTTAGAACTGATAAAGTGACGGTATGGAATTATTTCTTTCTGATATTTTCTCTGCAACTGCGAAATGCATTATCAAAGTCTATGCGGCAAAGATCAAAGCTATCTTTCGCTAACTGAGGATGATTTCAAATGAATAAAGGATTGTTTTTTTTAGTTGATCATGTTTTAAGATTTAGTGATTGATTTTTGGCAATATACGCATCGTTTAGGCGTTTGCTTATCTTCAGGGTATGTTTTTGTGGTAAAAATACAAAATATGAAAAAAATATTTATTTCGTTAGGATTTTAAAACAAGATTTTTTTTTTAATTCTTGACGCTTCGGTTTTTCTGCTGTGTACGTTGTTATTGTTCTTATCTCGGGTTGATGCTTTCTGTCCTTAATACGACATAGAAAGTTTTGTTCTTGATACTCCACAAGCGTCTGGAACATTATTTTGACAATATCATCAAATAATACTAGATAAGTTTATTAAAGACAGATCTATTGCTGATCGGATTAGATAATCCATTAGACAAATATTGAAAAAAATGACGAAATTTGATGAAATTATTTGCAAAAGCTATTCATTGCAGCTGCTTTTTCTGACGATTGTGCCATTGTAGCAAGACATAATAACATGGATCTTACAGAAACAATACTAACGGATGACTTTGCCGTTATGGAAGAATACTTTCGCAAATTGAGGCTACGGCCCAATGCAACGAAAACCGAAGTGTGTTGTTTCCATCTAAATAATGCCCAAGCCAACAAAAACTCTTCGTTCAGTTTGAAAATAGACTGCTCACTCAGAACTTAACACCAAAATATCTTGGAGTGACTGTTGATAGAACATTAAGTTTTAAAGAACACCTACAAAGAACAAACGAAGAATATTGACACTCAATTAAACTAGACAATGCGAATGATCTCAGGTACAACTAGACCCACAACGAACTATTAACTTACCATTCTGAGTCACATTCCACTGTCGAAACTGCGAAGAAGTCATTCTCTTCTCAGAGAATATCAAAAAATCGAGGCTAACCATCAACCACCCATCCACCATGATAAGCTTGATATCCTCCATTACTAAGAGTTAACTCCTTACATCAGGAATATTTCAACCTCACCAACGCTTGAAGAAGACAATGGGAGAGCGACTCACCACAGGAAGCACACCAAATGGCCTGTATCGATTAGAAACCGCCAGGCTTTGAACTGACCCGCAATATATGGATAACGCTAAACAGAATAAGAACAAGCAGCGGTAAATGTGCTGACAGCTTAAATAGATGGGGAACAGTACTTACTCCTGAGTGTGACTATGGTGTGCAACGACAGACTGTCCGCCACATTGTTGAATGATGTCCCCGAAGGCAATTCCTTGAAGTTTTCAATGAAATCCTGAATGCGACCGTAAATGTTTTACATTTGTTTGTTTACACTCACCATTCGTAAGTTCTTTTTCCATGTGTTATATTCTTGCCTATTACCATTGTATTCTGTTCTTCTAGATTGAACTGATAAAGCTTGTAAATACAATAAGCGAAACGTCTTCAAATATAGGAATAGAGCTGTGATTTTCTTTTATTATTTCTCCTTTGACCGATATCCTCGTGACCAAAAGATTTAGTTCTTTTGGTACTTACTCATTGTATATATTCTCCTCCTCAGTCCTAATCACTTTTGGGATGTGGTGACACCATCAGGCCTTTACAGTTTTTTCACGATTTCCCTCCATCCTTCTCTGTCCTGGGCTAGTTGTTCGGCTTCATGTAACCCTTGGTTAATCAATGTTTTTGTTTGATCTACCCAACGGCTTGGAGATCTTCCCCTAGGTCTCTTTCCTTCAACTCTACCCTCGACTATCAGTTTTTCCATCGTACCTGTTCTTCTAGCAATGTGTCCAAAATACTGCAAATATCTCTATTGTATTTGTTTAAGCAATCTATCCTTTACTTTAAGTTGTTCTAATATCGATACGTTAGTGCGATGGTCAATCCAGGACATTCTCAACATGCCGCGGTATACCCACATTTCAAAAGCCTGCAGTTTATTTTTATCCGCTTTCTTTAAGGTCCCCGTTTTGGATGCATATGTGGCTATGGGAAAAATGGGCGCCCGTATCAGGACGCTTTTGAAAAGTTTGTTAAGCTTGTTCGTGATTTGTGGGAAGTACGGGAGCGAAGCATATTTGATGGTTTGTTCAAGAGTGAGAGGGGACTTATTCATCTTATTGTGTTAGAAATGGACGCTAATGTTAGACCGTTGGGTGTTTCACTGATGGACTACCCATAGCTTTTGGAATATAGAAATTTATTGATGATGGATGCTGGATAGGAGTTATCTATGAGAATGGTCTCAATCTAATGAAGTCCAAAGACAAAATGGACAATTTACAATTGGATGCTTTTGAGTAATAGCAATTATAATTTAATGCATAATTTGATACAGCTGATAGAGGGCGCCACATATGCCACATATGTGGCATAAGTTTGCGCTTAATTTTTTTTCTTTTTAAGTTAGCCCCATTTTTATTAAAAAATATTAAAGACACATTATTTTTACAAAGAAAAGGTATACTTGATAGTAACTTAAAAATTCAACCGTTTTCGAGATAATTGCATTTTAAAAGTCAGCTGCATAATCATTCTTAGTTGTGATAATTTTGCGGTAAAACACTGAATACCTGTGAATAAGCATAATTATTAGTTTGTGCTTATTAAAACAACTCAAATATGATAATGTAATATCCCGAAATGCTTTATTATGGTTGCTAAATGCCTTATTGGAGATAAGCTTCTATCTTCTTCTTTGAGTGCAGTGTTTGTATTCAGAAGTTGGCCGTCATCATGTTTACAATTTCCTTTATATATCGCTTTTATAAGTTTCTATGCTGGCGTTGAATTACTTTTTCTTTATTGTAAAATCCTGAGGTGCTATGGCGTCACATTTAACGTTAGTTGTCAATAAATTCCTTTCAAATTATAATCAAATTGTATTTTTAAACGTCTTATTTATTTTATATAATAATTAAATTTACTTCCAAATTAATGGTCGAATATCAAATTTATATTTCAATAATAAATTTCTTTGACGGGTCTGTATTTTGTTGATACAATCTAGCAAACTTAATTTATTGAATTATTTTAATATAATATAATTTGTTTAAAATATAAATAATAAATAAATAACAGTTGTGATGCCAGTAGACAACCCCAATGCATTACGGGAAATTTTATAGGAGGCTGATGTCACGAATGCTTTTCACAATTTAAAATAAGTCTTGTTTTGTTTAATCAATGATTTTTGCAATATCTAGTCTATTTTGGTTTCTTAGAGAAAAGCTGAAAATGCCAAGGCATAATAATTTTTCTAATATGGATATGAGAGATATGGTTGCTATTTATTTTCAGCAACACTTTAACGGATGAGCAGCGAAAAAGGAATATTTAAGAAAATACCCAAACAGGCTGCAACCCAATCACCAAACATTTAAACATCTATTTCGAAATTTAGGCAAAAATGGTTCATTTCGTCCAAAACGTGACAACTAAGGTCGACCAAAATTCATTATGCCTGATCAAGAAGATGAAGTAATAGTTCGCGTTGACGATAATTCTCAAGTAAGTACACAACGTTTATCTTTAGCGTTAGGAATCAGCAAAACCTTAGTTTTAAAACTCCTGCACCGTGAGAATAATAACCATAATGTCAACACAGATCCTTCACAAATACCAATTTCAATTGTTCAAACACTTACAGCTTATTTCCTTATTGAATTGTATGTTGGAACATACCCAGAAAAGTCCAGTCTCCTCAACGATGTGATTTCTCCTTTTTGGCACCTCGGCTCCTTCCTAACGTCTCTGCAAACCTGCTGCACTACCCAAAAAATACCTGATTCACTTCTCCAAAAAACTCAGCTACTTATTTATGACACAAGGACCTGCTTATGTCAACTTGATGCCGTAACAATTACTTTCATATATAATTCACAAAATGCCCACGGTAGATACACGGACCTCTTTTAATCCTTGTTATCTCCTTCTGCAACACTATTCACTTCTTTTCACAATGCCGGTATCCAAATTCACGAACCACACCCTATCTTGAGACAAACGACTGTTTCCTTCGATGGCCAAATTATAACTAACCTCTCCGGTCCTCCTAATCGGCTCACAAATTTCCATTCAAAAAACGACCGTCCAATCAAAAGCTCAAATTGTGTTTACCATGATTTTGGAAAAGCCTAATTTCTGTTTCAGAGAAAAACTAAAGAGCTTACTTTAAAATTGGTTTTGGTCAATACACAATTTATACATATTTCAAAAGATTAGAATATGGTCATTTAATACTCGATTATACAAACAATGAAAAGATTAACTTACAGGTAAAATGTCTTATAATTCTAAACAAAGGGATTTTTTGATAATTTTGTTGGAAACGGAAAAGGTCGTTTTTGTTGGTTTTTTTATTTATTTTCTTTGGTTGGGAAAGAAAAAGTATGACAATATATATATATATATATATATATATATATATATATATATATATATATAATATATATATATATATATATATATATATATATATTGTCATGCGTTGTTGTCATGTAAATTTGTAGATGCGCTTTCGAAAGATTGAAATTTAATTAAATGTGTCCGAGATGTAAATAATTATATATATATATAATATATATATATATATATATATATACATTTATATATATATATATATATATATATATATATATATATATATATATATATACATTTATATATATATATATATATATATATATATATATATATATATATATATATATATATATATATATATATATATATAATTATTTACATCTCGGACACATTTAATTCAATTTTAATCTTTCGAAAGCGCACCTACAAATTTTATACTCTTACCTGTAAGATTAATAAAAAATTTAAGTAAAATTATCGTATAATAGATGGATCGTTTACTTTTGGATAAACGGGAAACATTACAGAGTAATGTAGTTTGAATACTTGGATAAGAAAGAACCCATCCTAATCTCGTTTTCTGTAAAAAGGGACTAACGCAATTTAATTTTATCTGTTCCACACAGAGCAAGTTATAAAATAGGCCTGATTAATTAACAGATCTACTGGTAACTTATGGAGTCAGGTAACTAAATATTAGAATTTGTAAGGAAGATACAGTAACATTACAGTCAAGGAGCTGAATACATATATAGAGTTAGCAATTAGACAATTAATAGAAGTTCTGAACGAACAGTAGCAAGTGCCAATTGTTAAATTACAATTGTATTAATCCAAAGACATTTGACCAACATCAGACACTGCTACAATAAAATGGTTTTTTGTTGTTCACAATTTATTAAAAAAGTTAGATACAATATCATTTGTCCGTATTGATATGCAAGAGAGAATGGTGCTTTTTACCGCATGTATAATATTTTCTGTACTTAAAATTTACATGTTCATGACCTAAATGTAAGTAATTGACACATCATTTTAGCCTTTTACCATTTTCGGCCAAATGAGAAGTACTTAAATGATTGAAATCGGGGTACAGAGATATTTTATGATTGGTAGATTTACAGAAAACACAAAAACTTTGGGTGGCTACAAAATTTACAAGGATTTCTTTTCAAACTGGATCATTCTTTATTATTCTTCAAAACGTCAGCCTTACCTTTTAGAAAATTGTAGTTGGATTTAAGTGATCGTAAATTACTTTGCAGTTCATCTATTTATTGTCTGATCTTTGATGCAGATGGCTTTGTGATTTTTGTGAGAGAAAAAGACACTTGTCTTTTTCTCTCACAAAATTTTTGTAGCAATTAAAAATTTTTGTAGCAATCCCCTTTGTAAACAGATAAACATGTTAATTTTTGTTAATTTTGTATTATGTTATATAGTATGCTTCTTGTGCCATCTGTATTTTTGATAACTGTTTGTTTGAGACAAAAATAAACGTTTGATTTGTTCCTATGAATAATTTTTTGTTTTAATTTAGAAACGTCTCCTAACCCTTGTATGTATTTTTGATTTTAGGAAAGAAGAAATTTTCTTTCTTCAATCAGAAAGTTTTTTCTCGAAGCGGCGTCCAAGTAAGAAAATAGCTAGAGGCAATCTTGTCTGCCATATTTTTTTTTCGTTTTTGATCCAGGAGATTTATTTAAGTATCCCTTTTTTTTCATTTTGTAGATACCCCAATCCGACCCATTTATTATAAAATACAAATTATAAATTACCAATCAATTTTCCAGTAATAATTGCAGTATCAACCCTCAAGATTTTTACTTCCTTATTTTCAAAAATTACACGAAAACCTTTTTCTTAAATTTGTCTTTCTGAGAACAAATTGTAAGAATAGTTGTCACAAACAAGAACATCATTCAAAGAAACTGAAAGTCCTTCTTTAGATAGTCCTTCTGAGAAACTACCTTGAAATTTTGCTGCTACAGTTTCACCAATTTTTGCTACATTTATTTTTCTATCCACTGCTATAAAATTAGTCAAAAATTGAATGTATATTGACATAAACAGGTGATTTGTACAACCACTATCCCTAACCAGATGTACATTAGTCATTACATTTGAATCACACAGAGTTGGGCCGGATACTGAAAAAAGTATCCGGATACCAGATACGGATACTCAAAATGTATCCGGATACTTTTTAAAAAAGTACGAATACTTTCATTTAAAAATGTATTCGGATACAAGTATCCGGATAATTTTTAACGGATACTTCCTAGGATACTTTGAAGGATACTTTTTTTAAGAAGTACATAAATTATTAGTATAAAACTATGTGATGTGCATGTATTTTTAATGTAATATATAATAACAAAAATACATTAAATGATGGAGAAAGAAATCAGAAAGTACTCAAAATAATTGTTTATTGCTTATGAATAATAAAACTAGAACATAAACTTATAAGGAAACATTAAATTAAAATAAAAACGCACTAATACAGAAAATATTCCAATTGCTGACGAAGTCAAGAGTAAAGTTCCTTTGAATTTGCCTTTGTAAGTACCAATATCTCAAAGTGTTCATCGCTTAAAGCTTTTCTGTTAGGCGTATCGATCATAGTTGCAAAAGAGAAAAGTCTTTCAACTGGTGCTGACGAAGGTAAGCATGTGTTGTACTTTATTGACACCCTTTTTAAGATTAGGTATTCATTTAAGATGTTCAAATTGGTTCTTTTGTCCTCCAAATATCTTAGCAACTCCAACTGTACTTTTGAAGTTTTATTATTGATGCTGGAACCCTGTTCATTCTGTGTATAATTAATAGTACAGCTGTTGTCCACTTGCTAGTCTCGAAAATTGCTGAAATCAAAAAAGTCATCCAAATTTTGATCTCCACTTTCATCTGATTCATTGCAACTTTCCAATTCCATTTTTGTTTTGGCGACAGTTATAATGCATTTTTTTATATTTTCTATAGTTTGTTTGGGATTTTTTACGACATTTTACCACTTAAGCTTAAATTTAGGAAGAAGAACTGCAGCTATAATTGGATCTTCCCATTCCAAATTTAAAATGTTTGCAAAACGAGTATTTGAGCTTTTAATGCACATTTTTGTTAGATGTTCTCCTCCATATTTTAATTTCATTGTCTTCACCTTGTAACAAATCTAACGTTAAAGCCAAAAGTTTCATAACTAAACAGTATTCCTCTAGGTATAACAGTTCAGTTTCCTGAAAAGGTTCTAACGTTAAATTACTACTACTACTACTATCGGTTTACAGCGTTCTCCGACGCCTTCCGACCCCTAACCGCCATTTTTCTCTATTCAACCATAGGCCTGGAAGGATTTCTCTTTCCTCTAGTTCTTTTTCAATTCCCTCTCTCCAGCTTCTTCTCGGTCTTCCTCTTTTCCTTCTCTCTTGTGGTGTCCACGTCAAAATCTGTTTTGAAATCCTGTCATCTGGCATTCTCTGTACGTTAAATTTTGTTGCAAAATTGGAAGTTTTTCGTTTGCTTTAAGAATCTGCGAAACTTCATCAAAAGTGGAGTTCCATCTAGTGGAACTTTTATAACTTATTATGTTACATTTAACACACAAAAATGTCAAATTGTTTATAAATTATCAATATCTCTATTACACTGTAACACAAAACTTTGCCTTAAACGTCTTTTGTCTGTCTCAACTAAAACACAAATTACAAATGAACTAACAAAAAACTTTTTCTTCTGTACTCGATAGGCAAGAATTTGCAAGATTCTTCCTGTAAAAATCAAACATGTTACTGCCTGAGCTTTTGATATTGTATTACGATGTGTACTTATTTGTACTTGTAGGTACACTAAAATAAAATTATAAATATTAAGATGTACTTTATTATAATCAGAAAACTGATTTCTTCTAATTATATAGGGTACAAAAGGGGTTCTTGAAAAGAGAGATATAGAAAATATAAAAAATAAATGTAAGTAATTAATTAAACAACGTACTTATGAAGATTTATAACTGATTAGGTAAAAACACGTAAAAGCTCCATAGCTTATATAATAATATATTATAAGGGTGACGAGTACGAAAAAGAGATTTAACATATTATACACATCTGGATTAAAGGAATGGCAGTGTTGTGCCTACGTTAGGTGCATTATCGGCGGACGATAAATATTTAAAAGTATCCGAACATCAAAAAAAGTATCCGGATGTCAGATACTTTAACATTTGATCACGGATACGAATACCGGATACAAAATTTAAAAAGTATCCAGATAAAGCTTTCGGATACATAAAAAGTATCCGGATATTGTATCCGGATACAGAAGTTTGTGGATACTACCCAGCTATGGAATCACAGCTAGTGCCACTTCCTACTTTGTGTGAATACCAATTTCTTTATTTTTAACATTACTCATATTAGCAGTTTCACGATTTTCAGCCAATATTTTTAGATATTTCGAGCAAATATGCCCCATTTCATGACAATGAAATAGAACAACGAACTTTCAAAGTATGTTTGCTCTTACCTTCGTATTTATCTTGATCAACAAAGGCATGCGAAGAAACAGGTACACCAGTAACCTCCTTTGTTTTAAACGATCATCTTCTGCCATTAAACTATGCTTCACAAAATCTACTGTCACTTTGGATGGATTAGAACGAACTAAAATATCAATGGATGTTACAACTGAACTAAATCTGTCAGGCATTACAGATAAAATTATGGTGATCTTTTCACTATCATCCATTTTACCTCCTGCATCATTTAATTCTCCTAAGGTTTTATCAAAATCTACCAACAACTCACTCAAGTTGCCGTCTTCTTTAAGTACTAAGTTTCGCAAATTTTTCTGAATTTATACTCGAGACTGAAGCCCTGTCTTTTCGTAAAGAGCTTTAAGGGCTCCCATCAATCCCATCGAAGTTTCTTGGGATTTAATTATAACCAAAACAATATATCCAACTAACTGAATAATAATATTCTTTGCAGTCAAATCACTTTTAATAGAGTTTTTGTACTTATCGTCAGACCTAACAGGTTTTTCTTGAGAAATGACATCAAGAATACCATGCCGTTCCAATGTTTTTTCCAATCGAATTTTCTACGAATCAAAACCGGCTCCATTAAATTGTTATACATTAGCCATAAAAAATTGATTGCTGGACGAAGCCATAACTAAATGACACACGTGCAAAAATTGTGAAAACAATTTTTCCTGCAAACTACATTTTAGCAGAACATTTTTTTGTTTTTGTTTAAAACACAAACTTAAAAACACTTTTCTAAATTTCTGCAGCTGGTCACATAACCTATTTACGCTGGTTAATAATAATAACACTTTTAATATATATATTTAATTTTTTTTATAATTATGTTTATTTACAATCTACATCAAAAAAAGAGTATTAAGTAAATGTGATACAGGTTTGGCGCGTGAAGGGAAGACATCCAATGATGTCTCACCTTATTCTATTTTGGTTTAGTTCTGAAGAAACTCTTGGGGCCAGGTTCTATGTAGTCTTCTTGTGGCTGGTCCATTGTTGTATAATTCCCTTACTAACTCATTTTCGTGGTGAATGGTACGTTCATTTTGTGACTCCGAGGCTCGATGGATGATAGGAACCTTTAAGTCATAAGAAGATCCAAGATGGCTCCCCAGAGAAACGGTCGTGTTTACGACTCGGTAGTTAAGTGCTGTAAAAAGTGCCTAAAAGTTGCACAAAGTGGTCTGTTATGTGCAAAATGTGGAACGTTATCACATAGTGGCTGCCTGAAGCAATTAAAATGTATTAAATATATCAACGAAGAAACAGTTATATGCTGTGATGAAAGTGTTAGGTTAACTGATCCATCAAACGAAATCTTGGATAAAGAGGCTGACGATGAGGATCCGAGGATAACTGAAATCAGGTGCTTAAAGAAAATTATTAATCAGAATGATATTGTAATATCAAATCAACAAATAACGATAAATTTACTAAAAGAACAACTAGATTTATTAAAATATATGAAATTAACTGACCAGTCGCCATCTACTCAACAAAATATGAATTTAATAAACAATTCTAACAGAAACCTCAATTTTGAACGACCAAAAAACAAAAAAACTACACCCGCAAAAAATATTGCTGTTAATGAAAGTCTAGCTGTTGATAAAGAAAGGAGTTCCCCAACAAAAACTGTCTTTAAAAATGTTACCAAATAAAATAAACAAGTTGTTTCCTTAATCGAGAATAATAAACAATTATCAGCTGATATTTTAAAAATACAAACGGAAGCAAAATGTTCAGATATTATTAATTTAACAAACGATGAAAATTTGATAAATATTGAGAATACAAATTCAGCTACAAATAATAGTGGGCAAGAATGGAAAATGGTTAGACACAAAAAAAGGAATGGACGTTTTGTTATAGGTAATAATGTGAACTCAGAAATCAGTGGTGTCCCAAAATTTACCCATCTCCATGTTACTAGAGTAGACCAACATACAACGGCAGAAAATCTTAAGAAGATGTTAGAAAAACACTTTCCAGAAGTAATATGTACGTCGTTAACGGCTAAGCATCCCAACATATATTCATCTTTTAAAGTTTCAATTTTTGAACAAAATTTCGGTAAAGCGATGGACCCAAAACTATGGCCAGTAGGCTCTTATGTAAGTAGGTTTTTTCTGAAGCGCTCAACACATACGCAAATAAAGTGAAGTATGAAGAATTGACTTTTAAACAGGACAAAAGAAGGGATGAGTACGATCTCCTACTGTCAAATGTTCATGGACTAAATCAATTTAAAATGGATTGTTTATTTGCTGATTATAAGGAGTCTGATTTGAAATTTCTTTGTATGACTGAGACGTGGGCAGCAAATGACGAGGTGATGCATTATAATTTTCCAAATTTTAAAATTGTAAATTCTTTTAGTAGATCCCAATATAAATGTGGTGGCGTTGCAGTTTGGGCAAGGGATGATATAAAGGTTAATTCCATTTTACTCGATCAGTACTGTGTTGAAAAAGACATTGAGGTATGTGGGCTGAAGTGGCATTATAATTCAAATCAACACACAATTTTAGTTTGCTACAGATCTCCTAAAGGTAAATTTGATGTATTTTATGAAAAACTTAACCTTATTTTAAATTCAAATTTTAAACCAAATCAATTCATATTTTTAACAGGCGATTTTAATGTAAATTCCATGACACTAAATAATTCACACAGATTTTCTGGTCTTCTAGCATCTTATGGTTTGTCACCCAGGAACTTTACACCTACAAGGTCGACTTCCACATGCGGAAATATTTTGGATCAGGTATATACAAATTGTGATGATTGTGTAGGTACTGTAAATGTAAATACTGAATCGGATCACGATATATTCCTTTTAAGATTGAATTTTATTAATCTAACTATGACAACAGTTCGAAATACTTTCAGAGTAACACATGAAGGCGCTATAGATGCATTCAACAATCTCTTGAGTAAAGAAACATGGCAAGATGTTTATCATGCAACTGATGTTGAGAGTAAATATAATGCCTTTCATGATAAATTACAGTTCTATTTCAATATTAGTTGTCCTATTAGAGAAACCAAACATTACCAAAACAAAAAAAATACATGGGTCACCCAAGAAGTAAAATCTTCTTCAGATAGTCTGAAGGATTTGTATATATTGAGTAAGACTTACCCTGAGCTAAAAACTCTACATAGACAAAAAAAATATCAGCACAAAGTTCTTGTTGAGGCCACAAAGAGTCAATTTTATTTTAACAAAATCTCTAAATCCTCTAACAAAAACAAAACCACATGGGCTGTTATAAATGAACTTAATGGAAAACAAAAAAATCACAAAAATATCTGTCTAAAAATAGATGATACTAGGATTACAGATTCAGATATAATATCAAACAAATTTAATGATTACTTTATAGATGCACCAGTGGATATAATTAGTAAAATAATTAAACCAAATTTAAATTTTCAGCATTCCAATGATTTTGTTCAAACTAGTTTGTTCCTATCTTATGTAACAGAGGAAGATGTCTTAGATATAATAAAATATAAAATTAAAAACAAAGCATCGTGTGGTTTTGATGAAATATCAGGTATAGTAATTAAGAAAATTGCGTCTCAAATTTTGACACCACTGACTCACATTATAAATGCTTCTTTCAATACTGGTGTTTTTCCCAATATGCTGAAAACTTCTATCATTTCACCGGTATTAAAACAAGGTGATCCTGAATTAATGTCAAATTTTCGACCATTGTCTGTTCCATCTGTGATATCTAAGATTATTGAATATGCAATGCTAAAACAACTTTTATTATTTTTAGATATCAACCAAATTATCACAAAGCATCAACATGGATTTCGAAATAAATTTTCTACTTCCACAGCCATTAACAGTTTTTATGATGAAGTCTTA
This sequence comes from Diabrotica balteata, assembly GCA_918026665.1. Classification (NCBI taxonomy): domain Eukaryota; kingdom Metazoa; phylum Arthropoda; class Insecta; order Coleoptera; family Chrysomelidae; genus Diabrotica; species Diabrotica balteata. Next base: position 74,790,049 of record OU898278.1, on the reverse strand, counting down.
CTCTCAATTGAGAACAGTGAAAATCCAACTGCCATTTTTTGTGATCTCAGTCGTGCATTTGATTGTGTGCAACACGATGTGCTCCTCGATAGATTGTACAGATATGGTGTTAGGGGAGTTGCCCATAGTTGGTTTGTTTCCTATCTGAAAGACCGGCACCAAATAGTTAAAGTGAAAAATAACTTCAAGATTTCAATGTCTGATCCGATTATTAATAAGAATGGAGTACCACAGGGCTCAATATTGGGCCCTATATTATTTATTTTGTATATTAATGAACTACCACATGTAATGCCTGATGCATTTGTATCAGTTTATGCGGATGACTCAACAATGCTATATCCCGATAAAGACATAAATTTTTTACAAGATAAAATAACAAACTCTCTGAAGACCTTCTCTGATTGGTCCAGTAATCAGTCGCTCCTGTTCAATGTTCACAAAACTAAATTTTTATCATTTACATCACGTTCAAATTCAACCAAACCTGATTTAAGTATTTCCATCAATGGTGAGGATATTTTGAGTTGTAGTGATGTGAAGTTTTTAGGAGTGACTTTCGACTCTCATTTATCTTTTAAGACTCATTGTTGGAATGTATGTAAAAAACTCAATTCTAAATGTTATCAATTGAGAAATTTGGGTAGAATACTTAGTCTGCAACACCTTCGTCTTTTTTATTTTGCTGAGGTACAATCGACAATAAGTTACGGTATAACTGTCTGGGGTGGTTCTTCTAGTGTAAAGGACGTTTTCAAGGCCCAAAAACGTATTGTCAGATGTATAGCAGGTGTTCCGTATGGTTGGTCTTGTAAAAACCTATTTAGAGATTTGAATATATTAACAGTGTATGGAATTTACATTTTGGAATTATTGATACTAATTCATAAAAATAAAAGAACTTTTTTATGTAACAGTGATATTCACTCACACAACACAAGAAATAAGAGACAGTTTGTAGTACCCTATCGACATTTAGAAATAAGCAGGAAGTCATCTACCATCTGTGGTTTACAACTGTATAATCAACTTCCTCAAAATTTTAAAAACATTAATTCAACTACAGCTTTTAAAAACCAAGTCAAAGAGTACCTAGTGACCATGTGTCCTTATACATTAGGTGAATATTACGAGGGTGTATCTGTGAATGCCTAAGCTGCAACATAACCAAATTTATTAATATTTAATTATATGTCTATATTGTACGTTTTTTAAGTATTTTAATGTCTTAAATATTTTTAATGTATTGTTTTCATTTTTTTGTAATATTTAATATTTATAATTTTAGTTTTGACTTGCTGTAAACCTAGTTGTAACTTACAGTCAAATAAACTATCTATTTATCTATCTATAGTGGAGTGTTTGGTTACTTACGTACCATGGCGCATCCACTATCGATCTTAGTACTTTAGACTGGAATCTTTGGATAATATTCAGCGACGTTGGCTTTGCACAGCCCCATAGGTGTAGTCCGTAGAACCAGATAGGTTTGAGCATGGCTTTGTATAGAAGAATTTTGTTTTGGATGTTAAATTTTGATTTACGTCCAAGAAGCCAATACATTTGCTGGAATTTTAAGTCGAGCTGCCTTCTTTTGATCTGGATATGTTTCTTCCAAGTGAGACGTTGGTCAAGATGGAGGCCAAGGTATTTAGCGTCTGTTACTGTTGGTATTCTTACATTTTCCATCCTTACAGGTGGGCATATATTGTGACGGTTGGTAAATGTTATTTGAGTTGATTTTGTTTTATTTACTTTTCTCCATTTGGTATACCAATCACTGAGTATGTTTAGATGATGTTGCAGGTTTTGTGAGGCTTGTATGGATCTTCATTTACAGCTAGTATTGCTACGTCGTCAGCAAAGGAAGCGATTGTAGTATTATTAGTCTCTGGTATATCGGCTGTGTAGAGTGAGAAAAGCAGCGGCCCTAGAACACTACCCTGTGAGACTTCGGAGTTGATAGGACAAAAGTTGGATTGTTGGTCTTTGAGAGAAGAAAAGTTTGGTCTTAACAGAGAAATATCTATTTGATATCTAGAATTTAAGTAGGAGGAAATAGTTACTGGATAGTGCTATTTTTACTTTGTAAAGCAGACCTCTGTGCCAAACTTTGTCAAACGCTTGTGAGATGTCTAGAACTACAGCGTTGCAGTATTTCTTTTCTTTAAGACTTTTTGATATTTTATTTATCATTCGATGAACTTGTTGGGTAGTGGAGTGATTTTCTCGAGAACCAAACTGATGTTTTGAAAGTAATGTTAGGAATTCATGATCTGAGTATATCCTTTGTAGCAGCAATCTTTCAAAAACTTTGCTTACGGTTGGGAGTAGGCTGATGGTCGATAAGATGTTACTTCATTGGGCTCTTTTCCTGGCTTGAGGATCATAATGACTTCAGCAAATTTCCATATTTTTAGAAAGTATGATAAGCTTAGCACGCGGTAAAATAGAACTGTTAGTAAAGTTATGGTCTAGCGAGGAAGTTGTTTTAGTACTTGTGCCGAGATTAAATCATAACCTGGGCCCTGTCATGAATTGAGTTTGTTTATTTCTTTTCTGACTTCTATAGGAGTAAAACTTTTAATTGGAAGGGACATTTGACATGTTGCTCTAATTAGTTCTTCCATTTCTTCATCAGGTTGTGCTGGCTCTGTTTGAAATAGGTTTGTAAGATGTTCAGCAAAAACGTCCGCTTTTTCTTTGTTGGAACAGGCTCATTCGTCATTTGGTTTACGGATGGAAGGAATCGTTGTGTATGATTTCTTAAGTTTCTTAGTCGCCTTTCATAACGTCTGGTCATTTGCTGTAAGGTTTGTAATGTAATGTTCGAAGGCTTCGTTGTTTGCGTCTTTGGTGGCTAAAATTTGTGGTATGTGTTGGTTTGCGTTCAGTTCATGGTGTAGATTGCCATGCCGCTTTTTGCACAAGTGTGGTGAAGTATTGAGCGGCTGTATCTATGTCATGTGTAGATTTGATCCGTAGATTAAGATGGATGTTTTCTTCTGGGTGGGATGGAAAATCTGCCCAGTTGCTGTTTTTTACGTAGGCGGTGGTGGGCTATTTATAACTGTGGTACTCAGGCTCATAATAACCGGCTTATGATCCGATAAGAGATCATAGCTGGATTCTATTAGACAGCTGTTTCTGGATACTCCTTTGCTTATGTAGTAGTCCAGCAGATCTGGAAGTTTTCTTGGGTCACTCGGTCAGTGCGTAGGGATTCCGTTGGTGTGGCAATCATAGTTGTTGTCGGACATTGCTTTTAGAAGATTACGACCTTTTGTTGTTGTGAGTCTTGAGCCCCAGTGTATGTGTTTCGCATTTCAGTCTCCCCCGGCTACGAATTTGCTACCAAGTGATTGGTGGTATAGAGCGAAATATTAAACGTAGTTAGATCGGTAAAGTGAGTTTCTGAAATAAGCAGAACGTCAATTTTATTTAAGTTTAAAAAAGTAATTACTTCTTGCTTATGGTTTAGCAGGCCGTTAGCGTTCCATGTGGCAACTCTAAGTATGTTTAAGAATTTTTTTGGTTAATGACTTATGTTAGTAAGTTTAATATCATACTGTTTTGACTCATGAGTTGCGAGAACATGTTTTTGAACTCGTTTATATATATAGTTCAGTTCAACAGGCCTCAAAGGCCCAAGGCTTTAACGGTTTTCTTCCATTTCTTTCTATCTTATGCTAAGTTTTTCCAATCTTGTACCCGCAGCGACTTCAGATATGCATTGCATTGCATGTAAAATAAAAGCAAATTATATTACTCTTTTTCCATTTAGATTACTGTCGCTATGATTACTTTTCCCCCCTGTTATTTGTTTGTATACATCCTCCCTGCCAATCTTGGCATTTAAATCTCCTACAATTATTTTTATGTCATATCATAGTATTTTGTAAAACATATGTTCTAATTGTTCATAAAAGCTATCTTTAACGTCTTCATCTGTATTTTCTATTGGTGCATGCACCAATAGAAATAAGGGCTACTTTTTTATATTTCCTCTTATTCTTATTTCACATAATCTGCTTGTGGCTGCCTTAAAATTTATCACCAGATTGGAAAATGTTTTCTTTATAAAAAATCCCACCCCAAATACACGTTCATTGTCTCCACTGTTGAAAAACACGTAGTTTCCCACATGCATGGTAAAATTTCCTTTTTGTATAGTTTCTTGTATATCTGCAATATCTATCTCATATTTCTCTAATGTATCTGATAAGTTCTTTAGTGCCCTTACTTCAAATGTCCCTCTAACATTCCATGGTCTTATCATCATCCTATTCCGCGCATTATTCGTTTCCATATTTTCCTGACCACTGTGCCTGTGTGGACTCAGTTTTTTTTTCATTTTCTCTAGTTTTTCGGTACTATGGTTCCATTTCCACCATTCATCGTTTATACATATTTTCTGATAGCTGACTTTTGTTTCATTACCTTTTCCTTTTTCTTCTGTTGCCATATCTCTTAGCTCTTTCTGTAGTTTGGTTTCGGCTTGGGTTAGATCGTTTTCAATGAAATACCGCGTTCCTCTTAATTTACTCTTATTCTTCATAATAAGTTCTTTATCCTTCATTGTATCTACTTTTACTATCGCCACTGGTAGTTTCCCTTGAGAGGTTCTTATTTTCTGCACATCTTTTATTTTCACATTCACATTCAATTGACTTGCTATAAAGTTGGTGGGGTCTTCTAGTTCCTCATTTTCTTTGAAATCGTGTCCTTTGATCACAATGTTTTGTTTCCGAATTTGTTTATACATCTTTTCGATCCTGCTTTCCAGGAAATTTACCTTTCCCTTCAACTCACGATTTTGTTTTTTTTTTTAAATTGCGAATTTCTTCTTGAAAGATCTGCCGGTCTTTTTGTACTCCTTTAACTTCGCTCATAGGAGCGATCATCATTTCTTTCAATTCGGTATTATCACAATCTTTCTTAGGTGGAGACCTAGTTAACTTTCTGCTTTTCATGAAAGGGTTTTCATCTTGGTCGTCTTCTTTTTTTCCTCCCTCTTTCTTTACCATCGTCAGATTCTTCACTATCCCATTGATTTAATCCTCTTCTCGCGGCCATATTGTTAAAAATATTATAAATCTCTTACCTTATTTCGGACAGTGTTTTGACGTTATAATTCTCACTTACACGCCTATGTATTGTTTTATAAATAATCACTAATTATTGTCCTTATCGTGAAGGTTCCCGCACCGCACTACTCGCTTCTTCAACCGATCTAAGCTTGTAGCACTGATTGTTTATTTAGGTTACTCGTTATAATCATTAAAAAACTTGATTCAGTTCACAATTTTCTAATGACACTCGATTCACACAGACACTATTTTGCAGGAAAAACACTTTGTCGATAAATATATTACCTAAATTTTCGAATTAAATATTGGAACCGTTTTAACCACGTCTTTCTCGCTCGTGTACCAGTGACGGAATCCTTTGTACTCGTTTAGGAATGTTAATAGTTGTTGTTCTATATTAGTTTTAGGTTCTGAATCGTGATTGGTTTGATGTGCTGTCACGTTTGCATATGTTCTTTGATGGTTTTGTAGAGTATTTCGCTGATTTGTTTCAGTACATAGGTACATGTGGACTGCTGAATGTTGGTCTTTGAGGCTGTTGGTTTCCTTTTTTCTGCATATGTCTGTTTTCTACTAGTTCCCTTTAGACTACACAACCCTTATAGTTAGCAGGGTGAACTTGTTTGCGTAGTGCACACTTAGCTGGAGTGCTTCTAGGTTTTTTACAATCTTTTGTATTGTGTTGTCCTCCACATTTGACGGAGTAATGCGGTTTAGTGCAATAGGTTACTATGACCATATGCTTGACATCGCATGCATTGAATGATCGAGTTTCTCTTAGTTGGTGCCTCAACTGTTATTTTGGTGTGACATAATTCTAGGTTGAACATGTCTTTGTTGTCACTGTTGGCTTTAAAATCTATGAAAAACAAAGATAAGGGTTCCTTTGTTTGTCTGTGTCGAATGTTAGTTATATTGCGAACTTTATGACCAGCTTTTTCTAATTCCTTTGTTATATCTGTTGTGGGTATAGAGTAATGGATATGTCTTATTACCACTCTATAGGCAGGTTCTTCCTTTATTTGGTAAGTGTGGTGAATGACTTCTTCTTCTCGTAAATGTCTTATCAGTTTACGGTATATATGTATTGTATACGTTGTAATCTTGGCAGTGTCGTTTGGTAGAGTTCTAGTATAGTAGGTTTTTTCCTCCACAATTTGTGCAAAGTTATCGACCATATCTTTAAATTTTTTGATGCCATATACGAATATTGGAGGTGGTTTTGGTATTTTCTGTTGTTTTTCTGTTTCAGTCTGATCAGAGCTCTCGGCGTTAAATAAGGCACTGTATCGATTTAGTATTTTTGCTGGTGGTGAGTTTGGAAAATTGAGATCATTATGTTGTTTTGAAAATTTAATTTTTTTTGACTACTTGCCATGAGTTTTTATTTTGGGTTTCTTGATCGTCGTCTTCGCTAGACTCCATATCCGAGTTTTCTGGATGTCTAATTGCAAGTTTTAGCTTTGTGTATGAGGTCTGCCCTACAGTAGATGGGTTGCTTGGGTTGTAGTAAATTGGTTGGAGTTGTGGGAGAAATTGTTGTGGTTGTGTTGGAAGAGCGAATTGATTTTGTGGAATGTTTGATATATGAGTATTTGCGGGTTGCCAGTATATGTGGTTTGGTGCATGTTCGGATGTGCGTTCTAGTGGAGAATATTGTTGAGGAGTTGGGTATCACTGTCACTTTACTGTTTATTTTAAGAACTAAAATTTTAGTAATTAGAGATTAGATTTTAATTGTTCTTATCGGTGGTCACTTTTTGCTATCGCACTTGGCGGAATACGTCCTTACTCTACGATATACAAGTGAACACTGTTGATATATTTAATTGAAAAAAAGGAAATAAGTTTTATTATTTTACAAGTACACGTGTAAGGTATACAGAGACCAGTGACAAGTGACAAGTAAGTAATCAGACATCAATAAAAATAAAATGTGTTGCCAACATATATATATATATATATATATATATATATATATATATATATATATATATATATATATAATAATTATAGGACTAAATTGTACAGCAATAACCCTGACTTCACTTTTAACTTTAAATTCCTCTATTTTAGTCCTCTTATACCCTTTTCTAATCTCTTTCTTGTCCCTAACCTTTTGTAGCATTTTATCGTTTCAACGCCAAGTTTCTTTGTGAATTGGAGAACCTTTACCAGATGTTTTTGCTAGAACTTCCTCTACCACTCGTACCGCAACTTTTCTGTTGGCTTTCCACCAGTCACTTATTGTCCCCTATGTTTTTTCTCAAACTCTTTCAGCAGTTCTCTTGAAGACTTTTATTAAATTCTTATCCTTTGACAATAGTAGGTAAGACAACTATTTAATTATCTCGTATACCAGCGCACTCAGCAATATTAAAACAACGTAAACTAAAATATTAAACATATACATATTAATCTTTCCTATTGTTGTCACATAAGTATCTGAGATATGCACGTTAAAGTTCGCCCAGCGCAGAAAGATAGATCTAGGCATACAGAAGAATATTGTGAATATCATAGATATAATATCGCAGCACCATGTTCATTATAAAGCATTGTAAATAAAAGACTGCCAATAATAATAAAATCTGTCCTACTTCGGACATCGGACACATAGCGAGCAGCGACCTTTGAAGTTAAAAGCAGTAGAAACGATCAAGAGGAGAAATTATTGACTACGGTCTACATGAAGCTTCCTTACAGCCCAAAACAGAGAAGAGATTATAATTCTGAGAGTTAACTGATAAAAGAAGAAGATAACCTGTAGAATGTGATACATATCGTTTAGTGCAAATACTAACATTTGTGTTAGTAACTCGATGAATCAATGAGATTTTGTTATTACAGGTTGTTTCTGTTGAGTCTATGCCTTTATTTCGTAGTACAGAGTAGAAACTACATAATACTTAAGTACTTGAAGTTTAATTTATATATTAAGACAAGTATTGCAATCCGATATAGTTCGTATTCAAAGTCTATCATTGCTTCTTTATATAGATATTCAGGATAATTATTAAATAATAAAGACCACAAAACACATTCTTGTAAAACTTCTATCTATTTTGATTTGTTCAGAATACTTTAAATAATTACATTATTTACTTTAAAAAGTTGAAAGTTTAATGAAGACCTTAATTTTGACCTTGGTATAAAAGTTTTTTATGTTACTAAAATAATTTGCTTTCCCCTTATATCACACTAAATATTCGCATATTAAATAACATCTTATGTACATCATGCACTTGGGTGTAAACTTGATTGCGCATTTTTTCCCGATTGCTTCATCCGCCTGTCAAGTTCCTGAGAATTAATTTACACAAGACTTTTAAAGAAAATGTTTCGAGAGTGCCCTCGGCTACATCATAAAACTTGGTCTGACTAATCTCTTAACCAAATAGAGATGATTATTTAATTTTAATATCCGACATCACTATGAGATCGCTAAGTTGACGTGGGAAAGAAAAATAGGAATATATAAGCATAATATTTATATAGGACGTGTACAAACTCTTTTCCCATTCATATAAGGGAATCAATTTTTAAAGTAACTAATTTAAATTGTTTTTCCAAAAATAATGAGTTTGCTTTCAAAACTATTATATTCCTATATTTTTTATAACAAACCATTAGCTAAGTATGTCATGAATATTTTTTATGGTTTAGTCGCCACATTTCATATAGGCCAGAATAGAGAAAACAAACTGAAAAAACCTTATAACGGTTTTTGAAGTTTCTAAAAGGTATATGAGTGATAGTTGATGACAAATCCTTAAAGGCGTACAGCTGTTTTTGCTTTGTTTTTTTGAACGATGATAAAAAAGGATAAATCATTTTTTGCGTATAAAATGTTTCTTATTCGTTGTCTCTTCTCTAGAAAAATGGTTGAAATAAAGGGGGTAGATCTTAAAAATCTGTCATTTTTACAATAATTTATAAATAATGCAAATAAATTTATTTTTTGCTTAATAACATGTAATATAACTACTTTCAAGGATATTGTTCTGAAGCTATTTTCTTGTGGCATTGTAAATTAATTACTATTTAACTGGGAATAAGCCACAATTGCTAAATGATGCCAATTGTGTCGCAAATTCCTCGGCAGAATGTAGTAGGATCTGGTTACCAATATTGAAAGAGGAAGTTATTAATAAGAAAATACCAGTATTAGTAAGTCAGTAACATATAGAGGATTCATCATTTATGTTTTTTAAATAACGTAACATATTGTAAAATACTTACAATGTCGGGATAGTATTATGAGGCTTTTTTCCTGTTTTTTTCCTCATAATTTACTATGGAATCACTAACAGGAGAATTTTACTGTCATCATGTCATGTGTTAGTCTTTTTAAAGACGAATTACATGCTATGATTTTTTTCTAACGGATATTCTCAAGTTAAAGTTGATTTCATGTAATCGAATGAACTATCTTATAAGTAAAGTCGTCCCAGGAGCGCAACTCAACAATATTGGCAATATCATTTTAAAGTCGTCTACTTTAAAATGCAAAATTTTTCACTACGTAACAAAAAACAAAATTTGTTTAATTTACTGTTTGTATTTTGAGAACGATTTCCGAAGTGGAAATTAAAACGTCAATAAACGTATTTTTATCTTTAATTGTGGCTTATTCCCAGTTAAATAGTAATTTACTTTCAAGGAATTATTGAAGTTTGCTAAATCTAAGCTAGATCTACCAAATAGTTTATAAGTTAGTCAATTTGTTTTTCCCGAAAGCGATTATTTAAATAACTGTACTTGCCTAAACAGTGATTGTAGAGGTATTTAACAGAATGCAATCAATTCTTTGGGGCTTCATTGTTAAGATATAATAAAGAAATTTCTACATTTTATTAAAACTTTGACACTTGACTGACTTTTTAGCTTATAAACATGTATAATGCCTTTGATATTTTTTATGTCACGCGCTTATAAGTAGGCTCACTAAAAATATATTGAAAAAATAGTTTCACCTCCCGGAAAATCGGAAAATCCCAGAAAAATCAATTAGTTAAATTTACTCATACAAAGGTCGAGATTGAGACAAAGATTTAACTACTATTCAAGCAAGCAAGCGATGTAATTAAACCCAGCGTGTGAGAAATGTTCACCCTTCACCCCTAAGAATTACGTTCGGATGTAACATTTCATTGGAGCGAGGTGTATTAACTCGAGTAAAAAACAGGAGTCACTTCACCACGCTCCAATGCTCCAGACCATCCCTTTCCCCCCTATACCATTCTGATGCGCGATAGGGCACAACTATCAGCCAAATGCTCTTCATGTGGAGGTCCTGGGTAATAGAACCCTAACGTGGTTTCCTCCATGTTTAGTGGCAGCTCTAGCTCAGTGGCTATGTTACTGGCTTAACAGGGCCCGAGTTCAAATCCTGGCAGCGACAAAATTTTCAATTTCCAATTTAACTGAGCTACCACCGTGCTTTGGAGGGCATGTAAAGCCATCGGTTCCAATTACGAAAGTAGTCGTTAAGTCATGTTATGGGCGGTTGCGCGATCTTAAAACCCTAACACTAGACCTTAGCCAGACGGTTACACGAACTTTACAGAATTCAAAACTCAGGACAGCGCATTGTCGCTATATTCCTGTTATCTTAATGTGGCTTATCCACATGTTCGGTGACTTAGTGCTCAAGGGGTTAGGCCCTACGTGCCCGAGTTTTTGGGGTTTTTGTTAATATTTTTTGTGGCTTGCGCCGAAGCGGCCGAAGCCTTTTTTGTGTGTTTTTTGGATTTTTTTTGTAGGATGCCTGAAACATAAAATCTGAATTAATGCATATTAATTTAATAATAATCTACGTTAAATTAACTGGGTCAACGCTGTATATTGCGATTGTCCACGAGTGTTATGAGCTACCAACTATCTTCATTGTGCGTTGTTGTTGTTTTTTGAAATGTTTTCTCTCTGGTATTTGTTTTCTCTCTGGTGTGATTTTTTATTTTTTTCTCTAGTATTATGATTTTATTTTTCTCTAGTATTATGATCGAGGTATTTAAGATGTGGCTGTATCGAAGGATACTAAAAATTCCATGGACTAGCAGAACCAGAAACGAAGAAGTTCTTCGAAGAATGGGACATCAACGAACTCTATTAAATATTATTAAGGGGCGTAAACTAGAATATCTTGGACATATTATCAGAGGACCAAGATATGAGCTCCTTCAGCTAATTCTCAACGGTAAGAAGAAACTCTCTTGGTTGAGGAATTTGCGGCAGTGGACAGGTTTGACAGCGGACCAATTACTACACGTAGCGCAAGATCGAGATCAGTATAACAATATTATAATAGTCGCCGACGTTCCGTAGGGATATGGCACTTTAAGAAGAAGATAATTTTATTCTACTATTTGTTGTTTGGGTCTTTTGTGCTTCCATCTGTGGAAAGCGTCGTACATCATTATCTCTCGCAATATATGGCTGGGGTGGTTCTCTAACTCCGCGAACTTTGTCCTAGCTTTTTCTTTCATTGTGTCAGTCACTCTGATTTGTTGTAGTTCTCTAAAGAGGAATCCTTCTACTTCTCTTGGTCTGTTGTTATGTGTGGCTTGTATTTTCATTTTAATGTATTGTGTATTTCTATTTTTGTTTTCAGCCTAAGTTTGCTATTTTTTCTTGCTAGGCCTCTTATTGATGCTCTTGCTATGTTGGTTTTTTGTACTGTAGCTTCTACATGTTTGCTAAATATTAAGCCTTAGTCCATGATTACTCCGAGGTATTTTGCTTCGCTTTTCCACTCGGTGGGATTGTCTTGTACAGTTACTTGTTTTTCTGGTTGTTTGTGCCTCTTTTTTGTGTGTCTTTTCGGCGTTTATAGCGATTTTCCATTTTAAACTCCATTCTTGTATGTCATCTAGCGCTGTTTGTAAGTTGTTTACCGCTATGTCTACATTTCTGTGTTTGGTCGCTATCGCTGTGTCGTCGGCATAGAGGCTTAGTAGTGTACCTGGTGTTCTAGGTATATCTGCTGTGTATATCGTGTACAGTAGAGGTGACAGTACCGCTCTCTGTGGCACCCTAGCCGCCGGGTTCCCGATTTCGGACAGGACTTGTCCTATCCGGATTCTGAAACTACGATTGCTCAAGTAAGATGAGATTAGTCTTGTTGTTGTTGATCACTCCTTTATGCCAGACTCTATCAAAAGTTTTGCTTACATCTAGGAAGGCAGCTCCTATAAATTGTTTATCAATAAATCCAGCTGCTAGGTACTCTGTTAATCTGAGTATTTGTAGCTCACTGAAGTGTTCTAAAACTGAATTGTGCTTTGGGTATTATATCTAATCTGTCTGTTTCAGCTTGAGGTCTGCTGAGTATTATTCTCTTTACAATCTTGCTGATTGCAGGTAGTAATCTTATTGGCCTAGAGTTTTGCATAAATACACTGTTTTTTCCGGGCTTTGGTAACATTATGTGGTGCTTTTTTTGGCGAGCTATTTTTAATTAACTCGTTTAACTCCTCCGGTGATGTAGGAGGGATGATTTCGTTTGGGTTTTCGGGTCTTTCTCTTTGTCTGTCGACTTCTTCTATGAAGTCGATGTCCTCGTCTGGGTGGTAATTTAATGTACACTCTCTCTCGAGAGTACTCCTCATTACCTCTGCTTTTTCCTCTGTGGTGTAGACTATTCCGTTTTCTCCATGTAATGGAGGGATTGGCTTTCTGTCATTTCTCAGTATTCTCTGAAGCCTCCAAATATTTTGCATATTTGGTCCTTGCTCCTCCATGTCTCTTATGTGTTTTTCCCAGCTTTCACTACGGTGTTGTTGTAGTGCTGTTTTGACCTCTCTGTTTAGCCTATTTGCTCTATTTTTGTCTGCCTGATTCCTTGTCCTTCTTGCTGTCTGCTTTGCTCTGTTCTTTTCCCTTATTAAGTCTTTTATTTCTTGTGGTATATCCTTAAATCTTCCCGTGTGCATTTCTACTTCCTCTTCTGTAGTGCTGTTTCTGAGTGCTTGTTGGATGATGTTTTCCAACTCTAGGACTCTGTCTTCTATTTCTCGTGGGTTGTCTATCACTGGAACTATGTTAATTCCAGTGCTCACGAGTCTTTTAAAGTTTGTCCACTTTGTTTTTTTAACTCTTTTGATTGTACTTTCTTCTTTCCACGTTCCTAGTTCTAATAGGATGGAGTTGTGGTCCGTTGTGCCTTCGTTTAATGTTTGTATTTCTGTTTGTAGTCCTAGGTTTCTTGCTTCTACAATGTCTGTGTATGCAAGAAGTCCGTTTCCTGGGTAATGCGTTGGGTCTGTGGGGCTTATTGCCATTACGTCGTTATTATTTTCTATGTATGTGTTTAGTAGTCTTCCGTTTCTGTTCGTAGCTCTATCGGTCCAGTTTAGGGATCTTTCGTTTAGATCTCCGTTTATGATTCTCCTATTATGATCGTAAACACACTTGGTCAAGGTCACACTTGCCATTGTCAAGTCAGATTAGTTCTGCTTCGTCTTGATGTTTCAGGAGAACTGATTTCTCGGTCGCTGCACGTTGAGTTTAAATACCTTGTAGCACTTCTTGTGATTGGTCCTGTGCGCAGAGTGGGCGGGGTCTTCTTCGCTATTTTAATTTCTACTTTTTTCTGCAGAATTGGTTTCCACGTATTTGGGAGTCTTTGGGCATCATCTCTGGTATTTAAATTTTTCGGATGTTTTTCGATCTCTATGGCTTCCCTGATTACACGTTTGGCCTTATTTTCGATGTTGGCTAGCATTGTTGTTCCATTTAAGTCTATCTTGTGTCCTGTGTGTATGGCATGTTGTGCTAGAGATGAAGTTTTCTGTTTTCTTTCGATGGCGTTTCGATGTTCTTCGCGTCTAACTTGTATCCTTCGATTTGTCTGTCCGATGTACGATTTATCGCAGTCCTCACACGGGATTCTGTATACACCTTGATTTTCCAATGCAACTTTTGTTTTTGCCGATGGTAATATGGTTGCGATTTTTTTGTCGGTGTTAAAAATAGTTTCTATTTTGTTTTTTCGTAGCACTCTGCTGATTTTGTCTGTCGTACCCTTTATATACGGCAGGATAGTTTTTCCGACTGGTTTTTCTTCTTCTTTTTCTTCTGGATCTTTGATTTTGTTTCGAGATTTCTGTGCCTTTTTAATCGTAGACATGGAGAAGCCATTTTTTCTTAGAGCTGTTTTGACTTTTTGCATTTCTTCGTTCTTATGTTCCTTATCTGCTTTTTTCAGATCTTGTTATTAAGGTTTTTATTACCGAATTTAATTGTGCAGGATGATGGTGTGAGTCTGCGTGTAAGTATCTGTCAGTATGAGTTGGTTTTCGGTATACTGTGTGTCCTATGCTTCCGTCTTCTTTCTTAATAACTAACACATCTAGGAATGGAAGTTGTTGGTTATTCTCCCGTTCCATGGTAAACTGTATTTTTGGATGGATATTATTAATGTGTTGTAGGAATTCGTTAAGTTTCTCTTCTCCATGCGTCCAGATAATAAATGTGTCATCAACATACCTAAGCCACAGTTTGGGTTTATGCTCTGCTGTTTCTATTGCTTTTGATTCTATCTCTTCCATAAAAAGGTTGGCTATTACGGGTGACAGTGGTGAACCCATCGGTGCCCCTTCAACTTGTTTGTACCTCTGGTCCTTGTAGATAAAATAGGTGTTGTTTAAGCAGTGCCTTGTCAGGTTTAGTGTATCCTGTGGTATTGGATATTTTCTACGTAAAATTTCTAATGATTCTTCTACTGGCACATTGGTGAATAATGAGACTACGTCAAAGCTCACTAATAAGTGTTCAGGTTCCAGAATAACGTCCTTGATACGGTCGATAAAGTGGCTTGCATTCTTGACGTAAGAATCCGCTTTCTCTGCATATGGTTGTAGCTGGTCAGCCAGAAATTTTGCCAGTGATTGTAGCGGTGATCCGATAGAGCTGACTATTGGTCGTAATGGTAACTCTGCCTTATGAACTTTGGGTAAACCGTAAAGTTTTGGACATCTTGACGACTTTTCTCGTGGAATAAGCTGGAACTGCTGTTCTTTCTTTATGTTTGACGCTTGTATTTTGGCTTTAGTTGTTTTCTCCAGATATGTTGTTGGGTCTGTTGCGATTTTTTGATATGCACTATCGTTTAGTATGTTCTTTATTTTTGTGTCGTAGTCTTCAATGTTCATTATGACAGTAGCGTTGCCCTTGTCAGCTGGAAGTACGATAATGTCTTTGTTTTGTTGTATATTCTTCAAGGCTTTCTTTTCTTCGTAGGTTAAATTCTTTTTCGGAGGCTTGGCCGTTCTTAATATTTGTGCTACATCTTGTCGAATAATCTCGGCTGTTTCTGATGGTAACTTAGTGATCGTTGTTTCCACTTCGCTAATGATGTTTTCGACGGGAATCCGTGTCGGTGCAATAGCAAAATTGAACCCTTTGGAAAGGACACTATTTGTAGCTTCATCCAAAGTAAGATTTGAGAAATTGTATACTAAATTACTGGATTCTGTTGTTGGTAGTTCCTTATTCTTTGGTCGTTGTTGTAGTATCAATTTCTCAAACTTTTTGATTTGTTTTTTTCTTGGTGAGATCAGCATCTGTCTCCGATCGAAAGTTTGTGAGCTTGTCAAAGATGTTCCACAGAGTCGGATGTATTTTATTACTTAGTGAGATATATAGCTTTAGCAAATCTGAATTTACTTTATCTATGTCTCGTCTGGAGTCTTGAATTGCTTCTCTAGTAAGTGCTAGACTTGCCCTTTTTAAAATATTCTTAGTTTTATGATTGTTTTTGTGGAAACTTAACTCGTTTTGACCGTGGTCAATATATATATATATATATATATATATATATATATATATATATATATATATATATATATATATATATATCCATAGCTTTCTTAAACCAATATTCATGTAATTGTTATGTATATTTTTCAATATTTTCCTTGCCAAAGTTCTACTTATTACGTATACTTCTATGCCATTAATTATTTTATAATACACCCTTTCAAGGTGATAAGAAACAATAAATCCTTAGGAAAGATAATACACAATTATCTTTCCTAAGGACGTTTTGTTTTTCACTCAAATTGATTTGTTCTCTTATGATTTCTTCATTAGAATATAATCCAGTGCTTTCTACTAACTGATTTAATCCAATTTTTATTGTTCGCTGCCCTTTTTGTGATATAGAATGTCTATTTTCTAACCTTGACAAAGCATCTGCCACTATGTTGAATTTTCCAGAAGTGTATTTAATTTCAAAACTGTAGTCAGAATTAGGCTCCAACGTTGTACTCGACTGTTTCCATATTTGTTATTTAATATAGATATTAATGCTTGGTGATCTATTTTTATAGTAAATTTATTACTCAAAAAATAAGATCTTAATTTTGTGACACAGTGTATGATACTTGCTAGTTCTAATTCTGAAACTGAGTATCCCTTTTTATGTGGCTTTGTAATTCTTGAAATGAATTGTATCGGGTATTCGACTCCATCATGTATTTGTAATAACACCTGATAATCTCTCTATTGATATATCTGTTCTTAATATGAATGGCTTTGTGCAGTCAGGATGGTATATTTTTAAATTTGACAGACAAAGGTTTTTGATTTCTTGGAATGCTAGTTCTCTCCTCTGATCCCATTTCCATTTTACACCTTTCCTCAGCAGTTCAAGTAATGGAATATCTTTTATACTTAGATCTGGTATCATCCTTTTATAATAATTAATTATTAAAAATAAATCCTCTTAAAGTTCTTAAATTGTGTGTTGTTCTATTTATTTCTTTTTAAAAAAATGTACATTTTTCTTGATTTATTTTTAGTCCAACTTTGTCTAATTTGTTGATTATAATTTTTAAGTGTTTCTCATGATCTTCAGCCGTTTTAGAAAAAATTAATCTATCATCAATATAGTGAATTACAAGTTGTTCATATTGATCCAAAATATCATGAAGACATCTACATAGAGCACTACAAGATGATTGAAGTCCAAATGGTACTATTTAGAATTGATATACCACTACATCTATCTGAAATCTCGTATACTGTCTACTTTTTCCTTATAGAGGTATTAACCAGAAACTATGCTGTAAATCGATTTTAGTGAAAAATGACATTCCTGTAATTCTTTCGAGTATTTCATCTATACTCATTGGTGCTTCAAATTGCTTTTCAATGATCTTGTTAATATTCCTTGCATTTAAACATAGCCTGATTTCACCTGATCTTTTACGTACTACTACGATAGGGTTTATAAAACGTGCATCTGCCTTTTCAATGATTCCATCTTCTAAAATATTATTAATCGTTCTGTTTACTTCTTCTCTGTATTTATCTGTCTATATGGTATTGGGTATAATTTTGTTTTAAAATCTTTTTCTTCTTTAACTTTTATACTATGGATATAATTTTTTGCAATTCTATTTTCTTTATTAACAAGACCTTTGTGTTGCTGCAATATGAAAACGACTATTGATTTATATTCTTTAGACAACTTAAAACTTTAATCATATCTTCTTCTTTACAAATAAAAATTATTTTTCATTATGCAATCATTATTCCTTGCTTCCAATTTTACGCACTCTACCTCGTAGGCATCCATCTGCTTAAAATTTCCATTCCTTAAATATTCACTACAATTATTCTTTACATTCTTCTGAGACATCTCCCATCATCAAAATACATTTCTTCTTCATAAACATCATTACTTTTTTTTAATAATATTCTATCAACTCTTATTCCTTCTTCCATCTCATCTTTCTACATAAACTTAATTATTTGCCCTTCCAAAGTTACAATTTTTTCTTCATAATCTATCTTTACTTTTTTCTTTTCCAATTCGTCATTTCCCATTAATATATCAAGACATAAATCCTTGATAACACATCCTTGCATATTAATTTCTTTATTGTTCTTCTTCGCGTGCCACATCAGAACTATCCGACGTTGGCGATCACCATTGCGAAGGCTTCTCGATCTTCTGCAATATGGAAGAATTGTCCTGCATTTGGCATCTGAGTCCATTCACGAATGTTTTTTAACCAAAAAAACTTGTTTTCTTCCTACACTTCTACGGCCCTCTATTTTACTATTAAGGATCAGTTGTAAAATTTTATATCGACTTCTCCTTACTATATGTCCCAGATAAGACATTTTTCGATGTTTAACAGTCTTTAGCAGTTCTCTGTCTTCGTTGACGCTCCTTAGTACTTCTTCATTAGTTTTTCTTGCTGTCCAAGGTATCTTCAGCATTCGTCTATGAACCCACATTTCCAATGCTTCAATTTTGTTCATGATCGATACTTTTAGCGTCCACACTTCTGCACTATACAAAAGTACAGACCAAACATAAGACTTAACCATTCTTTGCCTTAGTTCTAAACTAAGATGGTTATTGCAAAGAAATGACTTCATTTTCATAAAAGTAGTTTTAGTCATTGCTATTCTACGTTTTAAGAACTATTAAGAATATTAATCTTAAAATTGGCTAGTTTATGAATTTCACCCAACTTCTTATTGTTTGCACCAACAATTTTAATTTTTGGAATCTTTATTATATCTAATAGTTGTAATGTATTAAAAAAAATTTCCGAGACTAACGTACTTTCTGAACCAGTATCTAACATAATCTTAATCATTTTATTTTTGGCCATAACATTTATGTAAATTAAATTAATACATTTAATACTTTTATCTTCATCTAAAGAAAAAAATTCTGAAGGTTTTTTATAATAGCAATGGCCAACTTGTAATTCAGAAAGTTTACTGCCCAAAATTTGGATTTGTGTGTCTTTCACTACTATGATTTCTACTCATATTTTCTTGCCTTGTACTAGTTCGTTCACTATCTTCGCAGCTTCTATTCCTTCGTACATAATTTACATATCTGTTGTAATTAGGTCGTTCTGTATTTCTCTTATTGTTAAAATCTTGTCCATTATAATTAGTATTGTTAATAAAATTTTGTTTATTATAACTAGTATGGTTATTAAAATTTTGTCTATTTTGATTATTGTTATTGTTATTAAAATTTTGCAAATTATTACCATATCTATTATTATTATATGATTGTCTATATTGTTGATTATTATTCTTATTATATTAAAAGTTATTATTGTTTTTTCTCTTATTATTATTATTCATCCTAATATAATTGTTATCATTATTACTTGTCATATTACCTCTTTGTATTCTTTGCATAAAATTAATAAAACTATCTATTGTTTGAATATTTTGTACAGTTACTGTTTGCACAACATCGGCATCAAAATGTCTAGATACAGTTAAGACTGTTTCATCATCTATAAGTGGTGGTTCTAAATATTTTGCAACTGTTATCAGTTTTAATGCATAATCTACCATATTTGATCTTAAATTGTGTTTATATTTTCCAAAATATAGAACTTCCCTAAATTTAGTTTGCTCTTATTCACCCCAATAATAATTGAAGACTCGAGTGGATAAAGGAGGTAACTAACAAAATTATACAATGGAGAAAAAGCAGATTAAAGTTTTAATTTTTAAACATGTTGAAGTTGCATTATGTAATTGTGCGTTTTGTTTTAAATGTTTTCGGTGAGTAGATATTAATGGTACATTTTATGTGTGCAACTTTGTTAATTCGCTTTTTGTTTTAAAAACCCAAAATTTTGAAAAAACTACACTTACCTCCTTTATCCACTGAAATTTTTTTACTATAACTAGATACTAGTTTTCTTTTAAAGGGGTTAAGTCAAGGTAAAATAAAATAAACGAGCTGAATACATACATTTTATTAAAAAAAAGTTAATTCTATTTGTAAAACAAATAATTTTCTGTTTAAAACGCCCAGTGGTAACATGTTTTCAATAAAAAAAATTTAATTTATTAGTTATTATTCTGTTCATTTTCGGTAATAATCGCATTATAATACCATTTATACGGTTGCTTGACAAATTGAAGCTGACTCTTGAGATTTGCCACTTTTTCAGTTGATAACCGGCCAGTTTTTTCCCTAATTCTTTCAATCTCGCAATCAACTGGTTGGGTCTGACGCGAGTTCCTAATTATATTTACCTCTTTAAAAGGTGTGTTTGAATCATAGCTCTCTTTATATAAATAGGATCCATAATTACAAACACGAATCCATTTTATTCCATCTCGAAATGGGACAGTTTCATTTAAAGTATTTTTCTTGCGATTAATTAAATTTAAATTCCGTGCCAAATCGTCAAATTTTCGAAAGTGTATACGCATGTCTGTAACATGATTCATTTTACTTGCTTGGGTAATTATGGTTCTATATTCCTCAGGTAAAAATATATTTTCATGTCGACGTAATACTTTTTCGATACGTCCGAAATCTCTGTCGGAGTCTAAAAAACTATGTCCAACCTCAGGAAATTTATGGTCAATAGTTTTTACAATTCCTTTTAGTATAAGGTACTGATAGAGACATATGATCAAGAAGTTTTTATTTTGACCTGCGCAAGAGTCGGTCCATATTATCAGATGAGATATAGCATTATCTTGAAAAATATTATTGTACTCTAACATGGTTAGTAATGAACTACATACTTCAGAGCTTCCTCTAAGAGCCATGTCCTCAGTCCATGTAAAAAAGTTAGCCTTTTCTGAAAGTTTTGTAATTGAATGTATTCCTAAATTATACATCCACATCTGACGACGATAAAAAGCCTTACTAGTTGTTAATTTAGGAAGGGGAAGTGTTTGTTGCATATCCATAGTTAGATAACATACTCCATCTTCGTTTTTTGCATACTCACGATCTGCACGTTGTATAGAAAAAGCTGCCTCGTAATTTTCCTTATGTTGCTCATTAGCGTTTCCACTGTCGCAAGTACTACAAGTGTCACTGCGAGGTTCACCAAATGATAAATTAAATTGTTTAGAGAATATGTTGCTATAGGTACAGTATTTTACTTAAAAACGAGACTGTTTATTTTCCTCAATGCATTTTTCAAGATATAGTTTGTACATTTTTGATATATTTAATGTACAGGCAAGGTATTGTTTATTCGGGTTTTTGTTTCTGGAGTAATGTGACTGGGTAGCAGGAAACGAGCTAATATGATCCATAATATATAATTTTACGTCTTCTGCAATTTTGTGTGGCCTATTTTCATGCTTCCCTCTTTTGCAAACACTAGGAATTTGCAGTCCGTCCTTTAGTTCTCGTTGTAAGTTTTCTATCTTTTTTTTGCCAATTTGAAACAGAGAACAGAATGCTTTTTTACAAACAAATGTTTCTGTAGTATCAATGCAAATTTTATAAATAAAAGATGCAGATTTGCTACGAACTGCATTTTTATTTGGCCTTGCTGGTTTCTTAAAACTCATACCCTTAAAGAGATATATATTTTTCATGTCTTCAGTTGCCAGTTGGTAGTAGGCAGAAAATATTTTTGTTCTTTGCTCTAAATTAATTTTATCATTGCATTTCTTTTTGCATTTTTGACTACAAAGCAAACCAACATTTACACTTTTACATTGTATTATTTTTCCTTTTTGATTTATGTACGATTGACCTAGCTGTCTAGCATTACTTGCTGTATTTCTTTTCCATAAATTTGGATCACTAGATCTCTTTCTTGCTTTTGGTTCTACTTTTTTAAATTCTTTTTGTTTCTTTTTAGATAAATCATTAAAAACGTTTTCCTTGTTGTTTTCATTTTGTTGAAGAGTTGATAAAGTATTTATCTTCAGTCTTTTTGGTATACAATCATTGTCGGAATCTGTGTCCGTCGTATCACTAGAACTGGGTAAATACTCATCACTTTCATCGCTGGCCCTGAACGGGTCATTTTCCAATTCGGCGAAAACATCTGCAATAAATAATAAGTATTAAATGACAGAAAATAATGTTTTGAGGTCTCATGCATCATACCTTCTTCAATATTGCTATACCCTGTATGTTGCTGCAAACAACTTATAATTTCACCTAAATTTGTGTTAGATTCTGGGTTGTCCAATGTATTGTGTGTTTCAGCAGCTACGGATTCACACACAGTTGTATCTGATGCACCAGAGGTAAGTGCTCCAATACTAACATCTAATTCTACAATAAACAACAATAAATTATACTCGAACACATCTAAATGCAATAAAAATTACTTTTTAAATCCGATACTCTAGAAGCATTCAACGTTTGCTCAGATACTTCATGCAGGTTTTCTGAAATGTCAGGTTATGTATACCAGCACTCAGTAAATAGCTTATTCTACTACTTACCAGACAACTCCAATGCCATTTTCAACATTAAATTACTTCTGAACGACATTATCACTGTAAATTTAACACGCCACTAAACTAACATAAACTTTTTAAGAAAAAATATTTCTTTTAAAGTGCAGGCTTCTTTTCGTATTAATACATTTTGTTATGGATAAAGGAGACAACTGAAGTCAACATAGTGTCATCTAGTGGATAAGAGAGGCATCTACAAATTTTAGTGAATTAAGGGGGCAACTACTGCAGTTACCTTTTTTATCCGTGTGCTTTAGTTAAAATAATGTCTCTTACCCCTTTTATGATTTTGAAAATTGTCTATTTCTTTATATTTTTGCGTTGAAGTCGGTGCTATAGGCTAGATTGTCACTTGCCCCTTTCAACCATGTGGAAAAATTTATTTTTCACAAAATGTTAGTTACCTCCTTTATCCACTCGAGTCTTCAATTTAAACATTTATTTTCAAATGTTTAAAAATTATTTTCAATACTGGCAAACCAAGTTGCCGCATTGTCACTTAGTGTCATTCTTATATAATCTTTAATATCATTAATATTATTCACTATTCTTAATTTATGTTTTAAACTTTTTATGTATACTCTGGGATGCAAATTTTTTATATAACCAGAGAATTTTTCCCAGTCGCATTTATAAAGTTTAAGTAAGGTCTCCCTATGTCTCTAATTTGTGAAATATCATCTATCATCTGTTCCACGTTTCTTCTTTAATTACTATTTATTTGGATATTTTGTTTCTTATTTAATTACTATTTATTTGGATATTTTGTTGTACATCGTCTAATTTTTCTTCTGTCTTTTTCCTCTCTTTGTTAATTTTAACTTCTAAGTTACATTTCTGTAACTCTATGTTCTGTTCTATATATATCTTATTATTTTGAATAATCCTATTTACTTCTGTTCTCTAATTTTTTATCCTTTTCTTGTAGTCATGCCGTATTTTTAATTTCATTTGCTACTGTTTTCTCTGCAGCTTCAAGTTTTTTATCTATTTGTTTTTCTATTTGTTTTACAATTTTATTTTTATTATCTTCTATTTTCTTTTCTAATTTTCTATAATTCTCTTCCATTTTCTGTTCCATCTTTTTCATGTCTTCTTTGACTTTTTTTGAATTCTCTTCCAATGTCTTGTTCATCTGCATCATTAATGACATCAAAGCTGCCATATTGACATTTTTCCCTCTTTCTTGATTAATTTCTACTGTATCTTGCGGAAGTTGATCTAAACTCTCCTCTTATAGAGCTTCTGTTTCTACTTCCACTTCTTCTTCATTCTTTTTGTTTCTTATATCTTTCTTTCCTTGAGACATTTTGAGACTTTACTTGTTCAAATATAATTAAAAATAAAATCCATTATTTTTTTTCTAATGAAAATTAATTTAATTATATGAGAGCACTTATATTCCCAAACTAATTCTTTTAAATAGAGAGCCCCGCGGTGGGCGCCAAAATTGCTATGATGTTTTGTTTGTGTATGAGTTATGGATGTTTTTTAATAACATTATAGTTAAGTATAGGGTTTTTATCGTGGTTCTCGAAGAATTAGTTCGTAAGTACTTTTTAAAATTATTTTTATTATAATTATTTTGAGACACACATATATACTAATATAGACAGTATAAATTTAGAACCACATATCTTAAAATTGAAATTCTTACAATAATTAAATTATATTAGCAAACGTTGGTACCTTTCTGTCACTGAATGCCTAAATGAAACTGTTTTCCAAAATAAAGGGTTTAATCACCACTCAATATCTTCGTTATCAGTCTTGGTTATCCTTGTTTTTGTGAAATTGCTTTTCCAAATACACCACAATGTTTTAGTTATCAGCTTCCACCAGTTTAAAATATTTTTCTTCTTAATAGTATTTATAAATGGTTTATTCTTCTTTTTAATGATCTTCTGTCTTATAAGCTTATTTTTTCTTCTTCCAATCTCCAATCACCATATAAATATTATAATTTTAATTTCTTCTAATCTCCATATACATAATATAATTTTTAATTTCCAATTAATACTCTCTTAATACAATTTTTTTTAATCTCCATGTAATACACATTTAATACTATAAAACTTTAAATCACTGATTATTGCATACTGTACTGTATAATTAATACCCTAATACTGACCACTGTATACTATCTACTAATGAACTGCTTGTACTATTTTCTGACCGACTGACTAACTAACTTATTAATGAAGTAACTTCATACTGTCCTCTATCCTCCAAATTCCAGAGTATTTATATCATTTCATTGTTCCAGAATCATCTTGAAAGAAATCATATTCAAATCCTTCTATTTCCTAGATATATGAATGTTCTCGAATATTCTACTACGCAAATAAGGTTAACTTCCTTCTATTGACGTCTTATTTCAAAGGTCCAGATAATTCCTAACTTTTCTATAGAGAATTTTATGGACATTTAGGCTTCTCAGATCAGAATGTAAACTTATATGTAAATTAAACATCTTAAATTAATAAATAACACTATTTAAAATCCGTAATTATCATTTTAAATGTCTACTTTCTGTTCAAATTCACTCTTATTTTCAACTGTCATAATGCAATGTATATTTGTTTAATATTTGTTTATTGAAATGATTTCAATATGTTAAACAAATATACAACTTAAATGGATTTTTATATGAGTTTGTTGTTCATGAATTTCATGAAGCCATCATAATGAGGGTTCGAATCTGAAATAAAAGAGAGAAAAAGATTAGTAAATTGTTAAATAAATTTATTTTGACTTACCTGGTATAGTGTTAATAATTTCTGAATAGTATAGTTGCCTAGTGTATAGGTGAATCGTCTAAACCTTAAAAAGAACAGAAAAGAAGAATTTTAAAAAAATATTTAAAAATAGAAATTTTAAAAACGTCAGAAATAAACTGTCAAGTTTAATAGACTAAGTTTTATATCTGAACATTCTTTTTTTATAAATTCCCAAATAAGATGTGATTAAAGTGATTATGAGAAAGTAATGTGGCTTGACAAATATGTCAAACAGGACAGTTTTATGGTTTAAAATATTTAAATAGAAGACAGAAAAAAAAGAACGTTGGTTGCTGTTAGCAACGGATAAGAATTAGTTTTTTGGGACGCCGACGAGGATTTTTGGAGAAAGGGGAGCCCTGAAACTGTGGAATAGGTCGGGAGTGTTTTTTTAACTCGTCTAATTAGAATTCAGTTTTTCCACAGTTTCCACAGCAGAGATATCCAGAATTTGTTCCAGAGAGTAAGAGAAACAATTTGACTTATAAATTATATTGGAGTATAGAAATGTCATTTAAATTGAGAAAATTAAAATTCATGAATTAACATAAAATTGCGATAGGCCTTAAAAATTGAAAATATTAATGATCATTAAATTAAAAATAGAATAGTACGTACCTTAACTTTCGAAGAGAGGATTGATATTCCAGTTTCACCGATTATTTGCGAGTAGTTAGTTTCCTTTAAAGAAATCAGAACTGTTTTAAAGTGAGGTTGGATAATAATTTTGGAGATCATTTGAAAATTTGATTATATTTGAATGCAAGTTTAAAGTCATCGGAGTAAAGTGTTCAGTTTCTTTTTCTTTATAGTTCATTTAAACACTTTATAAAGTTGCAATACTTATTTAGTTTTTAGGTACTTGTAGAGAGTCTCCACATTTTGTCACATAAATTTTTATTGTCACGACACTAAACCTCATTAAGATTTACACGATTCCTATTTTTGTAAATTTTTAAAGGCAACCCAAGTTGCAGACGAATTTCATTGTTCATATTAAATTTCTTCAATATTAATAATTAACGTGCTTCATTTGGGTTAATTTATCAAAAGTCTAAAGTAAATTTTGGTTTAATTTCTTTTTGAACTCTACCAGGAGACTACAGAGTCGACGTCACACAGTGACAGATTGCTTAGAATACATAATTGAGCTAGCTGAGGTATATATTAAATTAAACAACTAACCACATATTTTAAAAATTACATTTATTATAAAAAAAAATAAAAATAATAAAATACAACTTTTTCAATTGGCGCCCAACGTGGGCCTCTGGGAAAACAGAAATAAGGGTGTTTTTAAGCAGATTTATTAATATTACACAGATTAGAGTAAAAATAAATTGGTGTGATTAGAGTTGCAGAGATTCTGGGGCAGTTAAAGTTAAATTTGAGACTAAATAGATATTAGGATAAAATGGCAGACCGAATGACTTTAAGAAATGGAAAAGAAGTCGTACCGAAAGAGAGTAAAGGAGAACAGGTGTTCGAACAGGAACAGGATATACAGGTAGATGAAGAAAGCAGAGGAGGATCAGGAGAAGTTGTAGTATATTTAGAGCAAGGCATACAAGAAGCAGGACAAGGTGATAGAGAGGGAAGTCTAACAGATAGTTTGAGAGAAGAGTTGGATGAGACAGTGAGAGATAGACGTGATGAAAGTGAGGATGAAAGTAGAGTGCAGGAGGAGAGACGCAGGGAAGGAGATGTTGGAGAGTCAGGGATGACACAGATGGATATGAGGCAAATAATGCGGATGCTACAACAGATGGATCATAATATTAGGGGGGATATGCACAAAATGGATAGTAATATTAACAATATTAGGGGGGGTATGAACAAAATGGAAAATAATATTAAAGGAGAACTTAGGGGAGAGTTAATTAAAATGAGGAAAGAAATCAAAGAAGAAGTGAAGATAGTCAGGGAAGAGATGTTACACATTACCCAAGGTTTAGAAGAGAAAGTAGAACAGGTCAGAGGAGAAAGTGAGAATTTTAAGAGGAATGTACAGGAGGAGATATCCAGAGAAAAAGCCATAATTAGAGCGGAAATAGGACAGGAAATTGGGAGCAGATTTGTAGAGTTGGGAACATCCATTCAAGAGAATTTACCATGGGAAATAAACAAAAAAGTTAATAAGCAGAATAAAGATATTGTTAGGAAGGTAGAAAGTGTTAAAAGGCAAACCCAGGATCATGAGGAAAAACTTACCATTATCAAAAACAATATAAAGATGGGATTGCAGAATTTGGAACTGGAAATGGGTAGGCATGCAAATCAGGCCGAAAACGAAGATAGAGTATTACAGGGACAAGTTGAGGAATTGAGAGAGAAATTTAAAAATGCAAGTGAGTCAAATCTAGGACAAACAAGGGGAGTGAGTACTGTGATGCCGAGTTTTAATGACGGGGGAATTAAGTTTGACGGAAACCTGAATCACTTACATCCTAGAATATTTGTAGATATCATCAAAAATAAGGTAAAGAATGTAAGGGATCCGATAGAAATGAAATTGAATATTCGAAACATGTTAGTGGGCATGCCATTATTATGGTTTTGCAATAATGAAAATCCCATAAATAATGTGCAGGAATTTGAGGCCAAGTTTATTAACTATTTTTGGGGAGAAAACCAACAGGCTAGTTTCAGGGAGCGGTTGTATTTTGGGAAATTCAATTATGAAAAAAGTACCAACTACAATCTGTACGCAATGCAGGTATTCCAGACAGCACAATACTTAGAACCGGCTATGCGAAAAGAGGAGATTGTCCTATACATCGCCAGGCAATATAACCATAACATGGCGGAAACAATAGCTCTTCACAATATAAAGACGATGGAAAGTTTGACAGGATATCTTCAGAGGATTGAGAGGAGTGTAGGGACGCAGAATCGAAATGGACAAGAGCAAGGGACATATAGGAATAACATAACAAATAGACAGGGATATGTGAATCGAGGGAATAATTATAGGGAAAGAGAATTTGAGAGACAAAATAGAAGCAGGGATTTTACAAATAGGGGAGAGAATATGAACAATGTCAGGAGAGATATCGGAAGATATAACTGGGAACGTAGACAAGGGAATCCAAACAATGATAGAGGGAATAACTGGAGACAAGGAAATGACAGAGGCAATAATTGGAGACAGAACCAGGGAAATTATTAACAGGAAACGAGAAATAGGGAAGTTTACAGAGAAGAGAATCCAAGATATAATAGGGCGGAAAATAAGGAGAGAAGACAGGTGAATGTAGTTAGAACAGAGGAGAATAGGGGGGAAGCAAGTGTTGATGCAGAAGGGAGAAATTTTGTTTAGACCGCTCCTATGTGCATAATATTGTCTACTTATCAAAGTATGAACATCCAAGGGAGTTTATTAGAGATACTGGGAATTAAATAAAATTAATAACACTAATACTTTAAAGTTTATTGAAGGGTACATACAAGATTCAGTATACAAGTATACAAGTTATTATTAGATACAGGTTCAGAAGTAACTCTAATCAACAAAAACATTGTAAATAATTTAAATAAGGACAATATTATGACACGAATTTGGTACTATAAGATATAAGTTTTGTAAATAGAAGGATAATTAATAAATAAGCATATCTTAAGATAAATTTGACAATTAAATAATTTATTAGGAACAGATGTACAGAATAATGATGAATTTATATAAACAAAAAAGGTTGATTTATTTTCAAGTAGATTTATAGGAGTTATAGAAGGATTTATAGAAGTATAAATAAATGAGCAAAGTACTATGGACAAATAATCGATATTTTGTAGAAATTGGGAAATAGGAAATATTATAATGATAAATAGTATATGCGAAAATAAGATGAAAAATAGAATTATATGAAATATTGAAATATGAAATATAGGGAGTTATATGTAGAGATGATGAAATGAATATTATATACGAATGTAAAAAGAATAAATAATAATGCGGCAATGAATAAAGATACTGAAATAGTATATGCGGAAATAAATAAATAAAGATATAAAATAAAGAGGGGAACAATTATAAGAATTTCTACGAAAATAGTACAAGAAATAAATAGTACAGGCAAAGAAGTTAAGAAATTGAGAAAGTACTTGGAAATTTGATTCTGAAGTTGATATAATTAGTGAAAGATTTGTAGATTTTGTTTGAAGAATTCTGTATTTGTCATAGAGTAAATTATAAAAAAAAATATTCAAGAGATATGCTTAATAATAAAAGTTAGTTTATTGTTATGTTAATATTAATAAAATATTTAAGTTTACCGGTAAGAATTTAGATTTAGTAAGTACTGATAGTTAGCAATGAACAAAATCCAAATTGGGGGGAAGTTGAAATGATTTCAATATGTTAAAAAAATATACAACTTGGATTTTTGTATGAGTTTGTTGTTCATGAATTTCATGAAGCCATCACAATGTGGGTTCGACTCTGAAATAAAAGAGAGAAAAAGATTAGTAAATTGTTAAATAAATTAATTTTGACTTACCTGGTATAGTGTTAATAATTTCTGAATACTATAGTTGCCTAGTGTATAGGTGAATCGTCTAAACCTTAAAAAGAACAAAAAAGAAGAATTTTAAAAAAATATTTAAACATAGAAATTTTAAAAACGTCAGAAATAAACTGTCAAGCAAGTCTGTGGGAGCTAAATTAATAGGGGTTTTGTTAAATAAGAAATTACAATGATGTAGAGATAAAAAGAATAAATTATATTAATAGACTAAGTTTTATATCTGAACATTCTTTTTTTATAAATTCCCAAATAAGATGTGATTAAAGTGATTATGAGAAAGTAATGTGGCTTGACAAATATGTCAAACAGGACAGTTTTATGGTTTAAAATATTTAAATAGAAGACAGAAAAAAAAAGAACGTTGGTTGCTGTTAGCAACGGATAAGAATTGGTTTTTTGGGACGCCGACGAGGATTTTTAGAGAAAGGGGAGCCCTGAAACTGTGGAATAGGTCGGGAGTGTTTTTTTAACTCGTCTAATTAGAATTTAGTTTTTCCACAGTTTCCACAGCAGAGATATCCAGAATTTGTTCCAGAGAGTAAGAGAAACAATTTGAGTTATAAATTATATTGGAGTATAGAAATGTCATTTAAATTGAGAAAATTAAAATTCATGAATTAACATAATTGCGATAGGCCTTAAAAATTGAAAATATTAATGATCATTAAATTAAAAATAGAATAGTACGTACTTTAACTTCCGAAGAGAGGATTGATATGCCAGTTTCACCGATTATTTGCGAGTAGTTAGTTTCCTTTAAAGAAATCAGAACTGTTTTAAAGTGAGGTTGGATAATAATTTTGGGGATCATTTGAAAATTTGATTATATTTGAATGCAAGTTTAAAGTCAGCGGAGTAAAGTGTTCAGTTTCTTTTTCTTTATAGTTCATTTAAACACTTTATAAAGTTGCAATATTTATTTAGTTTTTAGGTACTTGTAGAGAGTCTCCACATTTTGTAATAAATTTTTATTGTCACGACACTAAACCTCATTAAGATTTACACGATTCCTATTTTTGTAAATTTTTAACGGCAACCCAAGTTGCAAACGAATTTTATTGTTTATATTAAATTTGTTCAATATTAATAATTAACGTGCTTCATTTGGGTTAATTTATCAAAAGTCTAAAGTAAATTTTGGTTTAATTTCTTTTTGAACTCTACCAGGAGACTACAGAGTCGACGTCACACAGTGACAGATTGCTTAGAACACATAATTGAGCTAGCTGATGTATATATTAAATTAAACAACGAACCACATATTTTAAAAATTACATTTATCATAAAAAAAATAAAAATAATAAAATACAACTTTTTTAATATATATATATAGATATATATATATATATATATATATATATATATATATATATATATATATATATATATATATATATGTGTGTGTGTGTGTGTGTATGTGTGTGTGTGTGTGTGTGTGTGTGTGTGTGTGTATGTGAAAAGGAGATAATACTGGGAGATACCCTTTTATAACTGAGAAAGGAAAATAAAACTAGGATGCTTGGGTACATGTCCTTTTTAATTCAAGGTCTAAGCTTTCGTCAATGATTACTGACATCATCAGAGTAAACTACAAACAAATGAAAGAACAAACAATGAAGAAGTGGAAACTAAGTATACAAATTTACAAAACACTTACCCAAATTATAGCAAGCAACTCAGTGACTTGGATGGAACACAAAGAAAGTATTATCTATGTATATATTAAACATAGTTTCAGATACATAAGAAGTGGTGTCCATAGTTCACAATGTGATTTTTATTTAATTAATAACGATCTATTTACTTTAAATCTAACCGCAAACAATTAA
Source organism: Diabrotica balteata (assembly GCA_918026665.1). Classification (NCBI taxonomy): domain Eukaryota; kingdom Metazoa; phylum Arthropoda; class Insecta; order Coleoptera; family Chrysomelidae; genus Diabrotica; species Diabrotica balteata. The sequence continues at coordinate 74,758,598 of OU898278.1, read as the reverse complement.
AACATTTACACGTAGTTTAAAACAATCTAATAGCAATTAACAATTTACGGCGGTGTCACTAAACTTGTTTGAAATAGCGCAATAATTTGAATTGTAAAAATGACATATATAATCTAAAATGTTAACACGAATACTGAAATAAATATAAAATATAAAAAATAAAATAATTAAAATTTGCAATTAACGGGTTGATGGAAAATATAATAAAATAATACAGATGAGGAATGTTTTTATAATAATGATGGAGATATAGTATTTTCAGCGAGTTGTGTTACATTTATAATGCAAAAATGCCATCAATCACAAGAAGGATGTGGATAATTTAAGTTCAATCTACAGCTTCCTGCTTAAACAAAATATTTCACGAATAAAAAAATTGTCGCCTAAATATACGAGTAATAGGTTAGATTTTTAACTATTTTATTTTAAAAATATAAAAAAAATACTAGTAATAGTATTTTTTTTTATATTTTTAAATTAAAATAGTTAAAAATCTAACCTATATCACTCATAGATCTAGGCGACAATTTTTTTATTCCTGAAATATTTTGTTTAAACAGGAAGGTGTAGATAGAACTTAAATTATCCACATCCTTCTTGTGATTGATGGCATTTTTCGCATTATAAATGTAACACATCTCAAGTATTTTTCGCTGAAAATCTCTATTAGATACATCTAAGATAAATGTGTCATTATAGAGGACTCTGTGGTCTGTGCTATTGACGCGAATACTAAGATTTGTAGATTGTGGTTTGAGTCTGCAATTACTTTTATGAAGGGCCAATCTTTTACTTAACCTTTGGCCAGTCTGACCAATACAAACTAAGCCACATTCACATGGGATGCCATATATTACGTTGGAACGTTGTAAGGTAGGAGAAGGATCTTTTAATCGGGTGTAAAACAAGTTAAGTGTTTTTTGGTTGTAAATAGATATTTTTATATTGAATTCACCAAATAAACTAATGAGTAATCTAGATAGATTTTGTATAAAAGGTAGTTTACCACATCTCATATGAGTATCAACTAGAGTAACATTCTGATTTGCATCTTTGTTTACAATAGGATTAGAGAATAACAATTTGTTAAGCAGTTTTTTTGGATATTGATTAGATAACAATATATCATATAAAATTTTAATGTTTTTGTTAACAAATTTAGGATGGCAAATCTTAGTGATTCTATTTTTCATTGCTAGAACAACATTAATTTTCTGTTTTTCGGGATGATAGGAATTGTATGGAATAAATCTCCCGGAATTACTGTTTTTACGATACCAATCAAGGCAAATCAAATTACTTTCAGTTCTAACAACTAAAGTATCTAAGAAAGAGACCGAGGAGTTAGACTCCTCCTCCACTGTGAATTTTAAGTGTGAATTGTATGAATTAAAGATATTAAGTGTATATTGTACCTTATCATGTGGAACGGCCATAATTAAGTCATCAATATAGAGATAAATAAATGGAATTGTGAAATTCACCTGGTCAATAACAAAGTTAAATAATTTGTTCATCACAATTTCAGCCATAATGTGAGAAGTACCCCACCCATCGGTATACCTGTGCTTTGTTTATAGAATTTGTTTTCAAAACAGAAAAAAGTATTGTTATACAAGTATGTAATAATATTAACAAATTGATCCTTAGGATTAGTGCAACAGGCTTCAATTAGATTAAAATGTTCTTCAACTTTCGATTTTATAAGAATTAAAGGTATGTTTGTAAACAAAGATACTACATCGACTGAAACAATCATGTAACCCTCCGGTATCGTCATGTTATGTATCTTTTTAGTAAAACCAAAAGTATCTTTTATACTAAATTTGTTATATTTTAAGAAAGCTTTATCAAGAATGTCTGATAGAAAGTTGGCCAAAGGTTGAGTGGAACTTTGTACACATGATATAATAGGTCTTAGAGGTACATCAGGTTTGTGTAGTTTTGGCAATCCATAATATTTTGGACCAATACCATTATACATGGTAAGCTTCTTTGCCATTTCTGGAGTGATGTGTGAATTATCTTTTAAGTGTTTTATTATATTATTACAACTTCTTTCAATTTTATAAGTAGGATCACTATTAACTGGTACATAAGTGTGAGTATCATTTAAGAGGTCTAGTGATTTATTAATGTATGTCTTTCTCCATCACTGCAGAAACGTTACCTTTATCTGATCTCATTACTAAGAGGTTAGGATTATTTTTTAATGATATTTTGTGCTGTTTCAGGTACATATGAAATAATGTTCTGGTATGATGCTATTTGAGAGGTTCTATATCCACTTACTATTAGAATTTTTTAATCAATTATTTCTATTACTTGTTAAGTTTTTTAACTTTTTTATATTGACTTTTTTAATTCTCTTGAAGTGTTTATTGTATGTGATTAATTGTCTCTCCATAAAAACAATAAAAATATCGGAGGGTAACGATTGCTGCAAAATTGCTATATAATAGTTGGCTTGCTTTTATAATTTAATTACAAACAAATGAGTGTCATGTATAGTAATATTACGTAATTTAACATTTACCTGTTGAGTCAGTGCACCAATTTTATGTATGTTGTGGTTACCAAGATGTTGTGGTGCGGTCCATAGTTGTTTGGTGTTGTTATTAATAAACTTCGGTAGTACTTCATTTCTTTTATATTCGAGTAGAAAGATCTTTTTGTTCTTCTGTGCAGCTAATTTTCTTTGAGTTCCAGCAAATTGTTTCATGATGTTAACCAAATATGCCCCAAATCGTAATCTTATAAAGTCATAGAATGTTCGTATTTTATTGATCTTATAACCAAAAGGATGATAATGGGTACGAATAATATGTAGTGAAAAAGAGATAATACTGGGATATACCCTTTTATAACTGAGAAAGCAAAATAAAATTTGGCTGCTTCGTTAGATGTGCTTTTTAATTAAAGGTCTAAGCTTTCGTCAATGATTATTGACATCATCAGAGTAAACTACAAACAAACGAAAGAACAAACAATGAGAAAGTGGAAACTAAGTATACAAATTTACAAAACACTTACCCAAATTACAGCAAGCAACTCAGTGACTAGGGTGGAACACAAAGAAAGTATTATCTATGTATATATTAAACATAGTTTCAGATACATATGAAGTGGTATCCAAAGTTCACATTTTGTTTTTTATTTAATTATTAACGATCGATTTACTTTAAAACTAACCAAAAACAATTGAAAAATTTACACGTAGTATAAAACAATCTCAAAGTAATTAACAATTTACGGCGGTGTCACTAAACTTGTTTGAAATAGCGGAATAATTTGAATTGTAAAAATGACATATATAATCTACAAAATGTTAACACGAATACTGAAATAAATATAAAATATAAAATATAAAATAATTAAAATTGGCATTAAACGGGTTGATGGAAAATATAATAAAATAATACAGATGAGGAATGTTTTTATAATAATGATGGAGATGTAGTATTTTCAGCGAGTTGTGTTACATTTATAATGCAAAAATGCCATCAATCACAAGAAGGATGTGGATAATTTAAGTTCAATCTACAGCTTCCTGCTTAAACAAAATATTTCAGGAATAAAAAAATTGTCGCCTAAATATACGAGTGATAGGTTAGATTTTTAACTATTTTATTTTAAAAATATAAAAAAATACTATATCTCCATCATTATTATAAAATAAAGTTATCCAAAATAAAGGCTACAATCACCACTCAATATCTTCTTTATCAGCCTCGGTTATCCTTATTTTTATAAAACTGCTATTTTCAAATATACCAGACTGTTTTAATTATCAGCTTCTACCAATTTAAAATATTTTTCTTCGTAATAGCATTTATAAATGGGTGAAATATTCTTCTTTATTTATTGTTTCTTCTTTGCTTCTTACTTATAATCCTATTTTTTCTTCTTAATAATCTCCAATAACCATATAGATATAATAATTTTAATATACTTTCAAATACTATAAAACTTTGAATCACTGATTACTGCATACTGTACTGTATAATTAATACTTTAGTACTAACCACTGTATTTAACTAACTCCATACTGTCTTGAACTGTCTCCCCCCCCCCACTCTCATACTGTTATACTAACTGTCTGACGAATCCTTGCTCTAAATTACATCGTATTTATATCTTTTCATCGTTCCCGAATATTTTAGCCACAAATCATGTTTGAAACTCTTCATCTCATCAATATCCGAACGTTATCAAATAATGTAACATGCCAATAGGGTTAACTGTCATCTATTGACGTGTTATTTAAATGCTCTAGAAAATTCTTAATTTTTCTATGGATAATTTAATGGACATTTAGGATTTACAGATCAGAATATACACTTATATATAAACTAAACATCTTAAATTAATACATAACACTATTTTACATCCGTAATTATTATTCAAATGTCACTTTCTGTTAAAATTCATTCTTCTGTCATTATAATACAGTGTATATTTGGTTGCCTATGCACATGGCTCACTTAAATATATCTATAATATTATAATTATTAAAATAAAACTTTTTACACTTATTATTATGCTAATTTCTTAAAAATACCCTCATATAAATATTTTTTATAATATTCTCTAGTCTATAACTTATAAATTATTTCTTTAATCACTATTTAAGTTTATTAATTAAAAATCATAATATTATTATGCTAATTTCTTCTATATCTATTATTATCTCAATACCCCAAAATTAATTTAAAAAAATAATTCATTTATTATTTTTTTAAATATTAATTTTCTTATCCACACACATTCGTAAATATATTAATTAATATAATTAAATAATTTAATTTTCTATCTAAAATTGCCTTATTAACTACGCCTATGTTTTCATGTCTATGTCAAATGTCATGTCAATTGAGTGCCATATTTTGTATTTACAAAGAAAATCAGCTTTTATGTTTGTTTATTAATAGACAAGATTTAGGAAACCAGTCCTTCTTTTCGATCAAAGGACTTTCTTTAATATAAATGGTAAGTTTTACACTTTTCATATTATTTTTAGAAAGAAATTTACATAATTAATCTTATATAACCACAAACTATGTTTTATTTTAGGCATACAAACAAAGGACAAAATCAACACCTTCTCAAAAATACCAAACATGATGTCAAATTGATACATTATTCCACAACAATGAAATGAAACATCTGTCCCTTTCAACAAATCAAGTTTAATGAAATGGATCTATCAGTGAACTGTTTGTGGCGTTATCAGTGTTAAAAGTATAGAAAACTGTTTGTAGTGTTATTATTTACTGTTATCAGTGTTAAAAGTATTGAAAACATTATTCAATCTCTTCATGATATTTGAAAATATCATTAATATGAAATATCCCTCTAATTTTATTGTCTGCATCTATCAACACATAACTGTTTTGTCCATTCTGATTTTCGATTCTGTATGGACCTTCAAACATTGGTTGTAATTTCTTACAACGGTTTTCTCTCAAATTACCTTGTCTAAGTGAACGAATTAAAACTTTTTCTCCTTTTTGAAATGTGATTGGTTTTTTAATTGTTCGATTTTGTCTTCTGATATATTTTTCAGCTTTCCTCATAATTCTCCTGTTCACTCTCTGCATTACTTGTTTCAACATATCTTGGTTATATTCACTAATCCATTTTCTGTTTCCTATATGACCAAACATTAAATATTCTGGTACTTCCTCTGTATTTAAATTATGTGTATTATTTAAAAAATATTCCACTTGTTCGATATGTTCTTGCCATCTTACGTGTTGAACCTGGCATAGTATCCTTAAATATTTTATAACTTCTTTAATATATCTTTCTGCAGGATTCGCTTGAGGATGTCTGATACTTGTAAAATGAATGTTGATCCCCTTTTTCTCACAAAATGCCCGAAATTTTTGGTTGTTAAAATATGTAGCGTTATCTATTATGCAATTTCTGAATGTTCCTATATAGTTTAATAACTTTTGTATAAAAATCAACTATCACTAGTATATGCTTATTTTCTGTTGGACTGGGAACTAAATTTGAGATGAAATCCATGGCAACTGTATTTAGTTTTTCGTATGAAACATTGGATTGATATGTGTTCTAGTTTTTGAAATTCTTTTCTTTGTTGATTTGACATATTTGTCATTGGGTAGTAATTTCTTTTGCTATACTTATGTCATTCTTTGCAAATTACTTAGCTCTAAATAACATCCATAGTTTTCTTGAACCAATATGCATGTAACTTTTATGTAAATCTTTCAATATCTTCCTTGCCAAAGTTCTACTGATTACATATACTTCTATGCCATTATTTATCTTAGAGTACATTCCATCTTTCTTAAGGACTTTTTGTTTTTCACTCAAATTGATTTGATCTCTTATGATTTCTTCTTTAGAATATAATCCAGTGTTTTCTACTAACTGATTTAATCCAATTTTTATTGCTCGCTGCCCTTTTTGTGATGTATTTGCTAACCTTGACAAAGCATCTGACACTATGTTGGATTTTCCAGAAATGTATTTGATTTTAAAACAGTATTCACTCAGTATTAGGTTCCAACGATGTACTCGACTGTTTCGATATTTGTTATTTAATATAGATGTTAAAGCTTGGTGATCTGTTTCTATAGTAAATTCATTACCCAACAGATAAAATCTTAATTTTGTGACACAGTGTATGATACTTGCTAGTTCTAATTCTGAAACTGAGTAACATTTTTCATGTGGCTTTGTAATTCTTGAAATGAATTGTATCGGGTATTCGACCCCATCGTGTATTTGTAATAATATCCCTGATAATCTCTCTATTGAGGCATCTCTTCTTAATATAAATGGCTTTGTATAGTCAGGATGGTATATTTTTAATTTTGACAGAAAAATGTTTTTGATTTCTTGGAATGCTAGTTGTATTCGTTGATCCCATCTCCATTTTACACCTTTTCTCAGCAGTTCAAGTAATGGAATTTCTTTTATACTTAGATCTGGTATCATCCTTTTATAATACTTAATGATTCCAATTCCAATTCCATTTTACTAACCGCGGAAATATTTTCGAACATTTTATTCGCCTCTACTGGGAGGAATTTTACCAGCTCACTAAATCATATAGCAACCTACTACTACGTAGGAATCTTCTTCTTTGTAATTTAACTTTCCTTAAAGCCTGCCGAGAGAAGGTCATTCTCAAATTTCTAAAACTCAAACACCACACTTCTTCTATCTCCCAAATTCTTAGAAAGGCTAGTATTGCGCTTCTGCGTGAAGCTATTCATTCCACTAAACGAAAATTCGATGTCACAAATAGCAATAGTTTCAATACCTGGTACATCCTATATTATGGAGCATTTTCGACCGTATCAATACACAATCAGCCCAAAACACTTTCGAATCTAAAAGTGAAACTCAGAAGCGCAAACTATTGAAAGAAGAAGATAGATAGAAGCGGAAACAAATTCCAAAAACCTCAACGTTGGAACCCACTATAGTGGTCTACAACTTCTCTGATACCTATATTTCGACCATTGCCACTCAAGCTTTAGTAAAGGTTTCAATTACTCTGTTAAGTCACATTCCAATTGAGACAATCATCTGTCAAACTGAAAGAGCCATCTCCAGTTTATCTTCCAAAGATGCTGAAATAACCAGACAAGACCTCTCTAGAGTTCTTAGAAACTCAAAGCCGCGTATTCAAAATATTAACCAATCCGAGAAAAAAGCCCTGAAAGAACTTCAGTCAAATCTAAATCTACTCATTCGTCCCGCCGATAAAGGAAACGCCACCGCCATCCTAAACACTTCTTCTTACAAATTCTCAAATCTCGTTAATACTCCAGACTACAAACCAATTTCTAATAATCCAACAACCTTTCTGGAAAAACCAACAAAAGCCATTATCAATAAAACCTCTCTTCCTGTTGACATATAAAAATCTCTAATTCCTCGTGAAAAGTCTTTAGGAACACCTCGAATATATGGCGTTCCCAAAATTCATAAACCCGATATTCCTCTACGTCCCATTGTCAGTACATACAACTGCCCTACACAACCATTGGCCAAGTATTTGGCTAAAACTCTACAATATTTTGCGGAAAATGCTTCATCCTTCGTCAAAAACTCTTTTCATTTCATCGAACTTCTTAAACAAGACCCTATATCACCGTCAGACATTCTAGTAAGTTTCCATATTGTCTTACTTTTTACAAACATTCTTATAGATGAAACTTTAAACATTCTGAAAACTAAATACAGTATCCAACAAGACCACCTATCTCTCATTCAACATTGTATGTCCAACACCTATTTCATCTTTCCAAATTAATTCTACAGACAAATAAATGGTGCCCCAATGGGCTCCCCTCTATCTCCAGTAATTGTGAATATCTTTATGGAAAAGTTCGAGACCCGAGCAGAATCCACATCAATGCTCAAGCCCAGATGTTGACTACGATATGTTAACGATACATTCGTCATTTGGCCCCATGGCAGGAATGCTTTAGTGTCTTTTCAAATCCATCTAAATGGTATACATCCTACTATCCAGTTTACTATGTAAACTGATTCATCCCTACCGTTTCTCAATATTTTCATCAAGAAAATCCCTAGGTTTCCATTACTCTGCTTATCAAAAACCCACACATACCACACACACACACACACACACACACACACACACACACACACACATATATATATATATATATATATATATATATATATATATATATATATATATATGTATTGTAATAGTTTTGTTTTTATTATTTTTATGTTTTATTGTTAATAAATATAATTTTAATTGAATTGAAGTGAATTTTAAAAGTATGTAGTTCGTTGTTAATATACTATACCTCGGCTAGCTCAATTATTTGTTCTAAGCAATCTGTCACTGTGTGACGTCAACTCTGTAGTCTCCTGGTAGAGTTCAAAAAGAAATTAAACCAAAATTTACTTTATATTTTTGATAAATTAACCCAAATGAAGCACGTTATTTATTAATATTGAACAAATTTAATATAAACAATAAAATTCGTCTGCAACTTGGGTTGCCTTTAAAAATTTACAAAAATAGGAATCGTGTAAACCTTAATGTGTCGTGAAAATAGAATTTGATTACAAAATGTGGAAACTCTCTACAATTACCTTAAATCTAAATGACTATTGCAACTTTATAAAGTGTTTAAATGAAATATAAAGAAAAGAAAACTGAACACTTTATGCCGCTGACTTATAACTAGCATTAAAATATAATCAAAATTTCAAATGATCCCCAAAATTATTATCCAAACTCACTTTCAAACAGTTCTGATTTTTTTTTTTTAAAGAAAACTAACTACTCGCAAAATAATCGGTGATACTGGAATATCTATCCTCTCTTCGGAAGTTAAAGGTACGTACTATTATATTTTTATTTTAATGATCATTAATATTTCAATTTTTAAGGCCTATCGCAATTAGTTAATTCATGAATTTTTACTTTTTCAATCTAAATGACATTTCTGCACTCCAATTATAATTTATAAGTCAAAATTTCTCTTACTCTCTGGAACAAATTCTGGATATCTCTATTTGAAAATGTGGAAAAACTAAATTATAATTAAACGATTTTAAAGCACTCCCGGACTATTCCACCTTTTTAGGGCTCTTCCTCCAAAATTTTCGTCGCCTCCAACAACCTATTCTTCCTTGTTAACCGCCATAGCTAGCACCCCATACCAAAATTATTCGTTGCTAACAGCAACCCACTTTCTTTTTTCATTCCGTCTTCTATTTTATTCAACCATAAAACTGTCCTGTTTTGACATATTTGTCAAACCACATTAATTTCTCATAAGCACTTTAATCACATCTAATTTGGGAATTTAAAAAAAAAATTCAGATATAAAACTTAACAATACTAATATAATTTATTCTTTTCATCTCCACATCATTGTAATTTATTTAACAAAACCCCTATTAATTTAGTTCCCACAGACTTTTGACAGTTTATTTTTCTGACGTTTATTTTTAAAATTTCTATGTTTAAATAATTTTTTAAGAATTCTTCTTTTTTATTCCTTTTAAGGTTTAGACGATTCACCTATACACTAGGCAACTATACTATTCAGAAATTATTAACACTATACCAGGTAAGTCAAAATTAATTTATTTAGCAATTTACTAATCTTTTCTCCCTTTTATTTCAGAGTCGACCCCACATTGTGATGGCTTCATGAAATTCATGAACAACAAACTCATATAAAAATCCCTTTAAGTTATATCCTCTTTGACATATTGAAATCATTTCAACTTCCCCCCAATTTGGATTTTGTTCAGTGCTAACTATCAGCACTTACTAAATCTAAATTCTTACCGATAAACTTAAACATTTTATTAATATTAACATAACAATAAACTGACTTTTATTAATAAGCATATCTCTTGAATATTTTTTTTTTTTTAATAATTTACTCTATGAAAAATACAGACTTCTCCAAACAAAATCTACAAATCTTTCACTAATTATATCAACTTCAGAATCAAATTTCCAAGTACTTTCCCAATTTCATTACTTCTTTTCCTGTACTATTTATTTCTCGTACTAATTTCGTAGAAATTCTTATAATTGTTCCCCTCTTTATTTTATATCTTTATTCATTTATTTTCGCATATACTATTTCAGTATCTTTATTCATTGCCGCATTATTATTTATTCTTTTTGTATCCGCATATAATATCCATTTCATCATCTCTACATATAACTCTCTATATTTCATATTTCAATATTTCCTATAATTCTATTTTTCATCTTATTTCCCACATATTTTCACATATACTATTTATCATTATAATATTCCCTATTTCCCAATTTCTACAAAATATCGATTTGTCCATAGTACTTTGCTCATTTATTTATACTTGTAACTCCTATAAATTTACTTGAAAATAAATCAACCTCTTTTTTTTTTATATATAAATTCATCATTATTCTGTACATCTGTTCCCAATAAATTATTTGAGTCATGTTATTATCAAATTTATCTCAAGATATGCTTATGTATTAATTATCCTTCTATTTACAAAACTTATATCTAATAATATAAAATTCGTGTCATAATATTGCCTACCCTTGTATGTTTATTCATAATACTTATAAATTCCCTCTATATTAAATATCCCTCTAATTTTATTAGTTTCTGGATGTCTTAGTTCATAACTGTTTACCCCATGTTCAGTACTAATGACATAAGGTCCTTCAAATGGCAAAAGTAATTTTCCACACAGATTTTCATTCCTTTTAGGCACCTGTAGTGACCTGATAAGTACCTTCTCCCCTTTTTCAAAAATAACTCTTTTCTTTCTCTTCTTATTGATTCTATTTACATAACGACTTGCATTTCTTATTAAATTTTGGTTCACCTTCTTCATTACTTCTTGAATGTCCCCTGTATTACTGATTTCCCAAGGTCTTTCTGGATACTTTCCAGACATTAGGAAATATGGGCATTGTTTGGTGATTCCATGTGGTGTCTCATTTAAAAATCTTTCAACTTGTGGCAAATTTTCCTGCCATAAATAATGTTGTCTAGCACACAAAATTCTTAAGAATTTTACCACCTCTTTGACATATCTTTCTGCAGGATTAGATGCGGGTCTTCTGATACTAATGAAATTTAATTGGATTTTTTTTTCTTCACAAACTCTTTTTAATCTTGGACTTTCAAAATATGTGGCATGATCTAAGATAATTGTTTCTGGAGTACCTACTTCCTCTATGTATTTTTCTAGATAGTATTTTACGGTTTTTACATTTGTCCTTATTTAAATTATTTACAATGTTTTTGTTGATTAGAGTTACTTCTGAACCTGTATCTAATAATAACTTGTATACTGAATCTTGTATGTACCCTTCAATAAACTTTAAAGTATTAGTGTTATTATTTTTATTTAATTCCCCAGTATCTCTAATAAACTCCCTTGGATGTTCATACTTTGATAAGTAGACAATATTATGCACATAGGAGCGGTCTAAACAAAATTTCTCCCTTCTACATCAACACTTGCTTCCCCCCTATTCTCCTCTGTTCTAACTACATTCACCTGTCTTCTCTCCTCATTTTCCCCCCTATTATATCTTGGATTCCCTTCTCTGTAAACTTCCCTATTTCTCGTCTCCTGTGGATAATTTCCCTGGTTCTGTCTCCAATTATTGCCTCTGTCATTCCCTTGTCTCCAGTTATTCTCTCTATCATTGTTTGGATTCCCTTGTCTACGTTCCCAGTTATATCGTCCGATATCTCTCCTGACATTGTTCAAATTCTCTCCCCTATTTGTAAAATCCCTGCTTCTATTTTGTCTCTCAAATTCTCTTTCCCTATAATTATTCCCTCGATTCACATATCCCTGTCTATTTGCTGTGTTATTCCTATATGTCACTTGCTCTTGTCCATTTCGATTCTGCGTCCCTACACTCCTCTCAATCCTCTGAAGATATCCTGTCAAACTTTCCATCGTCTTTATATTGTGGAGAGCTATTGTTTCTGCCATGTTATGGTTATATTGCCTGGCAATGTATAGGACAATCTCCTCTTCTCGCATAGCCGGTTCTAAATATTGTGCTGTCTGGAATAACTGCATTGCGTACAGATTGTAGTTGGTACTTTTTTCATAATTGAATTTCCCAAAATACAACCGCTCCCTGAAACTAGCCTGTTGGTTTTCTCCCCAAAAATAGTTAATAAACTTGGCCTCAAATTCCTGCACATTATTTATGGAATTTTCATTATTGCAAAACCATAATAATGGCATGCCCACTAACATGTTTCGAATATTCAATTTCATTTCTATTGGATCCCTTACATTCTTTACCTTATTTTTGATGATATCTACAAATATTCTAGGATGTAAGTGATTCAGGTTTCCATCAAACTTTATTCCCCCATCATTATAACTCGGCACCACAGTACTCACTACTCTTGTTTGTCCTAGATTTGATTCCAAACGCTGAATCTCCTCACTTGCATTTTTAAATTTCTCTCTCAATTCCTCAACTTGTCCCTGTAATACTCTATCTCCCTTTTCCGCCTGATTTGCATGCATACCCATTTCCAGTTCCAAATTCTGCAATCCCTTCTTTATATTATTTTTTATAATGGTAATTTTTTCCTCATAATCCTGAGTTTGCCTTTTAACACTTTCTACCTCCCTAACAATCTCTTTATTCTGCTTATTAACTTCTTTGTTTATTTCCATTGGTAAATTCTCTTTAATGGCTGTTCCCAACTCTACAAATCTGCTCCCAATTTCCTGTCCTATTTCCGCTCTAATTATGGCCTTTTCTCTGGATATCTCCTCCTGTACATTCCTCTTAAAATTCTCACTTTCTCCTCTGACCTGTTCTACTTTCTCTTCTAAACCTTGGGTAATTTGTAGCATCTCTTCCCTGACTATCTTCACTTCTTCTTTGATTTCTTCCCTCATTTTAATTAACTCTTCCCTAAGTTCTCCTTTAATATTATTTTCCATTTTGTTCATATCCCCCCTAATATTGTTAATATTACTATCCATTTTGTGCATATCTCCCCTAATATTATGATCCATCTGTTGTAACATCCGCATTATTTGCCTCATATCCATCTGTGTCATCCCTGACTCTCCAACATCTCCTTCCCTACGTCTCTCCTCCTGCACTCTACATTCATCCACACTTTCATCACGTCTATCTCTCACTGTCTCATCCAACTCCTCTCTCAAACTATCTGTTAGACTTCCCTCTCTATCACCTTGTCCTGCTTCTTGTCTGCCTTGCTCTAAATATTGTACTACAAATTCTCCTGATCCTCCTCTGCTTTCTTCATCTACCTGTATACCCTGTTCCTGTTCTAACACCTGTTCTCCTTCACTCTCTTTCGGTACGATTTCTTTTCCATTTCTTAAAGTCATTCGGTCTGCCATTTTATCCTAATCTCTATTTATTCTCAAATTTAACTTTAACTACCCCAGAATCTCTACAACTCTAATCACACCAATTTGTTTTTATTTTAATCTGTGTATTATTAATAAATCTGCTTAAAAATTACACCCTTATTTCTGTTTTCCCAGAGGCTCCACGTTGTTAGCGCCAATTGTAATAGTTTTGTTTTTATTATTTTTATGTTTTATTGTTAATAAATATAATTTTAATTGAATTGAAGTGAATTTTAAAAGTATGTAGTTCGTTGTTAATATACTATACCTCGGCTAGCTCAATTATTTGTTCTAAGCAATCTGTCACTGTGTGACGTCAACTCTGTAGTCTCCTGGTAGAGTTCAAAAAGAAATTAAACCAAAATTTACTTTATATTTTTGATAAATTAACCCAAATGAAGCACGTTATTTATTAATATTGAACAAATTTAATATAAACAATAAAATTCGTCTGCAACTTGGGTTGCCTTTAAAAATTTACAAAAATAGGAATCGTGTAAACCTTAATGTGTCGTGAAAATAGAATTTGATTACAAAATGTGGAAACTCTCTACAATTACCTTAAATCTAAATGACTATTGCAACTTTATAAAGTGTTTAAATGAAATATAAAGAAAAGAAAACTGAACACTTTATGCCGCTGACTTATAACTAGCATTAAAATATAATCAAAATTTCAAATGATCCCCAAAATTATTATCCAAACTCACTTTCAAACAGTTCTGATTTTTTTTTTTTAAAGAAAACTAACTACTCGCAAAATAATCGGTGATACTGGAATATCTATCCTCTCTTCGGAAGTTAAAGGTACGTACTATTATATTTTTATTTAATGATCATTAATATTTCAATTTTTAAGGCCTATCGCAATTAGTTAATTCATGAATTTTTACTTTTTCAATCTAAATGACATTTCTGCACTCCAATTATAATTTATAAGTCAAAATTTCTCTTACTCTCTGGAACAAATTCTGGATATCTCTATTTGAAAATGTGGAAAAACTAAATTATAATTAAACGATTTTAAAGCACTCCCGGACTATTCCACCTTTTTAGGGCTCTTCCTCCAAAATTTTCGTCGCCTCCAACAACCTATTCTTCCTTGTTAACCGCCATAGCTAGCACCAACCACCAAAATTATTCGTTGCTAACAGCAACCCACTTTCTTTTTTCATTCCGTCTTCTATTTTATTCAACCATAAAACTGTCCTGTTTTGACATATTTGTCAAACCACATTAATTTCTCATAAGCACTTTAATCACATCTAATTTGGGAATTTAAAAAAAAAATTCAGATATAAAACTTAACAATACTAATATAATTTATTCTTTTCATCTCCACATCATTGTAATTTATTTAACAAAACCCCTATTAATTTAGTTCCCACAGACTTTTGACAGTTTATTTTTCTGACGTTTATTTTTAAAATTTCTATGTTTAAATAATTTTTTAAGAATTCTTCTTTTTTATTCCTTTTAAGGTTTAGACGATTCACCTATACACTAGGCAACTATACTATTCAGAAATTATTAACACTATACCAGGTAAGTCAAAATTAATTTATTTAGCAATTTACTAATCTTTTCTCCCTTTTATTTCAGAGTCGACCCCACATTGTGATGGCTTCATGAAATTCATGAACAACAAACTCATATAAAAATCCCTTTAAGTTATATCCTCTTTGACATATTGAAATCATTTCAGTATATATATATACATATATATATATATATATATATATATATATATATATATATATATATATATATATATATAGTAAACTCTTAAATATTGGGGAAATCTGCAAAAAAACTCTAATGTGTATCAATTATTTCACCTAACGTTTTCGCCAAAGAGAATTTGGCTTCTTCAGGGCTGAAAGAGAATAAATTATAATTAGCTACCATATATTATCTAATAAAAAACATTTACCTTACCGTGAAATTTTAGAAATGTCGAGTTATGATGTTAAAAAACTTTAGCTAGTAACAACATAGTGGTGTTTTTTTGTTACTATGTGCAAAACAGTTTATTTGTTAACGTTGGAAATGTATGGTAGCTTTGAACTTAAAACGCAAAGGTTTACCCAAGGACAATCGAAAAACCCAATGTAACTACATTTAAAGGAAGTAATTCTTTAAATTGTCGGCAATAACTAAATCTTTAATTGTTGTAAAGTTTGAATGTGAGCTTCTGTTTTCATAGAACGCAAGCACCGAAACAATTACAAGTAGTTCATTTGATATCTATGTCGTTAAGGTTCATTGGTAAAACCGATGAAGTTAGATTCCAGTCTGGGAAGATATTAGTTTAGAATTTTCTTAATTGAAATTCTTTTTTTTTAATTACATGTTAGAAATTTGTTCTCTAAAACTAAAATACCCTTGTCCACTTTGGAACAAGTGAACACAATTTATAAAATTCCATGCGCTAATTGCGATCTTTGTTACATTGGGCAATCTGGTAGATCATTGAAAGGTCGTCTCACTTCACATCGTAGCGACATTAACTTATCGAAACACACTTGTGCTCTAGCACAACATGCGATAAATACAAAACATGAAGTGGATTTTAATGAAGTTAAGATTCTTGCCACTGAACGCAATCTAGCTAAAAGACAGTTTTTGGAAATGTGTTCAATATTAAAACATCCTAATGCATTGAATAAGAGAACTGACATAAGTAACTTGAGCCAGATATATCATGCTTTAATTTTGCAGAATTAGGCTAGTTAATCTTTTCATTACATTAATGTCATATTAGGTGTACTAGTTGAACTTTTTTCCACTTTTCATAAAACAATTTACATACATAAATAGAAATAAAATAAATAAATATATCAATTAAATAACTTAATTTCTTTACTTAATTTTACTATTACATATGCAACCCATATTGCATTTCATTACACTAATTTCTTTGATTAGTGTTTCAAATTATATATAAAATAATACAAACATTGTAATTGATTCATAGAATCCTTTACAAATCACAGCTCCAAGTATATTGAACCTTGGGCTGTTTGGAAATTATAATATCGTTAACCACCTGGCTATTTAACTTGCCACATGATTAACGTCATTACATTATTATGAGTTTGAATGAAAATCTCCGGTTTGTAAATTTGGGCCGGTTAGTGAGGGGAGTTGTGTTTACACTACCAACTTTTTTCACTGTTGTGTCCTTTACAACCTGGTAGTCATCCAGACTCAGTTAAAATTAAATTAACCGCCCAAAATTTTGGGTTGGTATTTACACCTTGTTGATCTGTCAAAAGTAATTTTGACCTCAAGGTTGGCTGTCTTTTTGCGGTTTAGTTCGTTCCTGTTTCATCTAACGCCATTTTCACGGCGACATCCATAGGGCTTTGATCGGTAACTTCATATTCACTATTTTTTAGAATTTTATTAATATTACTTATAATGCTACCTAAAGTTAAAATCAAAGTTTAATATCCATTAAATAGTTGGAGGTTATTTATGATTTTCTTGGTTCTTTCTCACTTATTAACATTAAATAACATTGAATTTATTTTGGACCACATGGTCAATTGCTGTGCTAATTTTTGTACAAGTTCATATATGTTGTTAGTTGCTTAACTGTTTATACAAGATCAGCGTACTATGTCCATTTACTTAGTTTCATTCACATATTTGTTAATAACATTGACTGCTACATATCTTTTTAAGGTAACAATTAACATCGTTTCCATGATTGTGTGGTTCTCATATTGTAATAATTTTTTAGATGAACTGATGATGCTTTCAAAACTCGAAAGCGAAACGTCTTCAAAATAGATAAAGTAGCCTATCAACTTTGTCTTTTATTTCTCCACCTAGAGACCGATATAAGAACCCACCACTCGTCTGAGTGATCCTTATATATATATTGGATTGACGGTCGTACTCCTTTTTCCGATATATATATATATATATATATATATATATATATATAATATATATATATATATATATATATATATATGTATGTATATATATATATATATATATATATATATATATATGTATGTATATATGAAAGATTAAATCTTTTAGCGAAAGCCGCTATCGCTTTATTATATTAAAAGGCCAAATATATGGCCTAGGAGACAAATTCGTTAAACTTCCCGTGCTCGAATCGGTATCACTAAAGTGTTATGATCATTTCGGCCTATCCCAGCCATCGTCAGACACTTGGGCTGATACAAATTCAAACTCGGAAAGTAAAACGAATATCTCCCAGAACTTTACTACAGCGTAGTTAGCTTACAAAGGCGCCACCTGCTTTGGTGACCGTGAACGAAACGATATGATAATATCGTTTTCTGTATCCTTTGTGCTATGCGAAATGTGAAAGATTAAATCTTTTAGCGAAAGCCGCTATCGCTTTATTATATTAAAAGGCCAAATATATGGCCTAGGAGACAAAAGAAGTGGTATATATCGCTTAGATTCTTAATGTTACTCTTAACATTGATGGAAAAATCGTTAAGGAAAATATAAGACATTTCAATGAACTCTCTTTTAGATTTATTGTTCTCACGGTGGAGAATTGTAGTGTTCGTATAGTCCATGTGATGACCAGTGAAATGGACATGTTTGGCTAATGGTCAAACCACAGCGGCCCCAGCGGTCAGGGTGAAGTCGAGAATCACTTTTGTGTTTTGCTTTTCTTAGATACATCTCAATAAGATATTATTATAATAATACATGAACAATATACAAATTAAAAAAGAATTTCAATTAAGAAAATTCTAAACTAATATCTCCCCAGACTGGGATCTAACTTCATCGGTTTTACCAATGAACCTTAACGACATAAATATTCAAAAGACCTACTTGTAATTGTCAGCGCTTGCGTTCTATGAAAACAGAACCTCACATTCAAACTTTATAACAATCAAAAATTTAGTTATTGCCGACAATTCAAAGAATTACTTCCTTTAAATGTAGTTACATTGGGTTTTTCGATTAACCTTGGGTAAACCTTTGCGTTTTAAGTTCAAAGCTACCATACATTTCCAACGTTAACAAAAAAAACTTTTTTGCACATAGTAACAAAAAAACACCACTATGTTGTTACTAGCTAAGTTTTTTAACATACTAACTCGACATTTCTAAAATTTACGGTAAGGTAAATGTTTTTTATTAGATAATATATGGTAGCTAATTATAATTTATTCTCTTTCAGCCCTGAAGAAGCCAAATTAATTCTCTTTGGCGAAAACGTTCGGCGAAACAATTGATACACATTAGAGTTTTTCTTGCAGATTTCCCCAATATTTAAGAGTTTACTATATATATATATATATATATATATATATATATATATATATATATATATATATATATATATATATAGAAATATAATCCTCAGCAACCGTAGTAGAACGATGACCCGGAAACGGACGCAGCATAACCGAACCAATAAATAGGTGCAACAAACGTTTTCCAACGTTCTTTTTAATTTGTAATTTCATTGTACAACAAAAGTTATATAGTTTGTAAATTTGTGATTTCTCAAATAAAACCTTTTTTAAAAGACAAGTTTAAGTGCTCCCAACATTTCTGGCGCTGCGAACAGGATTCATCGTACAGAAACCACCCGTTTCCTGGTCAACTTCAGTTGTTCGACGAGAATCCATTGAACCTGGGATCAGAAGGAAGAGCATGCAGAAAACATCATTACTGATCGTCTTCCTGTAAGTCAATTTTCCTTTTTTCCTTTATGAGCATTTTGAACGATATTTCTAGAAATAATTTAGAAGTTTTATTTGAAAATCTTACCTTAGATACTACTAGTTCTAGTTCTAAATATAATATTCGTAATTTTAAAAAATCTTTAAATAAATCAAAAATGCCTATGTCAAACGCTGATATTTCTAGCCTATGCGCTACTTTGCCTGAATTTTCTACTGGAGATAATCTCTCCACATTTATTAAATCTGTTGATAATTTAATTGTATTTTTGGGTACACAAGATATTACCCAGCCACAAGAATTTGTTTTAAATGCCAATATCGCTTCTCGTATCAAGGGCGAACCTAGAGATTTTTTAAATTATTCCAATAAAACTATTTGGACTGAAATTCGGCCTGCTTTACTCGCTAAATATGGCGATAGACGTTCCGAAGAAATTTTAGTGAATCAATTATCTACTACGGTACAAAAACATAACGAAAACTATGACCAATATCACCAAAGGGTTTCCAATAACTTAAATGATCTTCTACAGCATATCTCTCTTAATGACAATCCTGCCACAGTTGCCTTTAAAACCCCTTATTTTAAGAATATTGCTCTTAAAACATTTTGTACCGGCATAAATGACCCCTATTGTGAATATCTGTCTCATTTTCAAATTAACTCTCTCGAAGAAGCCCTCCAAAAATGCATCTCTTATGATAACCATAAAAGTCAACAACAGTATATGAATTTCTTAAAAGGTCAACAAAATAAGCGACCTAATACATTCAAACAAAAACCAAATACTCCAAATCAAAATAATTCAGATAGGTTTAATACTAGAACCAATAATCCGCCCAATTTTTAAAATAACTTCATGTACCCCCCTCGTAATATGCAAGAGCCCACATTCAATTTTCCGCGACAACCTAATTATAACTTCCCAGAAAGAAATCCTCCACAGGCTAATCAAGCCAGCCCTCCTAGACATTATTCTCAACACAATAATTTCGGCAATAATCCAAATTTCAGAAAACCTCTCCCAAAAAATATGTATAATAGACGAAATATTCTAAATCAAAATTATACTTCTCCTATGAGTGGTGTACAAACAATCTCAAGCAATCAACCCATGACTGTTTCTACAAGAAGAACTCACAATTTTAACGTAGATACTAATATTGACGAAAATCCCGAAAATTTCACACAAAACGCCGAATCAGATAGTTATGAACATTCTCAGGATTGTCAATACGGCCTTTTCAAAGACGGCCCACCTCTTATATAAATTTAAATAATATTAATAACAATCCCCGATTACCATACTTTATCATGAATAAAAAATGGACTGAAAGTTTTAATCGATTCAGGAGGTTCTGATACAATTATTTCCCCTCAAGCTTTAAAATATTTTAATCCATGTCATATTTATGAAAAACCCTTTACATTGACTTCAATGAATGTGACTCGTAAATATTTTCAAAATATAAAAACTCCTTTACTCAAATGTATGAACGTAAATTATATTTTTGATGCGCGAATTGCTGAGTGGAATCGCGAATTTCATATTTTACTCGGCAATCGTGATTTAGAAAATTTACAAGCTGTTATAAATTATCAGACAAAAACGTTGACCCTTGAGAGTGTCGGTGTCATAATTCCATTTCATACACTTTATAATAAAATTCCTGTAGACATTGCGGAAGGTGAAATTCTATTCCCTGAAACAAAAATTAATCACGTAATTATACCAGAGTCCATTCACATTGCGAAAGACAATTACATAGATAATATTTCTCTCTGTAATCATATTCAAATTGAACCCATCCATGTAGAAAAATTAAATAATTATAAAGTTTCAAATGGCCCAACAAACTTTAATCCTTCTGTTATTAGAACTAGTCATTTAAATTTAGAAGAAAAAGATAAAATTTTAAAATTATGCAAAAGATACAAAGATATTTTTTATGATGATAAAAATAAGTTAACTTTTACTTCTGGCATTAAACATGAAATTAGAACGCGAGATGAAAATCCTATTTATGTAAGAGGATTTAGGCATCCAAAAAAGATGCAAGAAGAAATAACAAAACAAGTAAATAAATTATTAGATAACGATATTATTAGACCTTCCATATCGCCGTTTTCTGCTCCTGTCTGGATCGTACCTAAAAAAGCCGATGCATCCGGAGAGCAATATGACAATAGAAACGAAATGGGGCAAAACTCTTATAGAAATTATCCTGCAATACAGGCTATATGTCATGAAAACTCATTTTAAAAAGAGAACCTAAAGAAATTAAACTTGGCAATCACCAAATGGTTTAAACAAGAACAAAATTGACTTTATATTTTTACTAACAAAAAACACTCTTTTAAAATGGAACCGTATTTAATCAATTTTTAACAGGAAGTCACCCTAAAATAGTTAGAGCGAAAACAGTCTTGAATGTAAGTAAGGAAAAAAGAAATATGGTAACAAGAAATAAAAATGTCCCATTCACTGCATTTACTAATAGGAGGGCATACCAGAAAGAAATAGAGAGTAACCCACAGAAAGATGTTCATGATGAAAACAGTATTGAATAGCTTAACAAAATGTTGGTGGACGATCTAAAGAAAACACAGAAGAAGTGCTCAGCAAACAAAATAAGCAAAAATCAAAAACTCACAGAAGACACAAGCAAACAAAAAGGAAAATGAAAGATAAGCACAAAACGAACATTACAGAGCTACCAACAATACTATTTCAAAAGCCGTTAGGAAAGGCATAAGGAACATCCAATATTTAAAACAATCCAACATAATCTGAATTTTTGATGGATTTTTTTATATTTGTTTACTTTCGTTAGGTTGGCTCTTTTAGACGCTATTTAAGGAATTTATTAGAAAGTGACAACAATTGATAGTGTGGTGAATGTTAAAACATTCTTAGCTGTACTTTCCACGTTTCTTATTTTATTTTGCTAAATTGTATGTTACAGAGGATACGCCAAAAATAAAACAAATAATTATTTTAATACTAAAATTATGTTCTAACTTTACTATTACTAATTACTACAACAATTGCTTAATATTTTGTTCATTTAAGTCTAAATACAGACTAACTCTTATGTGGAACAACCAAAACAACATATTTGCAAAATTTTTTTTTGCAGAGTTTTTCCTGGTTATGATTTTATAATAAATAATATGGTAAAATAAATCTAATTAAATATCTAGTTGAAGATGGGATTTTAGTATTTCTTCTCATTATTCTGCCATGAACAACTCGTTTGTCTGGTTGTGTGCTGTTAAAGCTTCATGATTATTAGGTTTATTTTGAAATTCACATCTTAATAAAAGAATCTTAACTTGATATTCCCAAAAATATTTATTAAAATATAGGTCTAACAAAATTACTTGACAATGTCAAACCATTCATAGCAGGTCATTCAGTATGGTGACTAAGGTAGTACCTATCCAAAAAAATATGTAATTCCATGCACACACATGGGTGCAGAAGTATAAAATAATCCAAGAGAAGGCATAGTAGATTCTTTAGTAAAGTAATAATCGAGAGAAGTACCTACTTTAAAGTCCATAGCCATTCTGCGACACCACAAAAAATGATGATAGAAATCAAAATTCATAAGTGGCTGGAACAGAGTTATAAAAAAATTCAGAGCACTCCAAGGGCAAGCATATAAACAAAAAGTCATTAGCCACATTATCGGTAGTTTTTCATCTAGTTTAATGAATCGTAGCAGACGAGAGCTTATGCCAGTGAGAGAGACAGTAACTGAACACTTTTAACACCTCTATAAGTAGGATGAATTCACCGTGTTGCGGGAAAGTAGAAAAAGAAACTGCTATACACAGTCATTTGTGAATGTGATATATTAGTAACGTGAGACGGATAACACTTGAAACATAAGTATTTAATCAGGAGAAATAGTTAAATTCAGCAAAAGAAAGTTGATCGCTTTAACAAGAGCAAGACATATTAAGGAAGTTTAACGAAAGGATAAGATATACATATATTTCACAACCCAGTGCTAGAGATAAAGCGCGGCTGCTTTTGAAAAATATACCTGCAATAATAGCGGAACGTTGAGATTAGTTATTTCTTCTATTTATTCAAGATATAAAAACATAGATAAAGTGTTATTTCTTATTCTTAAAAGATTCCTCTATCTCGTGTAAAGACCTATCTTTTGTTTCTGGAAGAAATACAATAACAAATAAAGTACTGAGAAGAGCAACTAAACCAAAAATTAAAAACGTCCCACTGGGACCATAACTCTCAAACATACTAGGTACACACTTAACAACCGAGAAGAACATAGAAAAAGCTATAAAAGACGAAATGCCGCTACCTTTACTTCTGTGTCTCACAGGAAATACTTCCCCTAGCATAGAACTCGGAAGGGGTACTAATCCGATGCTGGCAAAAATTATGAAACAAATAAGACAACTTAGAGGAATGTAACTTGAACAGAACGGAGGATAAATCTTTGCAATATAGATATAGAAACTCAGTATTAATAGCGGCAGGAAAGTACCGACACCGCTTATTATAGCCAGTGGCCGTCTTTTGATTTTTTTAAGTAAAACACATGCTACAACAGACATAAAAAGCCTTAAAAGATCAATAATTAGAGTTGATAAATATTCATCTACACCTTTGCCTATGGTTTCTTGCATGATATGAATGGAATAAAATGTTATCGCATTGACACCTGACCACTGTTTGGTAATAATGTAGATAGCTATTATTCCTAAAGGTTTCAGAAACTCCGGTACTAGAATACCATTTATCTTGTCTTTAAAAGTCTTGCTTGATTCTTTGGGTTGGTGATTACGGCATTGCAAAAGTATATTCAATTCATTTTTCGCCTTATCAGAAGCTCCTCTGTACCAGTAAAATGCTTGTTCTGCTTCTTCTGCTCGTGCTTTACCCGCAAGCCATGTTGCAGACTCTGGAGAAAAATAAATTATTATTTGGCTGATTAAAGGGAGCAGCGAGCATACCAGTGCTGTATTTTGCCAGGATAGGAAAGTACCAAGAAGGTGTGATGTAAATAAACCTAAAATATATTAATAATAACATAAGTATGAAGTAGTTCCTCTAAAATGTTTCAAAATAATTAAAATAATTAATATAAGATACGTAAAAATAATATGTTTATATGGGATCATGACACAATTAATCGGAAAAAATGTTTCCCAGAATATTTAAAATAATTTTTTGAAAAAGATTTCCGAAGTGAAAATCGAAACGTCATTGCCAGTTAGTTAAAAATTTAGTTTTTATTACAATCAATTGCAACTTAATCCCATATAAATATAATATTTAAATTAGACATTCCACAAGAAAGCAGCTTCAGAACCTAAAATTGAATTTACTTAAAAAATAAGTAAATTCAAACTAAGTATATTTTAAAAATATTACATGCCACGTTATACGCCATATTTCTTTACATTGTTGCTCCCAACTTAAAATTGAACAATAAGTATTAATCACAGTTGTGTTAATAAAATTAGTAAACTATGTGATTTAAAACTAGAACTAACCCCTGTAATATCAACCCTTAAATATCAGAATTACAGATAAAATAATATTATAATTCATACTCGTGTAACATTTTGTTTATGTAAACATTCGGTAATTTAAATCGAGGTCATTCATATATAACATACTCTAATTAAAACAGCCAGTCAGCACTCTAGTAAAATTGCACGACTTACTTGTGGTGTAGGTCAGGGAATACACTTGACACGAATAGTAACAAGAGCGCTGAGTCAGCAAGGCCGAGGCTATTAAAAGCAACACCAATCATTCTCGGGGATCTTAATTATTATACCGACACTATGGCCAGCGTCAATTAAGTACTGATATATTTAAGTTTATAATAGTGAAATATTGTACAAAGCAGTGATTAATAAATGGGCAACTAGTTACAACAATATTATTTACTACCCAAGATAATATTTACCATATGGCGATCCTGAATTGGTAGAAACCAGGAGTCTTCGTTCCAGAAGTATAGAATGGGAGGAAAGTCATCCAAGGAAGACCTACAGGAGAATGGAGTTGTCAACAGCAACTTCATAGTAAAAAGTAAAGATGTCAGACCAGGCGAAGAAATAAAGGTACTCTTATACATCATTACCACGGTCCTGATACTAAAATTGGTATGGTCGTTATGGAAGGCGCATAGGAGAAATATGAAGCGGAGCATACACCGGGACATGGCAGCGAGATCGACAACAAATTTAGACGTTTAAGTGGTGAGTCTGCATATTATCTATTTTTTTTTGCACTTCCTCACACGTATATTAACATAGCAGTTACTTTGTTAAATATTAATTATTATTTTTATGACTTTTTAAAGATAATTTCACTTATATTTTAGTATGGATAATTTTTAATTTATTAATTTATTGAATTTATTTAAATTTATTGAATTTATTGAATTTTAATGGGTATTTGACGATATTATATTTTTTTTTGCTACATTATTCTCGAATTTTATCGTACTACATAAGACTATCGGATTTGTGTTTTCGTTCTTAAATGCCTAGCAGTTGGGAAGATTTTGTCAAAATACTTGAAGCCATTACGCAGGATATTACTAAGCAGAGCAAAAGAGTGTTAAAAAAGGAGATACCTAAAAGCAAGGAGGTAAAAACTGAGATAACGACACAAATAATTGAAGCTTATAATAGATTGGTACACCTCATAACCAAAAATTGGGATGCACTAACTGATATCCAGAGAGAAACTTGTAAGAGATACTTCAACAAAAACCGAGACAAAGTCATACGATCATTCCAAGCTATAAATTCCAGAATATTAGTTCCTAATCTGATAAATCAACAGATTGATAAGAATCTAGAAGAAGATCAAAGTGACACGGAACAAGAAGAAACCATGGCGCTTAGCATCAATGAATTTTTAAACATTGCAAGCAAAATCTTACCAAGTGAATTTGACGGAACCACAGGCAAACTACAATCCTTCGTGGACGCGCTCGAACTTTTACAGAAAATAGCAGTAGGACATGAGGAAACAGCGATAAGCCTCATAAAAACAAGGTTAACAAATAAAGCCAGAAACTTAATAACCACAGAAGACACTATTTTAGACATACAGGCAACACTGAAGAGAGAACTAAAAGGTGATACGCCGAAAACGGTGATAGCAAAACTAGACAAAAAGAAGCAAGGACATAAAGATGCAGCTGTGTACGCAGCCGAGGTTGAGGCATTAGCCGAACAATTAAAAGTGGCATACATAACAGAGGGAATGCCAGGAGATTTAGCTAAGAAATATACAGAGGCTGTAGTAGCTACGATGAAACGTAACGCCAGCACAGACAAAGCCAAGCTAATATTAGAGGCAGGCAATTTCACAACCCCACAAGAGGTGATGTCAAAATTCCTATCAATAGACACAACAGAAGACAATGTACATGGAAGAGTGTTAAATTATGAAACATACTATAACAAAAGAGGAAATTCCAGCACAAAAGAGGATATCATAATGGATATAACCAGTGGAGAAGACCAAATTTCTCGCAACAAAACAATGGAAAAAGAGACCACCGTCAACATGAGCAAAAAGGGTCCAGAAAATTTGATAACCAGGCACAGAGGGGAAATTCAAGAGGATTCAACAGACATATACGATTATTAGAACTAGAAGATAGTCCGCAGGAATCAGAAAACCCACAGTTGGGGTTTTGAACAAACAACTCTCATCTGAGACGGATGAACAGATGACATAATCAGAATATTTTATCTACAATTTCGACTTAAACCTTACAAACTTCGTAAGAATAAAAACAGGAATCTTAGGACAAGTAAATACATTTATTATAGACACAGGAGCAGATATTTCAATACTTAAATGTACACAAGACTCTATGAGAGAATATGTAAAACCGAATTCAAAAGCAAGAATAAAAGGAGTAACTCGAGGAGAACTACAAACAATGGGAGAAATCGAAACTACGCTAGACGTACGTGGCAATCTTTTTGGACATACCTTTCAATTGGTAGAAAACAACTTTCCTATACCAACAGACGGAATAATTGGAAGAGATTTTATCACAAATTTTCAATGCATATTAGATTACGCAAATTTGAAAATACATATCAAAAATGATAGAAACTATTACATCAGTACAAATATTTTGGATACTGTAGACGATAGCACAATTATAATACCACCCAGATGTGAAGTTTACAGAACAGTTCAATATTTTCAAAAGTTAAAGGCAGATAGACTAGTGGAACAACAGGAGATACTACCAGGAATATTCATAGCGAGAGCGATAATATCAAGGAATAACCCATATATCAAAATTTTAAATACGACTTACGAAACTGCTACGATAGAGACGGGTACAATCAAAACATCAGACATGAAATTGTTTAAAGTATACAGATTAATCAACGACAGCAAGGACAGGAAGAAAGAACTACGGGAAACATTAAAGCTAGATATACCGGAATACACTCGAGATAAATTAGTATCGTTATGCGAAGATTTTGCAGATATATTTGCATTAAGACATGATATGCTAACATGCAACAACTTTTATGAACAAAAATTGAGAGTAAAAGAACACACACCAGTTTACATAAAGAATTATAGGACACCACATTCGCAGACAGAAGAATTGAATAGACAAGTACAACAATTAATAGACCAAGGAATTGTCGAGCCATCGACATCAGAATACAACAGTCCAGTCGTACTAGTACCAAAAAAAGCTATAGATGGAAACAAAGCATGGAGACTATGTATAGATTTCAGACAGCTAAACAAGAAACTAGTCACAGATAAATTTCCGTTACCAAGAATAGACTCAATATTAGACCAACTAGGTAGAGCAAAATGGTTCTCAGTAATAGACTTAATGTCAGGATTTCATCAGATACCACTA
This sequence comes from Diabrotica balteata, assembly GCA_918026665.1. Lineage (NCBI taxonomy): Eukaryota > Metazoa > Arthropoda > Insecta > Coleoptera > Chrysomelidae > Diabrotica > Diabrotica balteata. The sequence goes on along the minus strand of OU898278.1, from coordinate 74,730,054 downwards.
GAACAGTCATCAAGGAAATACACATCTTTTAGCACGGAAAAAGGAGCATTTCAATTTACCAGATTACCTTTTGGACTAAATATAAGCCCAAATAGCTTTTCGAGAATGATGTCAATAGCATTTACAGGTTTAACACCGGAGAAAGCATTTCTGTATATGGACGACATAGTAGTAATAGGAATAACAGAAAAGCATCATTTAGACAACTTAAAAAAGACATTTGAGATATGTCGGAAATTTAATTTGAAGCTAAACCCAGCAAAATGTCAATTTTTTAGAAAAGAAGTTACATATTTGGGACATGATCTGTCGCAGGAAGGAGTATCGCCGGATAAAGCGAAATATTCGACAATAGAGAACTACCCGACACCGAAGAATGCGGAAGAAGCCAAAAGATTCATAGCATTTTGTAATTACTATAGACGTTTTATTCCGAATTTTGCAGAGATATGCATACCTATAAACAGATTGTCGAGAAAAGGAGTAGAATTTTTTTGGTCGCAAGATTGTGAAGAATCATTTAAGAAACTCAAATCATCTTTGATAAAACCACCTATTTTAAAATACCCAGACTTCAACAAACAATTCATACTAACAACAGACGCATCTAATGCAAGTTGCTCAGCAATTCTAAGTCAGAACTACGAGGGAACAGATTTACCAATAGCTTACGCATCGCGCAGCTTCAACAAAGGAGAGCTTAACAAACCTATAATAATTAAAGAATTACTTGCAATCCATTGGGGAATCAACCATTTCAAATGTTATTTATACGGAGCACCAACATTTTTGATAAAAACGGATCATAAACCACTAACACACCTATTTTCAATGAGAGATCCTACCTCAAAACTCACAAGAATCAGATTAGATTTAGAGGAATACGATTTCGAGATAGAATATATAACAGGGAAAAATAATTACGCAGACAGTCTGTCGAGAATATCAACAAATCAGTTGAAAGACTTATACATAGACAACAAACATATTTTAGCTATAACCAGAGCTCAATCAAAGAAGAAAGCCGAAAGTGCGAAGCACAGGGAGATAGAAGAGGAAATTATATCACAACATAAAACCCACAAGCAAACAGTAAGAAAGGTACTAAACAACATGGAGGCGCATAGACTACCAATTTTGTCTTTTGGAGCAAACCGAGTCTCACCAAGACTGAGCATTCGGGTCAAAAACAAAATCAAATGCAGCAAGAGCATGACCACAGGATTTAATCACTTTGATTTAGGTCAATTGTTGGTACAGCTTGATCAGCTAGCGGTAGAGAATGCAATAAGTAAAGTAAAAATATATTTAAATGATATTATTTTTAATTCGTGCACAATTGAAGAATTCATAAACGAAGGAAATAAGATATTGAAAAATGTAGAAATATACATATGTGAAGTACCAGAAGTCATAGAGGACGAACAAGAAAAACTAAGAATAATAGAAGAATACCATAATCACCCGATGTTTGGAGGTCATGTGGGAAATAATAGACTTGTAAAGAAACTAAAAGCAAGATTTAGATGGAAGAACATGGAAAAGGACGTACGTAAATATATTAAACAGTGCCATAAATGCCAAATTAATAAACCAAAAAGATCACATGTCGAAGAATTTGTGATATCGGACACTTCGTCAAAACCATGGGACATAGTGTATATAGACACGATAGGTCCATTCCCTAAAAGTAGTGAAGGCAATCGATACTGTATCACGATGATTTGCGAACTGACGAAATACGCAGTAAGTATCCCAGTAGCTAATAAAGAAGCTGAAACGATAGCTCGTGGAATTTTTGATAATTTCATACCTACATACGGACTCATGAAACAGATTAGAACGGATCAAGGCACGGAATACAAAAATGAAGTAATGAATGAATTAACTAAAATGCTAAAGATCACACACAATTTTTCAACAGCATACCACCCTCAGTCAATAGGGAGTTGTGAGAAGCTACATAGGACACTAAATGAATATGTAAGATCATTCATAGACGACAACAAAGAAAATTGGGATATGTGTTGCAGAATGTTCACATACTGTTACAATACTACCCCTAATGCATATCACGGTTACACACCTTTTGAATTGTTGTATGGGCGAAAGGCAAATTTACCAGAAGATCTCACACAGGAAATTCAACCATGCTATAACATAGATGCCTATTACAATGAGGTCCGATATAAACTACAAATCGCACACGACAGAGCTAAAACGTTCTTACTAAAACACAAAAAGAAAAGACAAGACGCAAGCAAGCTAACTGCAGCACCTCAACATTTTAAAATAGGAGATCTAGTCCTGCTCAAAAGAGAAGAAAATAATAAGTTTGATAGTCTTTATGCAGGTCCTTTTGTCATAACAGAATTAAATAATGTTAACTGTAAAATTAGGCTAGATAACGGAAAGATTAGGGAGGTGCATAAAAATAGATTATACGCTTACAATCAGTAGACACAAGTGAACGCGGAGATTTTATGAGACAATATTAATGATATCGCGGGAAAAGTGAAAGGACAAATGAATAAACTATTTTACCACATATGTTTTAGAGTTAAGATAATGTATATATGTACACAGTAGCATAGGTAAACAGTACTTACTTGAGGTTGAAAAATTTCTCTTCTTCCGAAGGGAAGGAGAGAGAGGAATAAGACAGTTGTAAAAGAGAAATTTTTTTCCCAAAAGGGGATGGTGTAATATCAACCCTTAAATATCAGAATTACAGATAAAATAATATTATAATTCATACTCGTGTAACATTTTGTTTATGTAAACATTCGGTAATTTAAATCGAGGTCATTCATATATAACATACTCTAATTAAAACAGCCAGTCAGCACTCTAGTAAAATTGCACGACTTACTTGTGGTGTAGGTCAGGGAATACACTTGACACGAATAGTAACAAGAGCGCTGAGTCAGCAAGGCCGAGGCTATTAAAAGCAACACCAATCATTCTCGGGGATCTTAATTATTATACCGACACTATGGCCAGCGTCAATTAAGTACTGATATATTTAAGTTTATAATAGTGAAATATTGTACAAAGCGCCTACCTTTGAACCTAAAGGTCGTGAGTTCGAATCTCACCTGGGTGGAGAAATTTTCGTTTACTAAAAATTAAATGAAAATAATTTCTATCCTTGTGCGATCGGTACTCACCGGAGGGACCGCAGACGTCTCTTATCAAAGACAATGACGTCGACTTTGCTAAGTATCAAGACGATTACTCTACACACACACACACACACACACACACACACACACACACACACACACACACACACACACACTACACTACCTGACTGTAAAAATTCACTGTACCATGCCAATGACCATTAGTTGTCGACGCATAACTCAATAAAAAAAACTAGAACTGAATAAGATATTTTTAAACGATGTTTATAGGTATGTACCAAATCATCAAATAAATAAATAGGTAACATACATAATTTTAACTCAAATAAATATACAACCGAAATATCTTGCAGCACTGTGAGGGTATTATTTATTACTCTGCATTAATTATCCTACGCTTAATCAAATTACGTTTCATTTACAGATTAACGTCCACTAAACTACTAAAATGGGTTGAAAAATCTGATTCAGATCAAGGAGTGTTTATTGCATATGGTAATAAAAACTATGTTCCACAAGCAAATGCTGAAAACATGGACAGAGTAATTTATTATAAAACAGGTAGACTTCTACGACTCAGAAGAGCACATAGAGAATGAACTTTGGTCTTTGGGCAGCATTTTGATATTCAAGGACGGAACTGAATGGAGTAGTGATCCACTGTATTGTGCTTAAATAAAAAATGTCGTAATAGCCTTGATAAAAAATTGGATCTGCAGCTAACAGCAGTTTATTTATGCCGAAACAAATATTCAAGTCAATTATACGCCCAGAAATTTAACGTAGACATAATTTTGCGTAAAACAAACAGAAAAGGCAAAATAGTCTATTAGGCTTTTAACAAAAAATTGGCTCAAAGATTCCCAAATGCTTAAAGACGGAATTAAAAAAAAATGACCCATTTAGCAAACCTAACCTAAGTAATTCATCAACCGGTTATCTTGTACAAGCTTACCTTTATATTAAAAAAACAGCAGATAGTTCCCGATAACTCAACATTAGCGAACGAACAGTTTTGGATCTGTTCACTTCTTATAAAGGTTCTAGACGAAATATTACCACAGATAACTTTTTTACTAGTTTTAAACTCTTGAATCTTTTTTAAAGTCTTGCATTTATGGCACATGACGTTAGTGGGTACAGTTAAAAAAATAAGTGATTTCTATCCACCAATATGCAAACAAACAAAGAATTTCTACGAGTTTTGTATACAATCATGATGCTACTGTATACTCTTATGTGCCAAAATAAAATAAAGCAGTGGTGGTACTCTCCTCCATGAATGTGACAGGACAAGTAACAGACAGTGAAGTAGCATAGCCGAAAATAATTATGTATTAGGTACAATAAAACCAAAGGAGGGGTTGATACCATGGATAAAACGACAGGTGAATATACGGTCAAGCGTCGAACATTGCGTTGGCCCTTGACCTTTTTTATATAATTGACTTTTGACGTCAGTGGCTTAACATCCCACATTATATATCAAGAGTACAAACCACTACAAAAAAACATAGAACCAATGAATCTTGATAAAGATCTTTGTTTGCCTTCAAGTCAATCTAGAATAAAAACCGGATGATGAGGAGGAGTCATTTTCTTCGTAGTGCTGTAGAAATTATATTTGGTCGTAACATAGTATTTGCTGTAGTAACCTTAAGTTGCTATGTTTGCCGAAAAGAACGAAAACAATAGAGCAAAGCCAGAAAAAGTTGTGTAGTATGTTTTCTACCAGCGTGTGTCGAACATTTTTTGACTAAATCGACATGTGTGTGTTGTGAAAACTTTGCCCCAAGAACTATCATGAAGATGACTTCTAAACATATCAGTATGCCGAGCGATCCAACTAGCAATTGGCGCCAATCAGCGTCTGGGGCTGATGGTGTGAAATGGGCTACCGGCCATGATGTTGTGAGAAACCAGGCACGCCATGGAAACTCTGAGTCTGGAATAAACATAAAAATATGGAGCACCCTTAAAATCGGTACGTGGAATGTTCGAGGATTGCTGGAACCCGGAAAATTGGATGTAGTGGAAAACGAGATCCACAATTATGCCATTGTAGGTCTATCTGAAACCCACTGGAAGGATAAAGGACATTTTACGTCAAAAAATGGCAATGATATTTATTTCTCCGGCAATGATAACGAATCTCGGAATGGCGTCGCAGTGATAGTAAATAATGCCTTTAAAACCTCCGTAAACAAATACATAACCGTCAGCGATCGGATAATTGTTGTCAGAATGAATGCCAGTCCAGTTAATCTTAATGTGGTACAAACATATGCCCCAACAAGCGAAGCTCACGATGAAGAAATCGAAACATTTTATAGTACGTTGGAGCAGACGCTTAGGAAGCTTCCAAATAGAGAAATCACAGCAGTCGTAGGCGATTTCAACGCTAAAATTGGTGTAACTACAGAAGATCATTACTTGCGAGAGACCGTCGGATTATATGGACTTGGCCAAAGAAATGACAGACTTACTTTACTTTATCGTGTCCGGACATTCATAAAATTTCTGCCCAGTATCGGGCTACGTCGGTTCCATCTTTGTTGGCGAGCCACAAATCTTCAAGGGTACATCGATGAGGACAGTTTCTGCATGTAAGAAGATGTTCCATATTCTGTGTTTCTCCACAGTCACAGTTCACATCATCTTGGTTTATTTTTCCCCATTTTGCCATGTTTGATTTTACTGTAGCAACCCCCGTTCTTATCCTATTCAAGGTTTTCCACGTTTTAAAGTCTAGGGTCTGGCCGGTCCATTGAACCTGGGGAAGTGGAAAATACTCAGGCGGTTCATCCTTCACTGTTCCAAGGAAGCTTTTCCTAGATTTTAGTCGCTTTCGTGGTGTTCGAGCTTTGTATAGGGCATGCCGATCGTCCGCGATCTGTTTAATTTTCTCTATGTGTTCTGCAGCGCCTCTGCGTGTTGAGGGTTCTGCAAAACCCGCTGCTCTATATAGATTTGAAAGTGGCGTTGGTTTCATGCACCCTGTTACTATCCTGCATGTCTCATTTAGCGCAGTATCAACTTGTTTGGTGTGGACAGATCTGCTCCAAACGGGGCATGCATATTCAGCAGTTGAGAAACACAGTGCCTGTGCCGTTGTTCTTAAAACGCCAGGACGTGCGCCCCATTTACTTCCCGTTAGCTTTCTGAGTATGCTGTTCCTAGTTGTTACTTTCCCTCTTGTTTTTATGCAATGTTGTCTGTAGGTGAGGGACCGGTCCAGAGTTACTCCAAGATATATAGGTTGGTTTGTGTGTTCTAATGTATTACCATTCCACACAATTTGGAGTTTTCGCTTGGCTTCCTTTGTGCGAAGGTGGAAAGCGCAGACTTGGGTTTTAGAGGGATTGGGTCTCAGAGAATTCTGCAGGTAGTACGCTGTCATTGTTTTTAAGGCAGTTTCGAGTTTCTCCTCCACTTCTTCAAAACTATTTCCTTGAGCACATATTGCAAGATCGTCAGCATAGAGGAAGTGCTTGGTTTCGGTCGGAGTAGGTTGGTCGTTTGTGTATATATTGAAGAGCATTGGTGCTAAAACACTTCCCTGTGGGAGGCCGTTTTTTTGAACTCTCCACCTACTTACTTTACCCTCCAGCATAACGAAAAAACGTCTATTTTGCAGTAAGGAATATACGACCTTTCCCAGATGGTGGTCATTGAGAGTATCGTATAATTTGCGGAGCAATGTTTTGTGCCTTACTGTGTCATAGGCTGCTGTCAGATCTACAAACGCAGCCCCTGTTATAAGTTTTTCTTCAAAGCCCTCTTCAATGTGTTCTGTTAATGCGAGGACTTGACCGGTGCAAGATTTGCCAGGTCTGAATCCTCCTTGTTGTGGGATGAGGTGCTTGTCGACATTTTTTTCTATTCTGGCGAGTATGAGTCTCTCGTATAGTTTAAAAAAGTGACACAATAGCGAAATAGGTCTGTAGCTACTGGGGTCTTCTGGATCCTTTCCTGGTTTTAACAAGGCTATTACTTTAGATTTCCTCCATGATTTTGGAATTTTGCAGGTTTTGCAGCACGTGTTATAAAATTGCAAGATCCAGTTTTTTGCTCCTTGGCCTAAATGCTTTATTTGTTCACTGCATATATCATCCACACCTGCAGCTTTCCCGTTTTTTAACCTGTTCAGACCGTCGTGGAGTTCTTTTAGTGTAAAAGGAGTTCCTAGGTGGTTTGTCTCCGAATCCAATCTTCTCCTAGTGTTTGGGTCCTTATATCGGTTAGTAGTTCTTCCATTCGTAAGGAGTTGAGTAGCGACTTGGTTTGCTGTAACCTTGCAAGGTGATTTATGTTCTTTTGGATCACCGCTGAGTTTTTTTACAAGGTTCCATGCTATTTTGCTACTATGTGTCATGTCCATTTTTTCCAGGGTCTCAATCCACTTTTCCTGTCTGGCTTGACTTAGCTGTTGGAGTAGTACTGCTCCGCAGTCAACCGTTTCTTGGCTAAAAGGGTCAGTGGAATAGAGGGTTTCGTATGTTCTCATTAGTTCTTTGGACTCGCTGGACATCCCGGGAACGTATTGTTGTCTACATCCTCTAGGGATAGTTTTTCTAGACACATTTTTGAGTACCTCTACGAATTTTTCGTAGTTCTCTACTTTTGGTTCAAGGCGTAGTAGTTCAAAATCTAGCATGTCTGCATACTTTTGCCAGTTTGCCTTTTTGAAGTTAAATCTCCTTCTGAATGGAATAGCTTGTGGTCTGACAATTGGGAAGATATTTATACCAATTGGTCTATGCTGAGTTTTTGGTATGGGGCCATATACTACTTTGGTACATCGGTCTTCGAGGTTGTTGCTTGAAAAACAGATATCCGGGTTATATCCTCTTTTCCAAACTTTGCTATGAAAAGATGGTGGAAGTTTAGGATCATGGATTAACGTGAGGCCACTCGTTTCGGCCCATGCTTCTACTGCGTCTCCATTTGCGTCCGAATCTGCATAGCCCCAGAGTAAACTGTGACTGTTAAAGTCTCCCAGTACAAGCTGATTGGCTTGTGATTGAAAATTAGTTGGGGGTGAAAATATAAAAGGCTGGTTTGGGGGCTTGTATACCGAGGTTATTGTGCATTTTCCGATCTCAGTGGTTATTATCTCTATACCGTGTACATTTGTTGTTTCCACAGATGAGACTATGGTTTGAGTTCTCACAAATACCGCGCTCCCATGCTTATTGTGTGGTATCTCCGCAATCAGTTTCATACCAGAGACTTTCGGTCTCGCTGCAGTTAGGTCTCTGTGGGTTTCCTGGATGCACAATACCTCACATTTCGTGTTGATGCAGAATTCTGATAAGATGTCTTGTTTGGCTGTAGTGATGCCCTCGATATTTATGCTCGCTACTGTCAGTGTTGGCTCTGAGAAGAACCGTTGTGGCTTGATCTTTGCCATCGGATTTGGTTTGGTCCGGTGTTGGAAGGATTAGCCGTCTACTAGTAGACGTTTCCAGGGGACGCCGTCAATAGTGTTTCTTTTGCAGTTGATGTAGCACTATTGATCTCGTGGAGGCTCCTTCCTTGTCCCCCGAAATGACAGAGGAGAACGCTTGCTACACTTTTGTATAGATAACAACCTGTTTGTTACTAATACAGGCTTTCAACATCACCCAAGACGACTATACACTTGGATATCACCAGGAAATAGATACAGAAATCAGATAGATTTTATACTGGTAAAAACCCGTTGGAGGAACGCTGTTAAGGATGTTAAGACCTATCCAGGAAAAGATTGTAATAGCGACCATCAATTTTTATCAGCTGAATTCCGCATGAAGTTAAGAAACAGTCCAAAAACAGGAAATACAACAACTAAATGGCATCTAAGATATAACGATCCGTATAAAAAAGCCGCAATGCAAAAGCTATGTGACCTCAAACAATCATTAAATCCAGACGAGTCCTCAAACAGCATATGGACAAAAACAAAATCCATATTGCATAATGCTGCGAAAAATATTAAGAGTGATAGAGAAGAAAGAAGGAAAAAATGGATAACGGACTCCACGTGGACTAAAATACAGGAGAGGAAGTGCTTAAAAGCCACAGGACTGAACAGTGAAAGTGATAAAGAGGCCTATAAAGCGCTGAACGGTCAAATAAAACGACTCTGCAAAAAGGACAAGAACACACACTTGAACAAAATCTGCATGGAAATAGAAGGGCATAAAACCAAAACTGAGACCAGAGACATGTTTAAAAAAATAAAGCAGATAACACGTTCCTTTACACCAAACTACCCTGCTATCAAAGATGATAACGGAACTCTACTCACTTCTAAAAAAGATATTTTACACAGATGGAAAGAATACTGTGGACGACTGATGATGGAGGAAAGCACAGACGCCCCATCACAACAAGAAGATGCCAGTTTTGCGACGGAACCTGACGTACTCAAAAGTGAAGTTGAAGCAGCAATTATGAGGCAAAAAAGTCAAAAAGCTGCCGGTCCAGATAACATACCTATTGAAATGATTTGGGCCCTAGATGACGTTGGAGTGGATATAATACATCAAATTTGTCAAAGAGTGTGGGAGACAGGTAAATGGCCTGAGGACTGGACACAATCACTATATATTCCCATACATAAAAAGGGAGCGAAAGATTTATGTAGCAACTATCGCACAATTGCTCTAATTGCGCATTGCAGTAAGATACTCTTACACATAATTCTCGAGAGGATAAAGCCCTTTTTACTACCTAACATTGCGGAGGAACAAGCAGGTTTCGTCCCAGGACGTGGTACTAGAGAACAAATTTTAAACGTACGGCAGATTGTAGAAAAATCCAGAGAATTCAACATCACAACATATTTGTGCTTCATAGATTATAGTAAAGCTTTCGATTTGGTCAACTGGAGTAAAATGTGGCAGGTTTTGTCTGAAATGGGAGTCCCTAATCATCTGATACTGCTAATTAAAAGCCTGTACAATAACAATTATGCCAGAGTTAGAATAAATGGGGAACTAACTGACAGTTTCAGGGTCACAAAGGGCGTGAGACAAGGCTGCATACTAAGCCCAATTTTATTTAACATCTATGGTGAATGGATAATGCGGAAAGCTACTGAGGACTGGAACGGTGGCATCACCATTGGCGGGAAGAAGATTTGCAACTTGAGATATGCAGATGATACTACTATCCTCGCTAGTTCTGAAACTGAATTGATTCACCTGCTACAACGGATAGAAGACGTAAGCTTAACGATGGGCCTTAAAATAAACAGGGATAAAACGAGAATCATGATAATTGACAGAGCTAACAACAATCAAAATCATCTGGTTAGGATAAACAATATCGCTGTTGTAGATAAATTTGTGTATCTGGGCTCATTAATAACCAACAAAGGAGGCTGTACTGAAGAAATAAAGCGGCGGTCAGCAATCGCAAAAAGCGCTATGGCAAAATAACAAAAATTTGGAAAAGCCATGAAATTACTACCGATACAAAAATGAGACTAGTAAGAAGTCTAGTTTTTCCAGTTTTTACTTATGCATCGGAATGCTGGACCCTTACTGAGAAAGACAAAAAGAACATAGATGTATTTGAGATGTACTGCTGGAGACGAATGCTGAGAATACCATGGGTGGCCCGAAGAACAAATGAATCCATACTGGTCCAGCTAAACATAAAGAAAAGACTAAGAACACAAATAACAGAACAGATAATAAGCTATTTTGGACATGTGTTTCGAAGAAATGGTCTTGAAAAACTTACCATCCAGGGAAAAGTAGAAGGCAAAAGAAGTAGAGGTAGATCTCCTACACGATACACGGACCATATTGTTGCTACCATTGGCGCTCCATTGTCAGAATGTGCTAGATTGGCAGAAGATAGAAAAACGTGGAGGAACATTGGAAAAATTACCTAACAGCTTCATGATATCACGATACCTGCATCAGGTTAACGACTAAGAAGAAGAAGAATTCTAAAACAAATTAAAATAATTGATTTTATATGGACAACGTAGAAGAATTCCCTAACAATGTGTAACGATTATTTTGCCTACTACATAAGGAGTTGAGGTATAAACGTCTGCGAACGGCTACTCAGGGTTTATTTGGAAAGCTGGATTATGGATAAGTAAATGAAACAACGGGATTGGATTGGGGTAACTACAAAAATGAAACAACAAGGTGTACTTATATCAATCTCCTGGACAAACACAATACAAGAAGGTTCTTAAGCTATTTCAAATTAGGACGCCGCTTAGAAGAATCTTCCTACTGGATGAAAGAAAGGCTCTTTCTTCCTAAAAAAATATAAAAAGGGGTTAAAAACTTTTTACAAGAAATATAATACTGTTTTTTAGGGAAAAAAATTACATGTTTATTGTTGTCTTTACTAAAAACAGTTACAAACATAAATAGTAATAATATCATACAAAATAACTGTCATATGTCAATACTAAATTCTAAACTTTGGTAATAATTAATATGACAGCTTAATCACACCCTAACATTTATAATTTTACTTATTGCAATATCTCAACTTGTCATGAAAGCAATTATTGATGAAAAATCTCTATTTTTACTTTAAAACTTCAACAAAAAAGTTACCTAAATTTCACTAAATGTTATTTTTTTTTCTTTAACAATTCTATGGTTGTAACTGCACTCGAATTCACTGCAACGTAAAAAACTGCCAAAAACACACTACCAATTATCCTGAAATGACTTAAGACAAACAAAATAAGGCTGGAAGTTGGGCACTGGACGCAAACTTTGAAAACTCGGATTCCTAAAAACCCAAACATAATGTAACCATGTGGGTATCCTTCTGAGTTGTTGGAAACGCCGTTTTACAAATCTCTTAGAGGAGATACGGCATGAAAATAAAACAGTGACTACTCTTATCTGAACTGATACATTACATTGAGTATAATTGACTTTTCAAAACAAATTTGCTGGTTCCTTCCGACTAACTACGCCGCGTCTGCTCTATCTGGAATCTCCAAAAACCAACCTTAATTCACTTCGACCTGACGCTGTTCTACAGACTTTCTCTCTCGCGTCTTATCCCTAGTACCAGTTCTCGCAGCGGGCCAATCAGAACTCTTTTCAAGGGAGAATTTGACCTTGATTACTCCTTGCCTTTAAAACTGCAGAGCTAAGACGTAATTATAAACCAAATATAATTGTATTTTTACTTCAAATTCTATGAATTCTTTCTAGTGGAATGTGAAATATAAACAGATACACGAAATTTTATACATGGCCCAGGGACGCACGAAAAAAATTTTATACTTTAAATATTTGATAGTTATAAGGAATTTATACAAGCTACAAATGTTAGATAAAAACATAAAGTGAAATTTGCAGATAAAATCCTTGTATAGTGCCCAATTTCTAGTATGGGTGTATCCCAATCTCTTGTGTCTATTTGTGCACAAACGTCATGCTAATAACGATATCATGTTTTGGTCAGACCTAGAATCATATCATTATTTAAAAAATACACAAAACTGGCTTAGACAGCACCACATGAGCAGTGGCAAACTTTGAAAAATCATATCTGGAATACTGTAAATCCTAAAAGCTTTCTGCTAAACGTCACATTAAAGAGGAAGTACAAACGTTTTTTTTTGTTAAGCAATGCCTATACCTATCCTCTTGCGAAAAAAAAATTATGGGATAAAAAAGAAAAATCAAGTACGTCTCTGTTCTTTTTTGCTCCGAATTTGAATACACTTTTGTGAAAAAAAAATATTTTTGACTATAAAAGTTGTCAAAAATTCGATAGAATGATAGATGTTGACAATTCGATAGAAAATATAATTTTATTCTACTTAAATTTATATCCGTAATTAAAATCCACCCAAAAACATTACCCCTTTCTTAAAAATCTTCTTCTTAGGGTGCCTGTCCTTTCCGAACGTTGGCGATCATTCTAGCTATGATGACTTTGTTGGTTGTTAGACAAATGCAGGATGCATTTTTCTTGAAAATGCACCCCTTTAAATGGTAGTACTCTGCGGTGTTTGTATATTTGGGGGCCATTGGCCATATGATACAGTTATACCATTTTAACTTTGTAGTTTCAAAGTAGTAAAGTCCTCATTTGTAATATGAATTTTGAATAAATAGCCAAGTGTTATTAAATTGCTCCTGTAAATTTTTTGAATATAGAATTAAAATTATGATTCTGTAGTAAATTTATATACTTAGATGCAATAAAATTTGCTCTAGTTAAAGTTGAAGTAACTATACGTTCTGTGGAAATTGTGTCCATGAAGTGAGAGTAAATAATTATTTCCTCAATAACAATAAAATATTTTTTTATATACTTCCTGGTCAAATCTATTCCTTATGTTTTTACAATATACAACAGTCGTTCACGATTTCTTGGTAGATGGATTATGATATACGGTTGAAATATGAAGAACGTAATCATCCCAATAAAGAGTTTATCGTATTAAAACAATTTTAACACGTTTCTAACTGCTCTTAATGAAATTTCTATCACCTAAGCGACATTTAGAAATTACCAGAACCAAACTTTTTAAATTGTATATTTATTTGTTTATTTTTATGCAACTCACTTAATTTTCCAACGAAAACTACTTAGTAATTTTCACATCAATATATTGCAATTATTATTGTTGGTAAGTAACTATTTACTCAATCGATAATATAACTTTTACTTGAGAGCTTATTGACGATATAAAATGTTCTGTCGGTTTCTCCTATTTGAAGCCGAATATCAAAATAAATCCTATGCTTTTACTTATCATACTTCTACAATTTACCCTTTGAGTCTGTGCTATGTATCAATAACTCTAAAAGAGCCCTGAGTGAATAAAGTGACCCTGTGTATAAAAAATTAATAAATCTTAAACTTTTGAGTTTAATTAAAACAGGAAATATAGCCAATGGGATAAATATTATCAGGACCACATAGACACACACACATACACACACATGCACACATACACACGTTTCCCGAATGCACACGCACACATTGACGTACACGCACAGGCACATGCACGCACCCACCCAGGTACACACGCACACACTACACGTCCAATTGTTGCAGAAGTAACTGGCAACTGTATACTCATTACTCGAATTCATTAAGAATGCACTTAAAATATAAACGATATAAGCAAAACAAAAAAACTAGCTTTCAAACGACAAAATTCACAATCGATACAAGGATCCAGATTTCTTACTCAAAACATCACTGATCCAGAACTACACAAAACAAATAGATGCATATAATGCATTAATAGATAGATTATAGAAGTTTGATATGTTATTGATATGATGGATGTCGACCCATATAAATACGAGTACGTATATTTTCCCTATTCCCTGAGTCCTCTATTGTTCAGCCTAATTATGAATGAAATAATAAAAAAAGTAGGAACTAAAAAAGGATACCTGCACTGCACGGATAAAAACTGGGGGAAAAATACCTTAAAATAATCTGCTATGCACACGACGCAATATTACTCTCTCAAAGTGAAGATGATTTATGCTGCACCAATTTAATATTACCGACAGAAAATTTAACATGTTACTAAATTTCGCCGAAAAAGACAAAATTCATGGTTACAACAGCAAATTTACTAAGATGCAAATTGGAGCTGGAAGTTCAGATAATAGAACAAGTGATGGAGTTTAAATATCTAGGCATCATATTATCTAGCTACAGAAAGATCGAAATCGAAGTGAAAGATTAAGTTAATAGAGCAATAGTGCCGCAGGTTACCCAAATGAAACAATGTGGAGAAATAAAAATATCGGAAAAGAAATGAACGGCAGAATTTACAAAACAGTCATCAGACCAATAATGACATACGCGGCAGAAACATGACCTGATACAGAGAGGACAAAAAATGTGTTAGAAAGAGCAGAGATGAAAACACTTACAAAAATTGATGGTAAGACACTATGGGACAGAGCTAGAAGTACAGATATACGACGTAGATGCAAGGTGGAGAACATCAAGAACTGGGTAAGAAATAGAAGAGTAGAATGGAACGATCATATAAGCAGAATGACAACAAATGGAGTAGTAAAGACGGTAAGAGAAGGTTCCCCAATAGGAAGACGATCAGTAAGAAGACCACGAAAACGATGGAACGACAATAATAAGAATAAGAAGTATATTTTTGGATGATATAATTAAGGATAACTTTAGCGTCACACAGAACTTCCGTGAAGAAAAATATAATGAAAAGCTATTTAGATTGAATAACTTCCTTTGACGTTGACGGACATTTTAGAGATAAAAGAAGGAGTGTATATAAACGTACGATTATTTCGTCATTATAAATAAAATAAGGACTTGATTTGTCAGAATCTCACGAATAAGTACCAGAGACAAATCACACTACGTCTATTAATTCATAACTGTAAATTTGTTTACCCAATGCAACACAAAATGATATCCCAGCTAGTAAAACTCCTCTGTAGGAAGGCTCGCACGTTTCTCCAATGTAGACCGCAGTAGCTGTTGTCAATATCCCTGTAAATAATCCCGTTATGAATCTCCCCAAAAGGACCATATTGATTCCATTAGCTAAATAGATTAGGAGCCATCCCAAGAATATTGGTAAGCAGGATATAGTATGTGTCGCTTTGCGTCCCAATTTTTCTAAACAGAATCCACCTATAACGGATCCTACTGCCATGGGAAGGGTCGCTATGGATGCTAAAAAAATGAAATCATTATTACAGATCATCTACAATTTTAGTTACATAACTTAATGTAATGTTAAAAACTTGTTTTTATAACTCTCGAATGTTTCTATGTAATAATCATAAACGAAATACTTTAAAATTTTAGGACCAGCAACTTGTTTCAGCTCCCATACTATGAATTTACTATCCCTATTTTGCTTCGCCTGTTTCTTGCGCGCATATTATCTCACCCCTATGACCTTTTGGCAAATGAGTTGTTATAATTTCTAAATTTTGTTTTTTTATTTTGTTTATATTTCACTTATGGATACTTGTTTTCCAAGTATGGCACAATGAGTAGCTAACTTTATTAAATATTTTTAGAGCGTTTAGTAAAAAATTACCTATCCAAGATGCTTGTTCTGTATCAATTGATATAGTATTGTTTTCAGCAACTTGTAGTTGAGGTATTAATATGGCAGAATATCCAAAAGTCATTCCAGAAGATACTGTTAGTAGTAGTGGGCCTACTGCCACGAAGACCTAAAATTTCACAACAAAATGAGAAACAGTTAAAGAAAATTAAGCAAATCAAATTAAACCAATTTATTTTAAAATTGGTTTGGAGTTTCAGTATCTTTAAAAAATATTAAGACTTACCAACGTTTGACCATATCTTTAAAAAACAAATTGTGGTAACTCTTTTTTCCTATTTTTAATTAAATTTACAACTAAGAAATGTGTGTGATAACTAGTTTTATTGCAGTCCTCCTAGTGAAAGTTTTAAATTTTGTACGTTTTTACTATTTTTTTTATATCTATATTTCTCTTGATATTTCATAAAGTTCTAACCAATACAATTTAATATCATTTCTCCCTTAAGACAGACCATCAAAGGAATGCATAAAAATATACCTATAATAGAGAAAATAAAGTAGAAACTAACACAGTAAACACATAAAAGTATGTTAATAAATTAAAGGGATGCAAGGGATAGTGATGCGCAATGTATAGCCTCTCCTATCCAAATGTCAACCTCGCCTGCCCGCGTGATAATCTTGATTGTGGTCATCCGGTGCATCCTGCTAGATAACAAATAAGGCTCTGACGTCCGAGTGATTGCCGGTATAAGCAATCTCCCACTTACTGATTAACGGCTTAGGGCGGATGAGTTGGTGAGTAGTAGGGCATTCTTTTGTCCTGGGGTTGAGAAATCGGCCCCGGAGGCGGATGAATCAACAAATAATGGTCAACGGCATAAGAATGCAGAAGGCAAAGAGGAACCACTGCATTAACGGCTCATAGAGCATTCCCAGGAAAGTCACCATAGAGTTGACACTGCAATTTCAAACCGTTACTAATCATGGAAAGCGGAAATGAGATGGCCAGAGTCAGGATCATGTAAAAAGGACGGAAGTGTACTATATTATTCCAGTAACAGTACAGAAGACCCGAATCTCAAAAATGGTGTAGATATTTTAGTAACATCAGAACTGAGTAAATATGTGACCAATTTCGTACCAGTCTCGGATAGAATAATATTACTCCAAATAAATATTCAACCATTTAAAACTAACATACTTCAAATCTATGCGCCGGCTGCAGATAGAAAATATGACGATGAAGTCAAGAAGTTGTATGATCAGATCCAAGACATCTAACAGAAACTTAATAAAGACGAAATTTTATAAATTATAGGCAACTTCAATGCAAAAATTGGGGAAGGTCGACGAGGTCAGACTGTAGGTCCTTATGGTTTAGGACAACCTAACGATCGAGGACAGAGATTGTATAAATTCTGTAATGGAAACGATATGATCATTGCAAAAACCTTGTATAAACTACATAAGCGACGACTATACACGTGGAAAGCCCCATTTGATGATGGCAATTACCCTGAGTCTTCAAGAAATTAAATACACTATATACTTTTAAATGAGCGTTTCCGAAATGCCGTCAAAAAAGTCACTACATATCCTGGTGCAGATATTGGATCTGATCATCAACCACTCGTATCAGATATTAAACTAAGGTTAAAATGAATTCAGTGACAAAAACCAAAAACCAATGTACTTAACTTTGACGATATAAACATAAAACATAACATTAAAAAAGAATTTAACAATGGAATAAAAAAAACATTGGAGAACAATTAGAAGATCCAGAAGAACTATGGAGTGAATTTAAAAACCAAGTTAACGAAATCTCCACAAACAATGTTTATAGAAAAAACTGGATGACAGAAAAAAAACTGGATGACAGACGACATCTTGAAATTAATGGAACAACGTCGATTGATAAAATCTAATATAACAGAATATAGACAACTGCAGCGTAGAATAAAAAAGAAATGAGTAATATATTTAAAAAACGAGTTTTATCTGTACTTGTTGACATTAATAACAATATTATTGTAAATAAGCAAGTAATAAGAAAATAATGGCAGCTGTATATATCAGAGTTGTTTGAAGATGACAGGAATAATATTGCCTAATTCTACCAAAACTGTACTGACGGCCCAGAAATTATGACATGCGAAGTAGAATATACTATAAATAATGCTAAAATTAGAAAAGCCTGTGGTCTAGATGATACACCAACTGAGTTGCTGAAACTAATAGAGAATGATAACATAAAAGTAGTAGTAAGACTTTTTAATTCAATAAACACCGGAGTGATTCCCGCAGATTGGCTCAAATCCATCTTTATCGCAATACCTAAAAAACACAAGGCGAGAAAATTCTCAGAATATCGATTAATTAGCCTAATGAGTTACACTCCTAAAATTTTACTCAGAATACTTCACAACAGAATTAGACGCAAATGCAAAGAAGATCTTGAAGATACCCAATTTGGTTTTAGAAATACTATGGGAACCAGGGAGGCACTTTTTGCGCTTAACATCCTATTATAAAAATGCCGTGACCAAAGAAAAGATGAATTTGCATGTTTCGTGGACTTCGAAAAGGCATTCGATAAAGTACAGCATGTAAAATTAATGCAAATACTGAAAAATATCGGAATAGATGACAAGGATATTCGTGTCATTAAAAATTTGTACTGGAATCAAACTGCTATCGTTAAAATTGAAGATAACTACACCGATGAAATCCCCATACAACGAGGAGTCAGACAAGGTTGCATTTTGTCTCCAACATTGTTCAATGTTTACTCGGACCAGTTATTTAAAAAGGCACTTGAGAGACAACCATATGGAATAAAAATCAACGGGGAACTACTTAATGTGATTAGATATGCAGACGATACAGTAATTCTATCAGATAATATTGAAGGTCTTCAAATTCTGCTTGATCGTATTCACGAGATAGGAGAGGAAATGGGCATTAAAATAAACTCAAACAAAACCAAATTTTTAGTGTTTAGTCGTGACCCACATCCCGATGCAAAGCTTCAATTGAACGGAGTCCAAGTTGAGAAAGTTCACAAAATGACATATTTGGGAACTGTGATAACGGACCAACTAGATCCAGACATAGAAATAAAACGTAGAATAGCAATGACTAAAACTACTTTTATGAAAATGAAGTCATTTCTTTGCAATAACCATCTCAGTTTAGAACTAAGGCAAAGAATGGTTAAGTGCTATGTTTGGTCTGTACTTTTGTATAGTGCAGAAGTGTGGACGCTAAAAGTATCGATCATGAACAAAATTGAAGCATTGGAAATGTGGGTTCATAGACGAATGCTGAAGATACCTTGGACAGCAAGAAAAACTAATGAAGAAGTACTAAGGAGCGTCAACAAAGACAGAGAACTGCTAAAGACTGTTAAACATCGAAAAATGTCTTATCTGGGACATATAGTAAGGGGAAGTCGATATAAAATTTTACAACTGATCCTTAAAGGCAAAATAGAGGGCCGTAGAGGTGTAGGAAGAAAACAAGTTTCTTGGTTAAAAAACATTCGTGAATGGACTCAGATACCAAATGCAGGACAATTATTCCATATTGCAGAAGATCGAGAAGCCTTCGCAATGGTGATCGCCAACGTCGGATAATTCTGATATGGCACGCGAAAAAGAAGAAAAGTAATAAATTAAATTTATTTAGTTATGTTTGACTAGTGTGATTTCGCCCGTCGCACTTTTTCCTATACTGTATATATATATATATATATATATATATATATATATATATATATATATATATATATACATATATATACATATATATATACATATATACATATATATATACATATATATATATATATATATATATATAATATATATATATATACATATATATATATATATATATATATATATATATATATATATATATATATATATATATATATATATATATATATATATATATATATATATGTTAGTTTTGATATTTCCGCGGGAGCTGTATGTTATATCAATGGTATTCCGGGTTTGACTCCGCGTTAAATGTTGTTGGTTTTGATAAAAACCATTTTGACGACGTTTCGACAAGATCTCACTTGCCATTTTCAAGTCTCTCTGGATGGTCTGCTTCTTGTCGATGTTCGAGTGTAAGTGACGCTACGGGTGTTAGGCAGCTGGCTTTTGTAGTTACTGTGTGTTGCGCGCGCTCTTGTAATTGGTCCAGTGCGCAGGTCAGTGGGCGGGGTCTTGGTCGATTCCGTTCTTGCGTTATTCTTCGGGATAATTGGTTTCCATGTTTTTGGCAATCTTTGGGCATCGTCTCGAGAATTTAAATTATTTTCTTGTTTTTCTATTTCAATGGCTTCTCTGATAATTCGTTTCCTCTTGTTTTCGACATTCGCTATTAATATATATATATATATATATATATATATATATATATATATATATATGTTTAGAAAGAGAGAGGTATATTAGGTCCGCCCTTTATATCGCCAAACATGCATGCCTGGAAAGGGGAAGTTCAACGTTGCCAAACTTATTGGATTTATTTGACCTGTTGTTTTTTTTTGCATTTGAACAATGTTCTAAGATAATCCAATTTGGGCGAAATTGATTTAAATGGCAGCTTACTGTTTTTTTATTGGGAATATGCCACAAGTTTACTTTACAATAAGTGTAATATAACATTTTGATTTCCACTTCGGAAATCGTTTTATATAAATAAAATTTATTAATGTTTCGTATTTTAAGTACGATTTCCGAATTAAAAATCTAAACATCAAAATAAGCTTATTTTAAAGTCACATTGTGCCTTATTCTCAATATGAAATAATAAACTGCATACAATAACGCCACATTAAAAAATATTCATACACAATAATTATTTGGCAACGTCGGTCTGGTCTGGTCTGGTTTGGCCGACCGAGTAACGAGTAGTAGAGGTGGGTCGTGGTAGTTTTATCGTTAAGAGCGTAGGCACAAAATTTCGTTCCAATATTTTTTAAATGCATTAATTTTTTGCGAATCCTGAGAAAACTAATAAATATTTTTGAAAAATTTAAACGCAGAATGAAACAATACATTATTACCGAGGGCCGAAAGTCCCTGAAAACTTCTATAATGTTTATTTTAATAAGTTATAGGGGTGAAAAAAAAATTAGTGTGATTTTTAATTTCAAATATCTCATTCAAAAACTTTTTGTTTATTCTAAGGGACTTTCGGCCCTCGGTAATAATGTAATCTTTTATTCTACATTTAAATTTTTCAAAAATATTTGTTAGTTTTCTCAGGATTCCAAAAAAAATGAATGCATTTAAAAATTTAAATTTTTGTAAACAAGTAACTATGATTGTTTAAAAGTAGTTTTAAGTAAGAGAGTACCTACATAAACAAACATAATGGCTATTATCGTTTATGTGTATATTTATTGAAGTGAAAGAAACTAATGATTTATTTATTATAACTTGAAAAATAAACTAAACAATACAAATAGTAACTCGTACTTACATTTACATTACACGTTATTATTAAATCGCGAATAGTCTAAATTGACATTCAAAAACATAAGTTTTTCAACTTTACTTCTTATTAACCGTCTTCTTTTTTTATTTCAAATTAAACCAGATTTTGAACATGTGTTCACATTTACAATACTAATAGTGGTTAAGTTAGGATATACATGGCGATGGTTTTTCCACCGTTGTAATGGACTCTCGATTCAGGTGTACGTGTAGATGAGCCATCTCCAATTAATTGATCAAAAATACACCATGGATTTAAGTCATCTTTATTGGTTTCTTCTTCTTGTACTGGTTGATTTTCAATAGTACAATCTTCTTGTTCGTTAATTATAGAAGTAACCAGCTTCTTAACTTTTTCTTTAATTTTTTTATCTTCATTTTTATCAGAAAAACCCTGCACTTTAAATGGTGAATCCATAAATTTACATAATAACAATGTGCCACTCTGTTCTATCCCTTTAAATCTTTTTGCTAAACCCGATATTAGTAATTGTACTACGTCGGATACTATGGATGTAAGGTTTGCTAAACCTTATTGCTAAATTTACCGTTTGCTAAAATTTTATTGCAAGATTCTTGCAGGCAGCGTACCATAACAATCACTGAACTACCCTTCAAGTATTTTTGGTCACTCATTGTACTTGTTATTTCTTTAAACGGCCGTAAAATTTGGGAAAGCTGAGAACAAATAATCCAGTGTTATTTATTTAGATTTGGTCTAAGTCTAAGTCTGTATTATTTAATACCGATGTGGAACGGATTGCCTCTTCTAACTCGGTCATTTTTTTTAACATGTAGTAGGTGAAGTTCTACCTAGTTTCCACGTCTTGGATTGGCCGTTTGGGAACTTTGTTATGTTGTAATTAATACTTTAAAAGCCTTTCTGAAGATAAGGTACTTTTTTTTAAATGTGTTTTTTGCAGAATTGTCGAAAATAGGACTTTTTATTTTATCTATTATCAAATCAGTTTTGACATAACATTCCTGAAGTAATGAACCTGACAGTTTTTCTTGTTGGCAGTTTATATCCAGGAATCCACCCTGCAAACTTTTTAAAAGCTGGTTCTTCACCTATGGAAAACGGATGAAACGAGTCTTTGCATAAGTTTAGTAAATCTTGAAAATCAACCAGTACAAGAAAAAGAAACTGATAAAGATGACTTAAGTCCATGGTGTATTTTTGATGAATTAATTGGACGTGACTCATCTAAACATACACCTGTATCGAGAGATATAAAAGAAGTCGACATGTATTTGTCTGATGATATATTACCCACAAAAATTTCGAACGGAGATTGGAACTGTCCATTACCGTGGTGGAAAAACCATCGTCATGTATATCCTAACTTAACCACTATATTCATAAAATATTGTAGTATTGTAACAAAATCTTTTCCTTGTGAACACATGTTTAAAATCTGGTTTAATTTTAAATAAAAGAAGAACACGGTTAACAAGAAAAGTGGAAAAACTTGTTTTTAAATGTCAATTTAGACGATTCGCGGTTTAATAATGTGTAATGTAAATGTAAGTACTATTTGTATTGTTTAATTTATTTTTCAAGTTATAAGAAATATATCCTTCGTTAGGTTCTTTCACTTCAATACTTATACACATAAATGATAATAGCCAATATGCTTGTGTACTCGCTAATTTGAATAATGGTAAACAATCAACTAGTTACAGTTTACGAAAAACGGTTCCGATAAAAATTTAAAAAACGAGAGGATCCACCTCTAGCTTTTTAGGTACATTAGGATCGGAACCAGAGAATATGTAAAATATCTCTGATCAGAACTATTCGTCTCACGAATGAGCAATGAGTGTTAAAAATATTTATGGAGGGGAGACCAAGGGGAAATATGATTGTTATCTTTGTCTATTCGCTGAAAATATGATTTTATAGCTGCGTTAGATATCCTGTTAAATTTTACCATACCGAACATAAACTTTTACCTACACTGTATATATATATATATATATATTAGGTTAATGTCTGTGTCACGTTTTACGTTTTGAATCTTGACAAAGGCAAGGGTTTCCTGCCGAAACGTTGATTAATTGCAATGGAAAATAAAATCTAGTTCCACATGTAACATATCTTTATTGAACCTAACCCAAGAAATATTAATTTTATATTAAATATATATATAAATATATATATATATATATATATATATATATATATATATATATATATATATATGTAAATACTTTTTTCTTTTTGGGTGTGGTAGTCAATAAAAAATAGAGCTTTGCTAAGGCGTACTATTTATTCTGAAATCCGAGCTTTCGGTGGTTGTTTGCCACCTTTATCAAGGTCTACAATAAAAATTACTGTGTTATAAAATTAGGCTGATGTAATATAAAAGTTATAAAAACTTACCAGAAAGTAACATTCATAGCATATAAAACACAACGTTAAATAACATAATGTGATCTGAATTACTGAAGGCATTAAAACTTAAAAACTTTAAAATAACTTAAAAATTAAAGAACATGTTACAAAGTTTAAAAAGTAAAAAATAAGACGACATGTTTGACAAAAAACAGTCGTCTTCGCAGGTTTGAATTCAGTCACATCTCACGAACAGAAAGAGGTAGTAGGAGGAACTATTGTTGTTTAAATAGTTCGATGTAACTACAAAAAACAAACTTTCAAACTAATGTCTAACAAAATGCCGTTTGTGATTTTAAGTACTACCAACCATGTGACCAACTTTAAATTGAGAGGGAAATTTAAAAAAAAGTTCATTATGTCAAACAATAAAAAGAAAATAGTATTTAGTAAGTAGATTTAAAAAAAACAAACAACCAAAACAAAATGAACATCTGAATAATAACTGAAGTTAATCATAATAATTATAGCAATTAATAATGGAATTTAAGAAACAAGACATGAAACACTCTGAGATGCAGAAAACCCTTGTCAAAAGTCAAAATAAAATTGTAAATTTTGCTAAGATTCTGGATCTCAGATCTTTTATTCAGATTGTTGTTATCACTCCTGCTGATATGTACCATTTCTAAGAATGTTCTCTTAAATTTATTTTTCTCTCTGGCTAATATTTTTACGTTGTTGAAATCTATCTTATGGTCTAGATCGATAGTGTGTTCTGCCAAAGCACAAATGGGTTTATTTAGTCTACAGTCACTCTTATGAGAAATGATACCACTAGACAGATTTCTTCCAGTTTCACCAATGTACGTGGATGGACATTCAGTACATTGAATGCAATAAATATTGTCTCAGAGTCCAAGATTCACATCCGTAGGTCAGTATTGGGAATATTAAGCAGTTGCTCAACCTCATCTTTATCGCTCTTGAAATTTGACAGTCCTTCTATATTTTGGTCATTTTTGCTGTGGCAACTTTTGCTAGATCACATCTACGTTTAATCTCTTCTTGTAATAACCCTGTGTTTGTGATTAATGATCCCAGATATAAGTATGAGCTCACAACCTTGAACCGGTCAATTGTGGTTATGTGTGGAGGATTGTTGTGTAGTCTATCCACTATCATGATCTTTGTCTTTGATATGTATAATTGCAGACCAAATATTTGACTTTCGTTTTCGATCAGTCGTATAAGTTTCATCAGCTCTGCTTGAGTATTTGCAAGAAGGGCTGTGTCATCTGCGAAACGTAGGTTGTTAAGTTTATGACCATTTATTGAGATGCCCTTTTCCCATCCTTCGCTAAGTGCTCTTCGCATAATATATTTCCCATATATGTTGAATAATTGTGGCGATAGTATACATCCTTGTCTGACACCCCGTTCTGGATAAAACTTGTCCGAAAGTGTGTCAAGTACTTTAACTGATCCAGTAGTGTGTTCATATAGTTCAGTTATAAGCGTAATAAGATGTTGTGGTACGCCTACTTCTTTTAGTATTCGCCATAAGTGTCTCCACTTGACCCTGTCGAATGCCTTATGGTAATCTATAAAACAGATGTATTGTGGGATGTTGAATTCTCTAGATTTCTCGATTATCTGTCTTATATTCAGCAAGTGTTCTCGAGTGCCTTTACCTTTGGTAAATCTAGTTTGCTCTTGTGGAGTTTCTCTTTGAAGGAATGTTTTCAGTCTCTTATTGATTATAAGTAGCATTATCTTGCTGGCATGTGATATAAGAGAGATAGTTCTATAATTGTCGCATTTATGGAAGCTGCCTTTATTTAGACGTTTTATTAGGTACCTATTTATTCTAGGTAGCTATCTGATTTCTTGAAATCTATTAAATGTAAAGTTTAATACCATACTAAACCCCGATTGCTGTTGGGGATTATTTGTTCTTTACTTACCCGATGATTTATTGAAATTTATTAAACGTATACACCAAACCCCGGGAATTACTTTCCCTTTATCTACCAGGTGATTTCTGAGAATCCATTAAATGTAATGTTTAGTACTATTCCTAGCGCTGGCGCTGTTGGAGATTAATTTCTCTTTACTTACCCGGATTAACTCATTAGAACCGAGATCTCAGGGAAGAAGTACGACTAGATACATTTCAGTAGTGTAGTTTTTGATATAATCTGTTATTAGCCCTTGCAAGTGATAGATGCAGAATTAACGATTTCCTAGATGTCAAAATTTAATGGTTTCTGAACGTTAACGATTTTATATCTGTGTGCGCAGATAAGTGAGGATAACAACCATATGCAGAGTAAGTTGAATTTAAATTAATTGTTTTATTATAATATACGAGAAGTGCTACTTAAACCTGCCTACAAAGAATAACCAAAAATTAAAATGGCCAAAAGAAAGATTTGGTATACTTCTGCCATTCGGGAATGATACCAGAAGCCAAACATAGTTTTTATAAAAATATTTTGGCCCCAGATGAAATATACGAGAAAAGAACAACAACTAACAGAAAATGTGTCTACACTTATATTTTCTCCGTGCAAAAGTAACTTTTGTTACTTACCGTGTAGTAATTAACAATGTTCTCCGTGCAAAAGTGTTGTAACTTTGAAATTCCTAATTTTTTAGCATTAATATTATTTTATTTAAATTTCTATTTTTGGTTAATGTAATATAGGCTAAAAAGCATGCAAAATCATAATTAAATGTTAATTTTTCTTAAAACTTGTGTCTTATTTCACCGATATTAGCACGAAAATAAACAAAATCGTCTTTATCTCGAAACTTACTTATTCTGACTACTGCACAGTCTCAGGGTACGATGTGCGATATATATATATATATATATATATATATATATATATATATATATATATATATACATATATATATATATATATATATATATATATATATATATATATATATATATATATATATATATATATATATATATAAATGGAGTTGAGGTTAATTGGGTATACAGCTGATTAAAAGCCAAGTGCACTCTGTTTAACAGTTCATTATATTTCGCCAATTTTCATTGGCATCATCAGATGAAAGCTACAATTATTCAAAACATGGTAAAAATAAAAATAATAAAGTAAAAAAATACATTCAATAGTTGTTTGTTGTTTAAGTCTTACTTGATTGAGGTTGCGGCAATATGATTTATTTTAACAAAACAATGGTTTGTGGTACGATGTGGATTGCAGCTTTTTGGGACATATAACATGTAGTTGTTGACGTTCAAAATTAAAATATTAGAAATGACACAATATAAATTAAAAACAAAAACAAAAAACATTTAGTTCGCAGTCATTAAGGTTAAGTACTAGAAATACCAAATATCGAATGTTATTGATTGACGTGTAACAGGAGATAATTAGTTCTGTGGTGTTAATATAGTAGTTGTTTATTGATTCAGTCAGTCGAAGTCGTTAAAAATGTATAATAGTTCATTATACATTAAATTTATTTATAAATTAAAATTAGAAATGTATAATAGTTCATTATACATTTTAACGACTTCGACCGACATATAAAATTTACAGTAGAAACAGAAGACAAACATCAATCAGTCCCATTCCTTGACACTAAACTAATACGCAACAACAACAACGTAATAACAACAGATTGGTATAGGAAACCTATTAGCTCCGGAAGATACATTAACTATTGGTCATATCATAAGCATAGCACAAAAATTAATCTTATAAAACAAATGAAAAACAGAATTTTACTGATTGCTGATCAATCGCTGCATTATAAAAACCTAAAAATCCTGCAACAACTCTTTCTAGACAATTCATATCCAAACACATTACTTACCAAAATACTATTCAATACAACAAACGATACATTATCTGTAACACAAACTATCCCTAATGACACACCACAAAACACTACACCCACAATAGACACAACCACTAACACTAATTTAACTCCATTTAAATACTTTAGATTACCGTTCATACAAGAGTTAACACCAAAACTTACACGAATTTTTAAATCAACTGACGTTAACATAAAAATCGCGAATTACACAGTGTTAAACATTAACTCAATATTCACTAAACTAAAAGATAAGACACCTAAAGATCAATTATCCAATATAGTCTATTGTATCCCTTGCGGAAGTTGTAACAAACAATATATTGGCCAAACCAACAGGCACCTAAAAAATCGTATCACTTCCCACATGAGTGACAGTAGACTATATCCTGATAGATGTTACCTTGCAAAACACGTACATAATGAACACCATGTAATGAACTACAATGCAACAAAGATTCTTGCAATAGAGAATAATCTCAATAAAAGACTCTTCCTCGAGATGGCATTTATCACCCAAATGGATAATCCAATAAATAAGAAATCAGATGTTGAACATCTGAGTGAGATTTATGCTTATCTATTACATATCGAAAAAAACAAACATAACTATTAAATAATTATTTTAACACAACATGTAATTTCAAAATTTTCAAAATCCAATCAATAAACAACTACTATATTAAACCACAGAACTAATTATCTCCTGTTACACGTCAATCAATAACATTCGATATTTGGTATTTCTAGTACTTAACCTTAATGACTGTCTGCGAACTAAACGTTTTTTGTTTTTGTTTTTAATTTATATTGTGTCATTTCTAATATTTTAATTTTGAACGTCAACAACTACATGTTATATGTCCCAAAAAGCTGCAATCCGCATCGTATCACAAACCATTGTTTTGTTAAAATAAATCATATTGCCGCAACCTCAATCAAGTAAGACTTAACAACAAACAACTATTGAATGTATTTTTTTACTTTATTATTTTTATTTTTACCATGTTTTGAATAATTGTAGCTTTCATCTGATGATGCCAATGAAAATTGGCGAAATATAATGAACTGTTAAACAGAGTGCACTTGGCTTTTAATCAGCTGTATACCCAATTAACCTCAACTCCATTTTTATCTACCAGATCGGCTGTTATTTTAGAGGATATATATATATATATATATATATATATATATATATATATATATATATATATATATAAATATATATATATATATATATATATATATATATATATATATATATATACGGATATCTTGGGTTTAATAGTCAATATTGGACTTTGACTTTAAGTAAAACTCTTTTAGGTTTGTTAAGCTTTCGAGTTTATTGTACTGTTTTTCAAAACGCACTAAAAATTAACATAAAAAATTACATTAGAAAAATGAAGTTATTATATCTTCAATAGGCTTACCCTTGTGAGGAGTGTTTTAAAATTAGCAAAATTAATTAACATAATGACATTAAATTTACTTTTTCGTTCTGTCAAAACTTATTACTAAGGTTTCCATGTCTCTTCTATTTTTTTATATTTATTTTAGGTTAGTTTGACAGAGGAAGTGTCTATGTTTATGCAAACCTTCATTGCAAATTTTGACAATAAACTCGAAAGCTTAACGAACCTAAAAGAGTTTTACTTAAAGGCCAATATTGACTACTAAACCCAAGATATCTGTATATATTACTCACATAGTTACTAAAGCCCTATATATATATATATATATATATATATATATATATATATATATATATATATATATAATATATATATATATACATGAAAATCACTAGGTTCTCGGTGAAGAACCGCGTTGAGAATTTATTGCTCGACGTTTCGACAGCCATTTTGGAGTCATTTTCAAGATGGATACGGTTCTGTTTGAGTTCTGGGTCTCTATCTGCCTACTCCAGTCACTCGTGACGTACCAGTATCGTGTTCTCTACAAGAACCATCAAACGGAACTGAGGTCTCTATCTGCCTACTACTCAGTGTCGAGTAACAACTGGTCTTACCCTGTGCTGCTGCTTTTATACTAGCAGTATGCGCTTGGACGGTATGCCGGTCTCGTTTAGCGTCATCGTATGTATTTAAGCTATTGGGCCGTTTGTCAATTTCGATTGCTTCACGAATAATTCTGGATTAAAAAGAACGGATGGAAGCGATGGTCTTTGATTTTTCGAAATCTGTTTTGTGCCCTGTCTGAATATGATGTTGGGCTAGGGCTGAAGTAGTATCGGAATGTTTAACTGATAGAGAATGTTCGTAAATACGATTATGGATTCGTCGGTTTGGCTGTTCTATTTACAAAAGTGGGCAACTGGAACAAGGTATTTCGTAGACACCAAGGTCTTCATTAAAGATTTGATCTTTTACGGATCTGACGAGATTGGACAACAGAGTGAGTAGTGAAGACATTTTTGATGATTAGAGGGGTAAGAGTTCTACTGATCTTGTCAGTGACACCTTTAGTAAAAGGTAGAAAGATTTTAGGATCTGATCTGAATAAGAACATCAAGGAATGGCAAAGACGCTTCAGATTCAACTTCCATCGTGAATTGAATGCGGGGATGTATTCCATTCCTTCACTCAGAGGTCGATGTCGATATATTAGTTGGTAGTTCAGATTTCTTTTCTAGGTGGCGCTAGGAGCTTAAATATAAACTAAAATAAAGATTCAAATTATTTTGATTATTAAATCTTACTTGAAAATAATAGTAACCAATATTATTAATTCTATTATTATGTAATTAATATTTTTATTATTATTAATTAAACGTATCGTTTTTATTTTATGTTGGTAAAACGTTGACGTTTGTTAACCGTTATTTTACTTTTATAATAAGTACAAATGTAAATGTATGTAAATCTTACCATACAATTTTTAGCAATTTTGCGAAAAACTTAATTAGTGATGAGTAAGGTAAGATGATCATCAATTTGTAGAATGAATTAGCAATAAATTAACGGTATTGTTCAAGAATAAAATATGATTGAAATGTCAGACGTTAGTAGTTCAGATTTCTTTCCTAGGTGGCGTAATTAGATTACTGGACAAATAGCCTGACTGGTCGTTCTAGCCTTTTATATGGATAGATTTCTTTGAATGTACCTATTATTTTTACTATTCTATTTTCTCCGTGCCCTCGTTTCTACTCAGCTCTTTACTTGCCGTGTATTTAGTGTTTTTTATCATCAGTCGTTAATCTGTTACATATATAATAGGTATATCATAATTAAATTATCATAATTTTTACATTTCCTTGTACTTTTCTCACTGAACGCATCTTCTGAAATTGGAACACCAATGGTTGAGAAAATGGAGTCAATATATCCTGTGGGATATCTGCCTCTATTTATAGTCTTTTTACCTGTATGGTCTTTCCATGATAAAATCAATTAAGCATAGATTCGATGTGATCCTAAATATGCTAGAGTGTTCTATAATCTGTATGTATTGATTTAAATTAATATTTATAGTGTTCTTACCTGTCTAGTATATGGAGAAAACCTAGAAGTTGACTTTGTTTCTTTTATTTGTCCTTTAGACTTTTCACCAGTGTATAAAATATACTTCTGGAAAAAATTTTGGACTGATCTAAAATAAGAAAACAAGTTAATCGGGAACATTAAATAAATAAGATGTTAATTCTGCTACAAAGGCCTTGGTTAGCGTTTGCACTTTGATATTATCTATTTCGAGTTGTGTATTTGGATATTTGGTGATCTAATAATTAATCTCATTTACTAATTATATCACCGCGATCTCAAAAAAACATTAGTTCTAGGAAGTGTAATTTTTTTAATGATAAATTGATAAATTTAAGCGCGATGCAGTCGTTAATATATTTTTGACAGCTGCATAAAATAATGTGTTTGGAAGAAATGACGCATAGGGAGAAAAACCATTTTCAATCTTTTAATGAATATTATTATTTCAGAAATAAAATGGCGAAGGAAAGTACGTACTAGACGGTCTTCCGGTGCATTTACATCGGAATATGTAATGAAAGTCTATGAAACGGTTTTATCTGATAACAAAATAAATGTGCGTGAATTGAAAAAGGTCACAAAAATTTGTAAACAGCAATCTACTCATATTTTGAATTTTGAATGAAGTTTTGAATATGAAAAAATATCCTGCCGATGGTTGCCACATTTGTTGAACATTGACCAAAAACATAATTTAGTACTTAACTACTTTTCAGCAGTGTTTCGACGTTACGAAGCGGAAACCGTCGAATTTTTGGCTTTGATTGTAATCGTTGAATCTGTTGACCTTTGAATAGACGGTCTCATATGTAGAAGAAAAATGTGTTGTTTCTTCAAGACAACGCACCTGATCACAAAAGTATTTGACAATGGAAAAAATTCATAAATTGGGCTTTGAATTTCTTTCTCATCCCTCCTATTTTCCTGGTTTAGCCATTCCGAATAATATCCGTTTGCAAATCTGAAGAGTAAATATACAATCCAGCTCAACAGAATACTGAGTTACGACTGCAGACAAAAAAATTTGGTTTTTTTTTTCGGTTATTTTGATTCTCATTTTATCTCGTATTAGACTAAATTATCTATGTATCCAATTACAGTAAGTAATTGGCCTTCTCCTTCTTCTTCTATTTCTTCTTCTTACCGTACCTGATTAACTCTCCTTGACGTTGGCGGTTAAAATGGCAAGACTCTCTATCTTGACCTCTTCAGAACAGTAATTCGACTCTCCCATGTCCATTCTCTGACATTTTTCAATCACACAACTTGTTTTCTACCAATTCCCTTATGTGCTTTTACTCATAGTCATTATTCGAAGAATATTATCGTATTTTCCCCGCATTATTCGTCCAAGATATGCTATTTTCTTGGATTTGACGCTAGAAATTGCTGACGAGTACCTAATTTCTTCTCTTTTGAGAACTGCTTTATTTGTTTACTAAGCTGTCTACGGTATTTTTAGTGCTCGTCTATAAAACCACATTTCAAAAGCCTCTAAGCAGCTAATAGTAGATATTTTCAAGGTCCACGCTTCAATGCCATATAAGATAACTAACTATATATTATAACATTTAATTATGCATTTCAGAAGTTGAAGTTATCGTTACAGAAGAGTGACCTCAGTTTTAAAAACTTGGCACGAGCTATCTCAATTCTACATATTCAATCTATATTTATCTAGATCTACTTGTTTAGTAATATAACAACCTAGATATTTAAAATTAATACTTTTTTTATTGGTTGTCTATCTCATGAACTTTTATCTCACCGTGATAAAGGGGCTTTAAAATACATTTAAGTAATCCAACAATTATGGATCATCTGATAGAATTAATTAACAAGCTTATAAGATACAATAAAATATCATAACATAAGAATGAAGTAAAAGCAAGCTAGAATATTCAAAATGGGTGATAAAAATAACCAGAAAACTACAGAGGAAATAGCTTGCTAAATACAAAACAAAGTTACTAGATAATATCAAAAACAAAGGTATCGAGAAATACCTAAGTTCTCTTAAAGCTTCCGAAGATACAGACTACTCACTTTGAAAGCAACAAAAAACTATTTATATTTTGTTTTACAGTTTAGCTGTATTAAATTAAGTGTCTTTCCTTGTCAAACTGTGATCCTTTGTTTTTTATTTATTATCTATAATTTATTTTGATTTTGATTGAAAATTTTTTACCATCTACATCCTTACCCTTCCAAATAAAGCTCCCTGACTATATAAACGTGATCTCTGTTTAGTTTTATGTCAAAAAAGCTTTTTATTATCAACTTTTGTCAGTTTTTTCGCGACACATAAATTGCGCCGCTAACGTGGGGTTTGGTGCTTGAGTATGACACTTAAATAGCATCCTGGATCGTGGAGCTTATTCAAAAATTATATGTTGTTTACAGTATATTTAATTGACTTGAAGAATGCATTCGACAAAGTAAAATTTAAAGGTGTAACACATCCCTGGCGAAAAATAAAAAACTCTTAACTCTGGGTTAAAACAATAAGATGAAAGTCTGAATAGATGGACAACTTACGGAACCGATAAAGAGGCAATGGAATGAGACAGGAGGATTTATTCAACCAACCAAATGTTAGAAGAAGTATCATCCGACTGCGTAAAACATGGAGTAATAAGCTTGTATACAGGCAACAACCTGGCAATGAACAAGCAAAACTGTTTATATGAAGGAAGAAGAAGAAAAAACAAAAATATAATCATTTAATTTGAACCATTTAAAATTTATAAGAACTTATGAGCATCATTTACATCATGCAATTGATTATTCTTAGAGTTAAAAATAATAACGTTACTAACTTTTTATATTTAACCATTAAAAAGAATTCTTCCTCTTCTTCTTTTCTACATTACAATTTTCGATTCTTAGAAACCAAAAAAGAGGTTAATCTTCGTAAATGGGTATATTTAAAAAACCCTTAAAAGGGCCAAATCAAAAAACAAACGTTTTCGGAATAAAACATTCCATCATCAGGTTTAAAATTGCCTAAAATAAGTATAAACCATTTAGTTGAAACAAACGTGTTTTAAAATTTTGACTAGGGTTAAAAAGCAAAAATGGTTATACTTACAAGGTTAACATCCCTGAGCCACCAAAATATCAGGGTAAAAACCCTTTAAATTACATGCAGTTGTAAAAGATTGTACATAATGTTGTTATAAATCTGTGATGTTAAATATTAAATTAAATTTGACTTCAGGTAACATACACCCATGGTTGAAGTGAGTTCCAGTGTCCGGAGAGTAATCCTCTTCAAACGGACTACAGCTGGTAACTGATTGACAAGATATCTATTGACTATGAACGGTGTCAAAAACAAAATGTCAATGTAACATGAAACTATATTAGTTATCCATAGTATTACTACAGCCAAAAGATTCAAAAATTTTGATGCTAATATAAGACCTCGTATTTAAAGTCAGTCACTTCAGTCACTTCCTTTACTTTTATTATTATCAAGTCTCTTCAATTTTAAATTTATTCACATAGGTTATAACTTTCTTCAGCCGGTAGATTTCTAACCCCCTTTTTCAATTTATTAAACTTACTTTTATTAACTTTTTCACCATATGAGCAGTTTTAAATAAAGTAATTTAAATACGAGGTCTTATATTAGCTTAGAAATTCACATAAAGTTCAGCCACTTCTTGGCGTCGGTTGCGAATAGCTGGAGAGATATTTTCCACCATGGAGCGATGCTTTAGATGCTGGTCGATTAGCTCTGCGGCCAAACGTTTTATGTATATTCTACGAAGCAAATTATCATTTTGATTATTGGCCAGATATATAATTTGGAAGTTTATTCCAGCCACATTCTTAACTGAATAAAAAATCACCATTGGCCATCTCCGGGTATTTTGAGCTACATTATACGTGGCACAAAGTTCGTCAACGGTGTCGACCCCACCTTTAGTTGAGTTATAAAACGTTATAATTTCTGGCTTCTGTTGATCATTTCTTGATTCGTCTATTTGATCATTATTGTGCATACTTGAGGCCAGTATGACATTTTTTCCTTCTTGGGTACATAGATACTATTGTAGTATTTTCTTGGAATCCAAACATACTTGAATAAACAGGTCGATGTTTGGTGTTTATAAACTCCAACGGTAATTGTCTTTTGTTTTTTCTCACTGTACCGACGTATGTCAGATTGTGATCACGACGAAGTTTTGTAATAAGCTCAAAGCTAGTAAACCAATTATCACACGTAAGGTTTCTTCCAGTACCCGATATTGGACCAATTAATCTCTCGATAATACAACTAGATCATTTTTTAAATGAAAGGGTCCCTCTGGTTGTAAACCAACATATGGTTCTAGATTTAATATGTCTAGTTTTTGCATCAACTAAGGCAAATATTTTTTATCCATAGTTGACGGTTTGAAAGGAATATACTGTTTAAAACCGCACCTTCCCCGAAATGCCTTAAGTTTCTTTCGTCTCGAGTTTCTAAATCGTCAAATCTAAGATGTCTTAACAAAAATAGAAAAACGTTACTGTGACATGGTTAACCAAAACAATTCAACCCCGCTGCAATTTCGCTCCCACAACTCTTCTGTTCCGATTACTTTTCAGACACCCTGCTAAATGGAGCAATCCTAGCAAAGCTTTTATTTTGATTACACGAGTATTTTAATAGAACGGGCTTTGTTATACATCGCCTTCATTTGATCTATATATTTGTTTGTACTTTCAACAATAATGTTCAAAACAGCTTCAGAAAAAAAAATTGCCGTACTGTATCAAATCGCTAAAAATGGATTTATATATATATATATATATATATATATATATATATATATATATATATATATATACAGTAAACTCTTAAATATTGGGAAAATCTGCAAGAAAAACTCTAATGTGTATCAATTGTTTCGCCGAACGTTTTCGCCAAAGAGAATTAATTTGGCTTCTTCAGGGCTGAAAGAGAATAAATTATAATTAGCTACCATATATTATCTAATAAAAAACATTTATCTTACCGTAAATTTTAGAAATGTCGAGTTAGGATGTTAAAAAACTTAGCTAGTAACAACATAGTGGTGTTTTTTGTTACTATGTGCAAAAAAGTTTTTTTTTAACGTTGGAAATGTATGGTAGCTTTGAACTTAAAACGCAAAGGTTTACCCAAGGTTAATCGAAAAACCCAATGTAACTACATTTAAAAGGAAGTAATTCTTTGAATTGTCGGCAATAACTAAATTTTTGATTGTTATAAAGTTTGAATGTGAGGTTCTGTTTTCTCAGAACGCAAGCGCTGACAATTACAAGTAGTGCTTTTGAATATTTATGTCGTTAAGGTTCATTGGTAAAACCGATGAAGTTAGATCCCAGTTTGGGGAGATATTATTTTAGAATTTTCTTAATTGAAATTCTTTTTTAATTAGTATATTGTTCATGTATTATTATAATAATATCTTATTGAGATGTATCTAAGAAAAGCAAGGGAATGTTATCTTTTTTAGTTAATGAAAATTATTATTAAAGTAGGTTAGTTGTTAATAGATATATCAGTCAAGTTAGTTATCTGTGATGTTGTATTGTTCTTGGTATCTGATTTAAGTAAGAAGTGGTATATATCGCTTAGATTCTTAATGTCACTCTTAACATTGATGGAAAAATCGTTAAGGAAAATATAAGACATTTCAATGAACTCTCTTTTAGATTTATTGTTCTCACGGTGGAGAATTGTAGTGTTCGTATAGTCCATGAGATGACCAGTGGAATGGACATGTTTGGCTAATGCACAGCGGTCAGGGTGAAGTCGAGAATCACTTTTGTGTAGTGTAATACGTGATTTCAATAATTGAGATGTTTGGCCGATGTAGGAATTGCTGCAAGAGAGGCATGGAATGTTGTAGACAATATTACTAAGCCTATCTATGGGAGTCTAATCTTTTATCTTCGAATAAAGATTATTAATTGTTAGGGCTGATCTACAAGCCACATTAAGCTTAATGTTATTATTATTATTCCCAAAGCTATTTTCAACACTTTTCAGAATCCTTGTTAACCCCGGATTGGTATCTCTGAAAAAATGGTAATGAAAAATATTTACTGATAGGAGTATCCGAGACTGGGTTCTCACTTAAGACATCAGGATCAGCATTGTTAGTCACGATGGAAGGTGAAGTATCTTCGTTATGGATAGTGTTAAACAAAATCTTATTTACTAATGGTGTTGGATAAGAGTTTGAAATAAAAAGTTTCTGTAGGATTTGTAGGTTTTTTGTATGAAATGAAGGATCTGATAGTTTTATTACTCTATTTTTCATCTGTTTGATTAAGTTGACTTTGGTAGAATTATTATGGTAAGAGTGGTAGTTAAGGTATCTACCAGAATGGATCGGTTTTTGATACGAATCTATTTTAATGTTGTTGTTTTACCTAATCATCCTTATGTTAAGAAAGGGGACGGAACAATTACCATCTTCCCTCTCTATAGTGAACTGGATGTAGGGGTCATAACTATTAAAAGTATCTAATAGTTCATCTACCTCGTCATTGGGTATAGCCAAAATTATATCATCAACATATTTTTTAATAAATGGAATTTGAAAGGATAGTAAAGGAATGACTGAGTCTAACACATAATCCATAACGTAAGTTGCAATGATAGGAGAATGATTTCTCCTATCATTGCAACTTACGTTATGGATTATGTGTTAAGGCTGATTTATAAACTTTGCGTTGGCGTTGGCGCTGGTGTTCGCCGTTGACCTTGGCGCTAGCTATCATACACTGCATTTATAAACTTTCGGTTGGCGTTGGCGTTAAAGATCACATCTTAATTTCTTGCCTTACATTTTTGATTTGGTATTATTAATTTTTGCTTAAAATCAATACAATGGAAAATGCTCAGCCTTTGTTAGGTGCAGTGGCACTGATACTTTGTATTCGAGCAGCACTGAGCCTTCGAAATAAAAGACAACGTCGATACAAACTGAGGCCCATTAACCAGAACAGAAAGACAAGAGGTAATTTTAATTATTATAAAAATATTAACACTGGGATACCCAGCAGTTTTTTAAATACACCAGGATACAGTTTCCAGTATTTGAAAAATTACTGCAAATGATAAAACCAAAAATAAATGTAAACTGTCGCTCTGATGGAATTTCTGTTGAAGAAAGGCTTGTTATTATCTAAACTTTTCCACTTTATAAACACGTGGAAACATAAACAAATAATTTTGTTTGATTTGTTTGACAAACTTTGTCACTTTTTCGATATTGCTATTGGCTGCGATGACAAAGATACAGTTTTATTTTATGTTCTGAGATCGATACTACAACCACAAAAGGGTTTGTGTATTCTGTGCTACAACGGCCAACGGCAAAAGATAAAGTTGGTTCATCTTGAACGGAACCGAACGCCGACGCCAACGGCGAACGATGTTTATAAATGGACATACGAGTTTTCCATTTGACCATGTTGTAACGCGAACGTCAGCGCCAGCGCCAACGCCAACGTAAAGTTTATAAATCAGCCTTTAGACTCAGTAAAAAAAAGCTCCAGGCGAGTTTCAGTTCAGGAAATGTACAGTGCGAACCTGTCTGTTCAGCTAAACTGGGCAAACAGATAATATATATTGAGTGATATATTAATAATATATATATATATATATATATAATATATATATATATATATATATATATTAATAATATATATATATATATATATATATATATATATATATATATATATATATATATATATATATATATATTGTTATGATTGTTTATTTTGAGTTCAAACTTAGTTTATTGAGCCAATAAAAAAAATTATAACTTATTTGTTATCAAAAGTAAAATAATCCTTATATTACCTGTGTTCGATGGATTCAAAAGATTTTCTAGTTGTCTTTTATCGGGATAGAGAAGAAAAGGATAAGAATACAAATATATTATATTACAAAGATTTACGTTTCTTTATTTTATATGAACGAATAAAACAATTATTAAATTCTGTCGTTATCTTATCAATCAGCATACAAGAAAATAAATCAAATTATTATGATAATAAGATTATAAAGCTACATACATTTATATTACGTGAAAAACCAATTTTACTTAAAATTTTCTTTACTTGAAAAAAGAAACCACAAAACTTTAAACTTTTGATTAGCCTAACAAAACCTCAGTTCTTAAATTTTAATGATAATGACCATGATGTCGAAACGATCCTTCACAGATATAAAATTCAATTGTACAAACACTTACAGTTTATTTTCTTCTTGAGTTGTATGTTGGAACATACCCAGAAAAGTCCAGTCTCCTCAAATATGTGATCTCCCCTCTTTGGCACCTCGGCTCCTTCTTTACGTCTCTGCAAACCTCCTTCAGACTACACAAAAAACACCTGATTCACTTCTCCAAACTCCGCTACTTATTTATGACACCAGGACCTCCTTTTGTCAACTTGCTGCCGTAAGAATACTTTCACATATACTTTATAAAATGCCCACGGTAGATACAAGGACCTCTTTTAATCCACTTGTTATCTCCTTCTTCAAACTATTCACTTCTTTTCGTTACGCCGGTATCCAAACTCACGAACCACACCCTATCTTGAGACAAACGACTGTTTCCTTTCGATGACCAAAATATGACTAACTTCTCCTCTCTCATGATCGACTCACCAAATTCCCATTTAAAAACGACCGTCCAATCAAAAAGCTTAAATTGTGTTTACCATGATTTTGGAAAAGCCTAATTTCGGTTTCAGAGAAAACTAAATAGCTTACTTTAAAATTGGTTTTTTTTTTCAATACATCATTTATACATATTTCAAAAGATTAAAATATGGTCATTTAATACTCGACTATACAAACAATGAAAAGATTAACTTACAGGTAAAATGTCTTCTAATTCTAAACAAAGGTTTTTTGATAATTTTGTTTGAAACGGAAAAAGGTCGTTTGCCAAACAAATTTCTATTCTTATCTACACTAAATCTTATCTTAAATTACTATATACAATTTGTTTATATTGATATCTT
Organism: Diabrotica balteata; assembly: GCA_918026665.1. Taxonomy (NCBI): domain Eukaryota; kingdom Metazoa; phylum Arthropoda; class Insecta; order Coleoptera; family Chrysomelidae; genus Diabrotica; species Diabrotica balteata. Next base: position 74,689,624 of record OU898278.1, on the reverse strand, counting down.
GAAATTTTATTTCGATGGATTTTTTTATTTATTTTTCTTTGGTTGGAAAAGAAAAAGTATATTTTTTATATATATATATATATATATATATATATATATATATATATATAAATATAAATATATATATATATATATATATATATATATAAATATATATATATATATATATATATATTTATATATATATATATATATATATATATATATATATATATTTATATATATATATATATATATATATATATATATATTTATATATATATATATATATATATATATATCTATATATATATATATATATTTATATATATATATATATATATATATATATATATATATAAATATATATATATATATATATATATATATATATATAAATATATATATATATATTTATATATTTATATATTTAATAATTATCTATTGTTGGAAGTTAATCGTTGATTTTCTTAGTTCTTTGCATCAACTACGTTATAATTTAATATATATTTTTTATACTTCTGACCACATGGTCACTCACTGTGCTAATTTTTTAATAAGTCACTAAATGTTGTTAGTAAATTAAATGTTTATACATTTCTACTTTATATTGTCCATTTATTCAAGTTTAATTCATAAGCTTGTTAACATCTTTGACTGCTACATGTCTTTTTAAGGTAACACCTGTAACATCTTTTCCATGATTGTGTGGTTCTTATATTATACTTTTTAGAATGAACTGATGATGCTTTCAGAATACGAAAGCGAAACGTTTTCAAAATAGATAGAGTGGCACATCAACTTTGTCTTTCATTTCTCCACCTACAAATTGACCGATATAAGAGCCCACCACTCTGTTGAGTGATCCTTTTATATATATATATATATATATATATATATATATATATATATATATATATATATATATATATATATATATATATATATATATTTATGGCCATTAAGCGGATTAAAGATGAAAAATTACCAGGACATGATGATGAGGTGCATGGTGAAATTTTAAAGCTATTAGAGGCACACCAAATCACAGCTCTTACGAAGCTATTCAACAACATCTACGAGACTGTTTACTTACCAAAAGACTGGCTACTATCAATATTCATTCCACTTACTGTAAATGGCTAACTTACAAAAAACATTAGATATAGACGATACAGTGTTGCTGGCAGACAGTGCGCAGGGGCTCCAAAGGATGATGGATTACGTTGTAGAAGCATGTAACAAATATGGCGTAAAACTAAATTGCAAGAAGACAAAACTAATGGTCATTAGTAAGAACACCGGCATAAACGCCTAAATTACAATTAACGATACATCGTTAGAAGGAGTAAAAAAAATATGCTATTTGGGCTGCAATATTAAAGATATTTGGGATCACAGCTACGAAATAAAAACTTACGAAGTTTTAATACGAAATAAATACGAAAAAAAAGCTAGAAGAACACCAGTGAATCGCTCAAAGAAAAATAATCCGGTGAAACGGAAACACTGGATAACAGATGAAACTCTTAAAATAATTGAGAATAGAAGAAATCTTTGTAAAAGTGGTGTACATAGTGAAAGGGAAAAAGCTAGTTTAAGAAACCTCAATAAAGAAATAAAACGAAGATGTAAGGCCGACAAAAAACAGTACTATCAAAGTATATGCAAAGAAATTGAGAGACATGGTCAGAATAATCAGCCGAGAGATCGATTTAGAAAAATACGCTACCTGACAAGAGACTTCAGAGCCAGAACTTGGGCCATTGAAGATAACACTGGAACCCTGAGAACAAACAGAGAAGACATAGCAGAGACATGGAGATCGTATTGCAGGGACCTATATAAAGATGATCAACGCCAAGAGCTTGTTAGCCAAATCTCTGACGAGGTGGAAGAAGAACCTGATATACTCGAAAATGAAGTAAGACAGGCTATCAACAAGCTCAAATATAACAAAGCACCAGGTCCAGATATGATAACAGCAGAAATGCTTAAAGCCACAGAAGAAACCTTCGTAAAGTTACTTCATCTACTCTGTAACCAAATATGGCATTCCAAACAATGGCCTGAAGACTGGACAAAATCTACAATAACGACCATACATAAAAAAGGCAGCTTCCATAAATGCGACAATTATAGAACTATCTCTCTTATATCCCATGCCAGCAAGATAATGCTACATATAATCAATGAGAGACTGAAAACATTCCTTCAAAGAGAAATTCCACAAGAGCAAACTGGATTTACCAAAGGTAGAGGTACTCGAGAACACCTGCTGAATATAAGACAGATAATCGAGAAATCTAGGGAATTCAACATCCCACTATACATCTGTTTTATAGATTACCGTAAAGCGTTCGACAGGGTCAAGTGGAGACACTTATGGCGAATACTAAAAGAAGTAGGCGTACCACAACATCTAATTACGCTTATAACCGAACTATATGAACACACTACTGGATCAGTTAAAGTACTTGACACACTTTCGAACGAATTTCATCCAGAACGGGGTGTCAGACAAGGATGTATACTATCTCCACAATTATTCAACATATATGGGGAGTATATTATGCGAAGAGCACTTGAAGGATGGGAAAAGGGCATCTCAATAAATGGTCATAAACTAAACAACCTACGTTTCGCAGATGACACAGCCCTTCTTGCAAATAGTCAAGCAGAGCTGATAGAACTTATACGACTGATCGAAAACGAAAGTCAAATATTTGGTCTGCAATTAAACATATCAAAGACAAAGATCATGATAGTGGATAGACTACACAACAATCATCCACACATAACCACAATTGACCGGTTCGAGGTTGTGAGCTCATACTTATATCTGGGATCATTAATCACAAACACAGGGTCATTACAAGAAGAGATTAAACGTAGATCTGATCTAGCAAAAGTTGCCACAGCAAAAATGACCAAAATATGGAAGGACTGTCAAATTTCAAGAGCGATAAAGATGAGGTTGATCAACTGCTTAATATTCCCAATACTGACCTACGGATGTGAATCTTGGACTCTGAGACAATCGGAGAGAAGAAAGATAGACGCCACTGAAATGTTCTGTTGGAGACGAATGTTACGAATTCCTTGGACCGACCGCAGAACAAATAATTCAATTTTAAGAGAGCTAAAAGTTAGCCAACGACTCTCTAGTAAAGTCCATCTCCAACAATTAAAATATTTTGGGCATGTTATGAGAGCAAACACAGAAAACATGGAAAGACTCATAATACAAGGAAAGGTAGAAGGCCGAAGATCACGAGGAAGATCCCCAACAAGATGAATAGATCAAATTACAGGAATATGCCAAAGACCTATGCATCAATTAAAAGAAATGACCAGAGACAGAGGTCTCTGGAGACGGACAATACACGACATCACGTCGACCACTACACTCCCCCTGGGGGGTCAGGATTGAAGAGAGAGAAAGAATATGCCTTACAGGATTATGGTGCCAATTGTATTCTTGCACCGGAGGTTTGTATACTTGAATAATCAATTTTTCTTGCAAAACTTGTGAAAATTCGGTTCCTATGGATAAAAAGATTTGTGTACTTTTCGTTGGTTCTTCTTCTTCTTCGACATTTTCCCATTATGAGTTCGCCGTTTTCGTCTTCCACTGCACTTTATTTTTCCAGTCACCTTCTCTAAGGTCTGTATCTATGAATATCACATCGTATGCATGTTTTCCATCTTGTAGCAGGTCTTCCTCTGCATCTTCTTCTCGCCGGTTCTCAGTCCAACATTCTTTTCGGTCATCTGTGGTCCAGCATCCTTTGTACATGCCCGTACCACTGCACGGGCTCTGTTTTCAACTTTTTGTAATTGAGTATTCTACTTCCATTCTGTTCTATATTTCCTGTTTTCCATATTCTATATTTCCCTTCTTTGTCTAGAGTGTCGTTTCATATCACTCCATGGAGTGCTTTCGTGGCTTGTTTTTCCAGTGTTTTTATTTCTATATATTTTATACAAGTACTATTCACCGGTTCAATGGTTTAAAAAAGAAACGATCGTTGGATTGTAGTTTAATTGAAATTTTAATAAATGCAAAACTAGGTAACATGCACACTGTTGGAAAACCAACTAATTCTTTAACTGTTCCAATTTAACCTAACGTCGCCTCTGTTCCTAAATATCACATGTTAGCCGTTATTAGTAAAAAGAACCAGACATCGTCAGCGTATTTGTCTAAGTATGTATACTTTGTATAAGTAAAGAAGTCGCTAAAGAAGTTATTCTCTCTCCTCGTCTCTCTCTCTCTCTCACCCGTGTCACACAACAAGAGCATAATAATATAAGTTAGTTTAGTGTTGCAAAGTGTACATATGTAAAATATTGTGCAAGTGCAATAAAGCGAAGATAAAAAGGTGTAAGTGTATAATTTCACCCCACAAGAGTAATAAAACGAATCAGCAAACAACGCTTAAATCCTGTAAAAAATCAAGACAGGTCACCACGAGGGTTTTGGTGCTCTCAGGGAACGTTGGAAATAACCCCATCGTTTCCATTTATGGTCCTTCATCGCTAGACCTCTTGTGGAAGGTGAATTTAAGAAAAAAGAAAAAAGCCGATAAAATTCAAATCAAAAAGCCGGTAACGCTACATCACGGGATCATCGCTCTTTCTCTCTGCACGCAACACCATCGAACGCAGCACATGGTTAGTATACGTTAACTGTTATTAGGGCACTAAACACAGATAGGATTGATTTTGTCCTATGCTATAATGTAAGAAATGCGATGTGTTGAGTGTGACGTAGGCGTGGGGATTCGTGGTTGACATTTCTTATTATTTTATATAGAATAGTTGTGCCTGCTGCCAATTTTTTTATTGTACTAGCGATTTAAAGGCCTTATAAGACTATTTAATTATTGTTTCTATATCACTTTACCTCTATAAACAAAATGGGTGGTAATAGATGTGCCATATATGGTTGTGACAATAATTTTAAGAGTGTGAAAACCAAGAATATGCCTGTTATTTTTCACAGTTTTCCAAAAGGAAAGGATTTAGGCGAAAAGTATAAGGGCTGAATGGGTTAACCGATGCAGAAGAGCTGATAATTTTAATCCTGATTCTAGTAGAATATGCTCTGTTCATTTTACAAACAATGACTATGGAAGAGATCTTCAAAATGAATTATTAGGTAAAATAAAAAAGCAATAAAATGCCTATAAAAATTTTTAACGTAACTTATTTTAGATTTACCTATTAAACGCTTTTTAAAGACAACTGCACTTCTAACACCTTGTTTATATAAACATACCTTTGACACACCTTCTGTCTCTACTCGTAAAGGTAGATTAGATGTTGGAAACAGAAAGCAACTTGTAGCAGAAATTACAAAGGTTGATTCAAATATTTTGAATATTGCATCCAATCAACATGAACATACTATTACTGAATCTGAAATAATTTTTGAACAAGCTGGTGAAAATATAGATTTAAAGGCTGAAGTAGATTTTGAAGCAAAATACAACGAATTATTAAACAAGTATGAAAAATTAAGAGCTGATCATTCCAATTTGAAGAAAACGACTCAAATGAAAATAAAAATTTTAACAAGTCAGTTGAGGTATTCTAAAGCAAAAAATATGAATGTTTAGAAAAAATATGAAATTTTGTTAAATAAAGTATTAACCACAAACCAAATTGCACAATCAGTCTGCCACCTCATATTGCGTTGTCAGGGATTTGCAGAAAACTACAAAAGATGCCTTAGAATATATCGCTGGGTATTTAGCAAAAAAATTTAAAAATAGTTTACCTGATTTAGGTAATTTCACATACAAAGTTAGTGAATATAGTTATAGTTTACCAATACGGGTGCAGCAAGTCTCTTATGGAGGTCTTATCAAGCCTACAGATGAGTGGTTCATAAAAATAAAATTATGGAATAAACATTATGAAAAATATACCTATAGGAAAAATAATGGAGTTGTTGGAAACACTTCAAAAAGGATTTAAAAAAAAGGACAAGTGTTGTCATATACGCTTACTAAAAACTTTTGTAAACTTAGAACAATAACTAGAATAAGTTATAGACATTTAAAATTAGGAAGCTGAAAATTTGAAGCAAAAAAACTTATTCGTGTTGGATTCAACTAGGTCAAAAATTTGAAAATTAAGGCTTATCCTCGAATATTGTAACGGTAAAATTCAGAGAGATGTCTATTTCAAAAATATCTTTCTTTACAAAAACAAAATCCATTCACGAAGAATATTCTAAACGTCATCTTGTACTAGAGGTAAGCTTTATACCTACCTTATACAACCCCCTATTGTGTAAAGTCTTGGGTCTATACAATAAACAAGTGGGCGGCCTTCTATTCAGTGCGGTTTTGAAATAATGTTGAATAAAAACATTCATGAAATTAAAATGAAAGAATTTACGTCTATTAGTAGAAGTGCGATTTATAAAATTAGTACTTGAAGCATAAATCGCGGGAGGAATATGTGCATCAGTTTTCAAATATTTATTATTTACTATATAATTTCTAAATTGAACCACTTTCACTTCTTTAGTTAACAATGTATCTGTTTTGACAACTAAATAGGTAATTAGACAAAATAATTATTAATTTCAAAACAGGAGTTTAAAGAATTAGAAAGAGGTAGCCCGGGCCCAGTTAAATGGTCAAGCTTATTCCAGTGGAAGCAATAAGGAGGATTATTTTTCGTTTTGGCACAGCTGACATGCTCTCTCTAGCACTACAACCCATGAAACTGTGGTAAAAAGCATGCTTTATTTATACGGTTGTGAAACACGACGATTAACAGAGACAGATTAATATCGAAGAAAGATATCTCGTCGAACTTAATGCAATAAAGTATGAGAATAGAAGGTACAGTCATGGATGGCATACAACGAAAGCAGCTCAAATGGGTACAGGTCCAATAAATGAAAGACAGTAGACTCCTAAAACAAGTACCTGTATGAACACCTACCGTAATCCAGAAGAGAGGATTACCTTAGAAAACACGGATGGAAGGAATAAGAAACTTAATGAGCTCGAAAGAACTTAAAGAACAATGGAACAACCGAATTGAATGAAAAATGAACGTCGGAAGACATTTTATAAGGATTATATCATATTATAGGTACATTTTTTGGACTAAAAATAAATTTGAAGAAAACCAAGTTCATGGTATTTACAAAAGCACAAAGCATCAAAGTTAAGCTAGTACTAGATAATACAGAAATTGAACAAATATCTTTGTACAAATACCTTGGAGCATGGATCACAGAAGATACTGATTAGACAAAAGAAATAAGATGCCGCATTGGAATTGCACGGTCAACTTTTAATAGAACGAGAAAACTTTTTTGTAATCGAGATATCAATATATCGCTCCGGATAAGAATGCTTTGATGTTATATTTTCTTTACCCTTTTATATGGGATTCAAGCTTGGTCACTTAAAAAATCCAACATTAAAAACCTAGAAGCATTCGAAATGTGGTGCTACCGACGTGATTTGAAAATATCATGGATGGATCGCAAAACAACCGAACAAGTTCTCGAACAACTAGGAAAACAATGCGAAGTTTTAAATTCCATAAAAATCAGGAAATTAGAATACTTGAGGCACATCATACATCACACATCAAGACGTAAAATCTAGTGGTTACGCAATCTCCGTGAATGGTTTGGATGCAATTCAACAGAACTATTCAGCCGCATATCCAACAAAATGATAATTGCCAGAATGATTTCCAATCTCCGATAGGAGTGGAACTTGAAGAAGAAGAATAAGTACATTATTATTATATCATATTATATATATATATATATATATATATATATATATATATATATATATATATATATATATATATATATTATATATAATATATGATATAAACGATATTGAAAGAGGTTACAACATAGACAATCAACAAAATCTACATCGACAACTACACAGTGAACACCCAACAATAATAGAAGTGTCAAATGCCGTCCTAAAACTCAAAGACAATAAAGCCACAGAAATCGATTAAATCTGTTGGAAAATATATAAAAAAAGGTGATGATCAACTTTTTGCAGTAACCCATAAACTAATAGTACTTATATGGCAAAATGAATTTGTTCCAGAAGAGTGGCTAAATGAAATAATATACGTTGCATAAAAAGGACGATTAACTGGATTGTAAGAACTATAGAGGCATTACTCTGTTAGCATCTTCACCTGTTAGCACCCTGCTTGGCAGGGTCACATATCAGATCAATTTACGGTTGCAAAAGGCTTGAGACTGGGAGATCCTTTATCCACTACATTATTCAAATTAGTATTAGAAACTGTAATCAGAAAATGCAGCATGAAGATGGAAGAAACGATCATGAAAAATGAGCACCAGTGCTTGGCATTTGCTGATGATCTAACGATCCTAGCAAAAACCGAGTAAGAATTAAGAAGAGTTGTGAAGAAAATCATCGAAGAAGCACAGAAATTTGGATTGGAACTAAATGAAGACAAAACTAAATATATGATCATAGAAGGAACAGAAGGGAAAAAAGAAGACTTTAGTATGAGGTCAGTAAGTGGTAAAAGCTATAGTTTTAAAAGGGTGGACAAATTTGAATACCTAGGTGTAGTTTTCGATGAAAATGGAAAAGAGAAATGGGAGCTCGTAGCCAGAATAGCAAAAGGGAATAAAAAATTAGGTGGTTTAAGAGCCCTACTGAACTCAAAATACGTTTCTAGACAAGGTAAACTCAGAATATAAAACAGTAATTCGACCCACAGTAACATATGCCGGTGAGCCTGGACATTAAATAAGAAGGAAGAGGATACTCTGGAAAGATGGGAAAGGAAAATATTGAGATGCATATTCAGAGGACGAAAGGCAGAAGATGGTTGGGAGAGAAGAACCAACAATGAATTAATGGCTTTATACAAAGAACCTACTATTACCAAGTTCGTCAAGGCACAAAGAATCAGATGGTTGGGACATGTGGAAAGAATGGCAGCAAACATAATTCCTAAACTAGTAATAACCAGAAAATTAATCGACCCCAAAAGAAGAGGTCGACCCAGAACGAGGTGGATTAGTAAAGAGGAGGAAGACCTTAAACACGTGAAGGTGAGGGAATGGAAAAAAAAGCACAAAATAGAAGCGAATGGAAAAATATTGTACACCAGGTCCTTCAGAGTAGTTAAGAATGTTATATATACATATTTACGTTAAAGTTTTGTTTAAAATAATTGTAATTAGTTAATATTAGAATTATGTTGTAAAAAAAATGCTCTAGGCCTTAACGGCCTGTTGTGCGTAAAAATAAATAAATAAATAATAAAGTGCAAAAATCGAAAGAATCGCGTTTTTTGCATTAATTGTTAATCATTAAAAAACGGCTCCGAACTTTACGCAGGAAACAGGTAGGTTTTCTTCTTATAGGTCTACAATAACTAAAAAAGTTGTCAGCTACCTGGATTATTGAGTGTCACGAGAAAATCCTTATTAGCCTGGACTAATATGGCTGGACAAGCAAGTGAAGAAACAAACTTCATATATTATGTAAACTTTACTAACAAAAACGTTGAAAATAAATATTCCTATAAATATAAATAATCAAATTCCATATTCAAATACAGCAAAATATTTGGGTATTGTCCAATAAATATAAATAATCAAATTCCGTATTCAAATACTGCAAAATATTTGAGTATTACTCTAAGCTTTTATGTAAAGAAGAAAAGAAAATAATAATTCTGATTGAAATACAAAAAAATGTACTGGCTGATTGACCAAAATTCTACGCTGTTTCTACATAATAAATTATTATTATATAAGCAAATACTGAAACAATAGTATTATTATAAAAACAGTATAAACATTTAGAAGGAAAATGTTACAAATTAACAGAAAATATTTCTATTCATATAAAAATTTAATCAAATTATAGGTACTTATTATAGGTACTGCTTATTTATATAAAATTTCCTCAATCGGAACATAAACTTCTTCGTGAACTACCCATTTTAAAAACAATTAACACACTGGTTTGTCAAAAGTCGAAATAAACCCTAATAATGTTATTCAACATTATTTATGACCCACCTTCGAGAGGGTATTATACTTCTTACCTAACCAACCTAACCGTGTCGACGAGAATCCAGAAACTATCGACAAGGACAGCCTGTACTGGCCGAGAGAGAAAGTTACATTTAGCAAAATTTGAGATTTTAAAAAAAGTTTATACCAAATAGCTGCTTTGTGTTACACTTTATGTTAAAAATAAAAACAGATTCGGAAAGTGGGTCAAATTCTGTAGTGCCCTATTTCAAAAAAAAATTTTTTACGTTTATTTTAACCAAAAATATTTGAAAAAAAAATATTGTTTAAACAATTTATTAATTTACAACTAAATAGTGCACTAGAACTTTTTAAGACCTTTCATATAAAAAAAGAATCATCTCAATATCTGCCATAGTTTTTGCGTTATTTGATATAAACTTTTACATTGGAACTTAGGTATGCCCAGAAACGCAAGGAACGGCCTTAAATAAAATTGTTCGGTAGGGAATGTTTCTAAAGTTTCCTAGTATTGTTATATGTATGTTTTTGAAATAAATGGTTCAGTATTGAATAGTTTTATTTATCATCAAATGTTTTTGGATATTAATTTGTGCTCTGACTACGTAAGTAAAATACAGATTTATAGATTTTATTTACCAGAAATATTTACTTTGAGGGTAAACTGACATTTAATAATTTAATTATATCACTAGCAAATGCATTCATTTCGAAAATAAATTTTATTTGTCATGTCAAACAGATCATTAAGAATTTATAAGTCTGAATGTCTTAGGTACTGTTAAAAATCTGATTATCTGTCATCTATTTATAAAAACAAAACGTAAATTTGTTGTTTTAAACTTTTTAATCTCAAATTAAGCCCATCTTCCATAAAACTTAATAGTAACAATAAGGTCGATAATTGCTTGTCATCCCCACACCCACGTCACAGCCGTGTGTTACAGTGACAGACAAATTTGGGAGATGGAACTATCCTATGTAGTCAACCGTTCTTGAGTATACGTCATCAAGTTTCGTATACACTGATTGTCGAGTCACCGAGCATTCTACAAGGTGTCAACACTCTATACCTTCATCTAATTTAGATAACGACTTACGTCATTATCTACGTCAGAGATCGAAGTTGACATAGTTGCCAAAGTATAAAAAAATCCTGACTCCATTTTAAATCAAATAGATTACATAATTATTGCAAAAGTATTACCATCTCTTTGCAACGACTATTTAAATTTTTACGTGACATTTTTGAAATAAAACACACTAATTTTGTTCTAAAAAGAACAGATTTTATTAGATAGTTAAAAATGTAAAACAATAGATATTCACTTTAAAATTCAAAATAATGAAGTACAAAAAGTGTCAACATCGCAACTGTCAAATAAGTGTTACCAATTTATGCCAAAATTTTACCTTCGTTCGATTACAGTTACAGTGTGTTCCGAACAAATGTTCGTGATAAAAACGCTTTATAATGCATTTATACAAATTAAATGAAACATATTATTGTGTATTTATTTAAGTTGACATTAATAGAAATTTTTAAATATTATTTCTACGCGTATATAATGAAATATGTCTAATGGCTGTAGTGCCAGTGTACTCGGTAAAGTGATTGTAAAAAAGAACACACCTACACTCTAAATATTTTGTGTTGGTATCATGTGACGTCACAGGCTATGACGCCGATGACGTGCATCGTTATATAAATTAGATGAAGTGTATTTCTCTCATACACACAAGGTAAGCGGCTCTCTCTCATTCGTCACTCTCGACGACACGAACACAGAGACGGTGTCCACATAATCCACAACAGGTGTGAATTTGTTGATAGTTGTTTTTTGTTTAGTTTTGTTTTGTTTGATTTAAAGGTTAGATACTAGAAATTTTTAATTTTATTATATTAAATTAAACTCATAAAAGGATTTAAAAACTGATTCAAAATAGTAATTCATATATTATATAATTTATTATAGTAGTAATTTGTGTCTATATGAGTTTATATACATTAAGTATAAATATATAAATTTGTATATTATATTCTATCATATATATAAGAAGTATATCAATCTCTTTAAAAATGGCTTTGGACACATTAAAAACTGAAAGAAAAGTATTAAAAGCAGGTATTACTAGAATTTTCGATTGGTTTAACATTAACCAAGACTCAGAACTTGCCATTTTGCACTTTGAAATTACGAAAGGCAACTGAGGACCTATTTTTAACATCATAAAGCAATTCAACATCAGATCGAATGTTCTGAAGATGCTGATGTTGAATCTTCAGATAGGGATGATGTAGAATGTAAATATTTTAATGCTCTGGCAGGGATTCAAAGAAAAATTAAAAATATTAATGAAATTGTAACTAATGTAGATTCTCTCAATATTTCAAAAAGTCATGGCTCTAAACATTCAATAAGACTGCCAGAGATAACAATGAAAGTTTTCACAGGTGAATTTTTAGATTGGAAGTGTTCAGTACTTTAGTAATTGAAAACCCTGATTTAAATGATTTACAAAGGCTAATATATTTAAAAACTCATGTTAATGGTGAACCTTTGGCATTAATTAAAAGTTTGGTTATTTGGAATTAATAGAAAGTTATTGATACTAACTTCCATATTGCTCTAAACACTTTGAAAGAACGGTATGATAATAAAGCTCATATAGTTAGTAGTTTAATTAAAAGGTTATTGAAAATTCCATCTCTAGTTAAATGCACTCCACAATCATTTCGAAGCTTTTTGACTAATATAAAGCAAACTATGCAGTCTCTCAGTAATATGCAGATTCCAGTTCAGCATTGGGATCTTATCTTAATTGAATTAATTTTAGAAAAAGTAGATTTTCACTCTCACAAGGCATTTAAGTATGAACTTGGTTCCAAGGAAATACCTACATTAGCACAGCTCTTTACATTTTTACAGAAAAGATGTGAAATCCTTGAGAAACTGCATAGCTCTAATACTCAGACTCAAAAATCTAATTCTAGTAGTCATGCTCGTGTCACACATCTCTCTAATATTGAAAATAAAACAAATAATTTAAGGTGCTTGTTTTTGTTCTCGACATTACAAAATTTATAATTGTAATGGATTTAAAGGCTCATTGCTTCAGGAAAAACTGAAGTTTGTAAACATAAAGAAATTGTGTAGAAATTGTTTGGGAACAAGGCACTTTACTGCAAATTGTGGTTCGCAGTCAACTTGTTCTATCTGTCATGGAAGACATCACTCACTCCTTGCTAAAGACAATCATATACAATACTTAACTGCTACACAAAGATATATTCCTCCTGAAGCTCACTTGATCCGAAATGACAACCACTCTCTTAATGGAAATAACTCTCTCAATAGAAACAATTCTCAAAATACTCTGTCTAATCCTCAAGCCTTATTGTCTCTTGTTCAAACTCATTCTAATAGCAGTAATAAAGACACTACTAGGTCTAATAATCTACATGTCTTTCAACTTAATACACCCTCTAATCAACCAGGTACCTCATCTCACTATCATGATCCTCAACAAACTCAATCTGGTTCTCACAGTTTTGATTCACACTATGCAACGCAGTCATTCTCTGCACTCTCGCTCACGAATGAAGTAGTATTGGCTACAGCTCTCGTTACACTAGTGGACAAAGATAAAAATTTAGTGCATGCCTGTGCTGTTCTTGATAATGGCAGTCAGACAAGTTTTATAACTCAATTGGTAAATAGGCTAGGTTTTCCTTCTTATAATAGATGACTTAAAATTTCCACCTTATCTCAATCTTGTTCCACCTCCAACAAGATGATAGACCTCATTATCTATCCCTTTAGAACAACACAAAATGGATTTAATGTATCGTGTGCTGTACTGCCAACTATAACGTGTAAATTACCAAAGGTAAAGATAAGTAGGTCTCACTTAAGTATACCTCATGATATAAATCTTGCAGATCATTTATTCTTAGTACCTGGTAAAATTGATATGTTATTGGGCAATGACATATTATATTGTGATCTGTTAACAGATGGAATAATAAAACTTGAAAATGGTCCTATACTGCAAAATACATGTCTTGGATATAGTTTCCAAGGAAGACTACCTTCGCAGTCAATTCCCAACTATCATGCACACATCTCGGACAATAACAAGAATTCTTGTTTCTTAACTAAGGTCTCTCTTTGTATCAATTCTTTGCATAACACTGAACCGCTGGATGCACTCATTTAAAAGTTTTGGGAGGTTGAAGAACTCCCTGAAAGTCCCATGCTCAGTCAGGATGATGAACTTCCTGAACATATCTATAAAACCACCACAAAATTATTACCTGAAGGTAGGTTTCAAGTAAATCTGCCACTACGATCTTCAACAGAGTCTAAAATACTAGGCAATTCCTTTTATTCTGTAAGACAGAGATTCTACAATTTAAAAAGAAAACTTGTAAAAGATAGCACAGTTTATACCCAGTATAAGAACTTCATACAAGAATATCTCTCTCTTGGTCATGCAAAGGTGGTACCTCTCACGCTCACAAACCCAATGTCAGAAATCAAATACTTTATCCCACACCATTGTATTATTAGTGAGGAAAAGCTCACAAACAAATAAGTGTTGTGTTTGATTGTTCCATGAAAACAAGCTCCGGTATCTCACTCAATGATATTATGTTGAAGGGGTATAAAATTCAACCAGAACTAATTGACACACTCATAAATTTTAGAACATTTCTATATGTTTTTACGTCTGATCTCAGGCACATGTACAGGCAAATCCTCATAAACCTCATAAACCCCACTCAAAGGTATCTCCTAAACATTCTCTGGCGAAACTCCACTCAAGATGAGTTGCAATGCATCCAGTTAAATACTGTAACATATGGTACTAACTGTGGCAACTTTCTTAGCTGTAGATGTCTAGTTGAGTTAGCTTGCACTCATTAAAAATCATATCCTCTTGCAAGTAATGCTATTCTCAAATCTCTTAAAAGCTTATTTTGAAATCACAGAATTATTGGACAAGGTAGGAATATCAGTACACAAATGGTGTTCTAACTCTCAAACATTTTTGGAAAATGTCTCCTTTCGTTCTCATGATTCCAATTATGTTATAGCTCCAGAAAATAGTAATAGTAAAATATTAGGACTCTACTGGAATGCCAACTCAGATGTATTCTCAATTTCTGTACCTCAGTTCTCACAAGAATCACTCATAAAAACCACCTATACTAAACGAGAAGTGCTTTCGCTAATGGCTCAAATTTTTTACCCTGAAGGTCTCATTGCTGCGGTAGTAATTATTGCAAAATTAATAATGAGAAAAATTTGGCTTGCAAAAATTGATTGGGATGACCATCTTAGCTCTAAAATTTTGAAAGAATGGCTTAAATTCATTCAAGGTCTATCTTGCTTGCAGTCACTAAAAATTCCTAGATGTCTCTTCAAAAATAAAAATATTAGAAAGATCGAAATTCATGGCTTCTCAGATGCTAGTATACAAGCATATGTTGCATGTGTATACATTCGTGTTAATTATGATTCTAACACTTCCTTTTGTGCTCTTATCGCCTCTAAAAGCAGAGTGGCACCTCTCAAAATTGTTAGCCTTTTCAGACTCGCCCAACGAATTGTTAGTACCCTTAAAATCAGAATCCCACAGATTTATTCCATAAATTTATGGAGTGACTCAGAGATTGTTCTAGCTTGGTTAAAATCACCTCCTTCACATTGGACTCCCTTTGTTGCCAATATAGTGGCAACAATACAACAAAACTCAGAGTTTATCTGGAGGTATATTAAATCCAAGGAAAATCCTGCAGATATTCTGTCTCGAGGTATATCACCGTTAGAACTTCCAAACAGTACACTTTGGTTTAACGATCCACATTTTCTGTCCCAAATTGATTTAAATCTCACCCTTTTCAACTCAAAAAACAAAATTAATCACATTCCAGAGGGAAGAAAATCTCAGATTGTCCATCATGTTCAAATCTCTCCCTTGTTTCTAGATGAACTCAATAAGTGATTGCTTATTGCTTAAGATTTGCTCATCATACAAGAAAACCATCAGAAAAATTCTCCAACAATATTTCTGTAAGTGAACTCAAATCGGCTGAACTCATAATTGTCAAACTCATACAAGATGACTCGTTTTCACAAAAAATTTCCCTTCTCAAGACTAAAAGGCCAATTACTAATAAATCCCTTTTGTCCATGAACCCCTTTCTGGATGAACATGAAATGCTGAGAGTCGGTGAAAGGTTAAAATATGCCTCTGTACCATTTTACCAAAAGTATCCTCTTCTCTTGTCTTTTAGGAATCCGCTAGTGAAACTTATGCTAAGGAGGGAGCATAATAGATTGTGTCATGCTGGTCCACAATGTACACTCTCCAATTTCAGACTAAAATATTGGCATCTTGATGCTCTGCGGGAGATCAAAAGAATTGTTAACAGTTGTAAAATATGCTTCCGTTTTAAGGCTCAAACAGCATCTCAGCTAATGGCAGACTTGCCAAGAGAACGTCTAGTATGTTCGCAAGCATTTACAAATGTTAGAACAGACCTAGGTGGACCATAAAATCTCAAAACTTCCAAACTTCGTAAGACTCCTATAACCAAATGTTATATTGTTGTGTTTATCTATATGGTCACTCGAGCATGCCATCTGGAACTTATCTCCAGTCTAACCACAGAATCATTTCTGCTCACGCTCACCCTCAAGCGTTCTATCAGTAGACGTGGCAATCCCTCTGTCATATTTTCTGATAATGCAACCAACTTTCTTGGCTCCAAAAATCAATTAAGAGAATTTGCGCAATTCGTGCGGAACTAAGACCCTCAAAATTCAATAAAGGATTTTCTCGCTTCTTCTGAGATTACATGGAAATTCATACCTCCTCACTCTACACATCATGGTGGGATCTAGGAAAGTGCAATAAAAAGTGCGAAGTACTATCTCCACAAGCTTATTGGCAACCTAACACTCACTTTTTAAGAATTCTCCACTGTATTAGCCCAGATAGAGGCTGTTCTCAATTTTCGCCCCCTCTGTGCCATGTCCAATCAGCCTGGGGATCTCTCTGTACTCACCCCTGGTCACTTTTTAATAGGCAAACCACTTACCTCTTTCCCAAAGTCCAATGTAAGTGAAATTTTCTCCTCCACAGATTACTTGATAAGGTTGCAAAACCGTCCCAAGTGGCTCACCTCAAACAAAGATATTTAACTAAATGATCTTGTCTTGTTGAAGGAAGATAATACACCTCCCTTATATTGGCCGCTTGCCAGAGTAATTGAGGTCTTCCATGGCAGTAATGGCAAGGTTCGTGTTGTTAATATCAAAACGAAGCATGGAACTTTCACGCGTCCCATCACGAAATTGTGTCCATTGCCAGAAGAGTATTCTGTGTAAATATTAGGTAAATGTTACATTGCATTGTAAAGTGTGTTGATTAGCTACTAAGTGTAATATTTTTTAGGGAATAAGTTAACTCACCCATGCATTCTATGTTTAGTCGATAGTTTATTGTTAAGTGTTCTCTAGAATTAGGTGTAAGTAGAATTCATCGTGTGATAATCTAGTAACTTTGCTCTTGTTGTTGTCTCTTGTTGTTTTCTCCTGTTATGTCGTTAACTATTTTATTATTTGAAGCAATGCTTCAAGGCCCGGGAGTATGTTGGAAAACCAACTAATTCTTTAACTGTTCCAATTTAACCTAACGCCGCCTTTGTTCCTGAATATCACATGTTAGCCATTATTAGTAAAAAGAACCAGACATCGTCAGCGTATTTGATGCCTCTCAAACACCCGCTCACCCTTTGTCCTTTTGCCCAAGCTAGTCACATATTACATATAAGCATAAAGTCAGTCGAATTAAGTAGTTCAAGTTAAGAAATCGCTAAAGAAGTTATTCTCTCTCCTCGCCTCTCTCTCATCCGTGTCACACAACAAGAGCATAATAATATAAGTGAGTTTAGTGTTGCAAAGTGTACATATGTAAAGTATTGTGCAAGTACAATAAAGCGAAGATAAAAAGGTGTAAGTTTATAATTTCACCCCCACAAGAGTAATAAAACGAATCAGCAAACAACGCTTAAATCTTGTAATAAATCAAGACAGGTCACCACGAGGGTTTTGGTGCTCTCAGGGAACGTTGGAAATAACCCCATCGTTTCCCAAATACAGCAAACACAGCGTTGTAACGGTTGCCATTTTACAAAATAGTAAAAAGGCTGAACACGGATAGACATATGAGAATTATGAATTAGTTAATTCAATGTAGTGATTCATGGCACCAAACAATCAAAATAAGCTCTATAATTGTAAAACCCATGACAAAATTTAACAAAAATCTATTCACACATAGTAACATATCTGTTTTGCTAAAAATAAGACCCAAGTGCTATATTATATTTTTCTGTTTTGCTGCAATGGACAGAAACGTGTACATTAAGGGAAATATTAATAAATACGTAGGAGGCACTTGAAATGTGGATGTACCAACGCATTCGCATAATATTATACCTACTGAACATATCACAAACGTGCAATTACTACGCCGAATGGCAAAGGTAAAAGAAACATCACTTACTACCAAAAAGAGGAAGTGTGCATATGATGTACGGTCATCTAATAAGGCATGGCAAATACCGATTACTACAGCTAATAATTCCGAGGATAATAGATAGCAAACCCGCACTCGGGCCAAGAAGATATTTATGGCTTTATAATTTATGACAGTTGTATGTAATACCACTAATTAATTCAATTATTTAGAATTTACGGCAAACACAGTTAAAATCGTCATAATGATAGCTAACGTTCGTCACGACACGAAATATCATAAAACGCGAGAATAATAATTAAAATAGAGATATTATACTACACATAGAGCTTGATAACATTCTAGTTCGTGAAATTAAAAATATTGTTGATTTAAACGAAATGCCTGATGGTGACATTAGGTGTTACGTATGACTGATTTAAGGTTACATATTTTTTATCTTTTTTTATACAAAACTCAGCTATTTATATACAGATAAATACATCTTAACAATAAAAATGGTAAACTTTATTGACTTTTAAAATAATAAACATTAAAAGCAATTTTCTCAAAGGCACTATGAAGGTATTTATACCATTTTGCAATAATCCTTACAATTGATTAACTATATTGATTTTGACGTCACACAATAGTGTGGATAGACCAGGTACAAATGTTTGTTCGATATTTGTTTATAAAGAGTAAGTTTAAGTATCATTTACGATAATTTAATTAGACAAAATCCACCGCTTAATTCAGCTAATAGTTCAAGGGAAGATCAAAAGTATACCAGGCAAGAAAAAGATACTCGTGGCTTCACAACTTTTACCATCCACAGTATCATAGTAGTTCAATTATTCCGAATTGTGACAAATAAAGTTCAAATCGCCGTGATGATAGGTAACGTTCATAGCGGATCATGCATGTGAAGAAAAATGTATCTTACATTTTAAAAACCATAAAACATGAGAATAAAAGCCAACATAAGGAGATTACAACACACTAAGTAGAACAAGCTCCTTGTTTGGCTCATGGTTCAAGAAGTTCAATATATTGTCAATTTTAACGAAATGTGTGATGGTGACATTAACAGTGCATAATAATGGTTTCTTGTTCTCAACGTTGCAGTAGCAGAAGCAATTTTAATAAAAAATCTTCAGGAATATCGTTCCACAGGTTAGTATACAAATATGTAAACAAAGTAATGGCCCGTACTTCAGAGAATAAATTAATAGTATTTGACTGTATTAATAAATCTTTATGTATAATATATCGTATTTTTAGTGTTTACCGCGGGATAAATAAATCACAGTTTATTAAAAATGTATTGCAATTTTTTAGATTATGATTAAATCTTCTGAATAACTAGTCATATTTGTATAGTAGTTTTAATATTATTGAGTCTGGCACTGATGTCACCGCCATATTGGTATTATCGTTTGCCACGCCTACCTACGCGGTTTTTAATACATACGGTAATATGTATCATAGCTTCTACATAGATTCTAACTCGATGTTAAAAGATAACAAAAGTCCCAGTTGGATCTTGACCAGTTTTTTGGACCGGCCATAGGACCGGCTCAACTTCTGATCAAGAAAATTAATAAAATGACTTCATACAACAATAATACTACAAACAACTCCACTAAACATAGTTACTCAGATGTCGTAAATTATTTTAAACATCCAACAAAACAACAAGCAATAGTCATTTCCAGCATTGAAGGTATAAAAATCCATAATTACGTCGTAGCTGTTATATCACTAGTGGGTCCAATTAATGTACTTTTTGCCTCCAGAATTGCTAATAATAGGATATGCATATACCTCTCTTCAAAAAACATTGTTGATGCTCTTCTTCCTTCTTATAAATATATCGAAATAAATGGATGTCATGTCGAAATAAGAAGATTAATTTCTCCAGCCCAGAGACTTCTAATATCTAATGCATGTCCTACAATCCCGAACTAAATAACTGAACAAGAATTACAAAAACTTGGTATTCACACTGTATCCAGAATGACTTTTCTTCTAGTAGGTATGTCTGAAAGTGAGTATAGTCATGTTCTGAGCTTTAGAAGGCAATCATTCATTACACTTTTGGAAAATATGTCTATTGCTGACTCCTTTACCATAACTTATGATAATACTTCCTACCGTTTATTTCTCTTCATAGACGAATTAAGTTGCTCCAAATGTAAAACCATTGGTCATCAAGAATCAGAATACGCTCACAGTTCAAACCAAAATAATTCAACTCACGTCTCAGATTCAACTCAAAGCACATCGTCATTATCTAAACCTAATGAACCTAATAATAAAATATATCAATCTACGGAAAACGGCCTCATCCAAAACATATCTAAGAATAATCCAAACGCTTTGTCTTCTTCCTCCAAAACAACATCATCAGCAGTAAATAACACTGAAAATACTACAGAAATCGACCTCATCCAAAACATATCCAAAGAAAATCCAAACACTTCGTCTTCTTTTTCCAAAACAACATCACCAGCTGTAAATAACACTGAAAATACTACAGAAATCGACCTCATCTAAAACATGTCTAAAGATAATCCAAACACTTCGTCTTCGTCTTCCAAAACAACAGCACCAGCTGTAAATAACGCTGAAAATACTACGACACCAGAAACATCAATAACCTTAAATAATGCAGTCAATTCTAAACAGCTAAAAAGACATAACTTATCATCTCCTGAATATCTCCATACCCCTAAACAACATAAATAAAAAAAGAAACCCAAAACCTCTTTCAAAACCCCCGCGAAGATGTCATTCACTCCCTAGAATCCATCAAAGACAAAATCAAAAATAGATCACCTCCATTCATACTAAATTTCAATGAAATATGTGATTTTATGGAAAATGTTTTTAAACTCTCGTAACCCTAAATTAACTTCCAAAGATTTCCCCAATGAACCAGAGGAACTAATTCAGATCCTTAACTTTGTTTATTGTTACACACAAAATTCTATGTTACGAAAAAATATCACCCTAATAAGGAAAAAAATAAACCCTAACCCTTCTTCAGCTGACGATACTGACGAATCATCGCTAGTTGAAGGATAATCAAGGGATGACTAAATCATTTATAGTGCAATGGAACATAAATGGGTTTTATACCCATTATGAACAGGTAAAACTAATAATCGGCGAGCTTTCTCCTTTAATTCTTTGTCTTCAAGAAACCCACTTTAAACAAAATAACATAAATTTAAAAAATTTTCAATGTTTTAAAAAAAATCGAAAAACTCAACAAGCTAGTGGTGGAGTAGCTATTTTCACCAGAGCTGATTTGAAAGTCAATGCTATCGCGCTAAGTACTAATCTTGAAGCTGTAGCAGTCTCTATTACCTATCATAAAAAGATTAACATATGTAACATTTACTTACCACACCCTAGTAATCTAGATATGCACGAATTAAATAATCTTATTGACCAAATTCCACATCCTAAATTAATTTTAGGAGATATGAACGGCCCTCACCCGGCATGGGGAAGTCAGAAATCTGATAAATACGGTAACTTATTGAAAAACCTAATTGATTGTTCAGATTTATTGTTACTTATTACAGGAAATATAAACTAGATTTAATTCTCACAACGGCTCATTTTCCGCCATTGATATATCCTTATGCAGTCAATCACTGTCAACTACATTGTCATGGAACACTTTGAACTCATTTACATTACTCACTATAATAGTAACAATTTTCCAATTTCTATAACATCAGATCACATCCGTCTCCTTGATTTCACAATATATCAGTCCTGGAAATTAAAAAATGCAAATTGGGCATCCTATCAATCCTATATCAATGATAAACTTGAAAACTTCTATTTAACCAATGATATAAACTATGATATCACCTCTTTAAATAATATTATTATAGAAGCAGCTTTAGAAAATATAGGAAAAACAAAACCATGTAAAAGGCAACCCGTACCTTGGTGGAATAGTGAAATTGCAAAAGCACTCTCATCTCGTAAACATGCCTTTAATAAACTTAAAAAAACATAATACAGACAAAAACTTACTCAATTTTAAAAAACTTAGAGCTGAATCAGATATCTATGAAAAAGGAAAAAGAAACTGGAAAGACTACGTATCGTCCATAAATTCATCAACACCTTCACAGGTTATTTGGTCTAAAATTCGGAAACTTAAAGGTACCAACTCCTTTAGGCATATCAATGCACTAACATATAATAATGAGATCATCACCTGTAAAAAAGCTATTGGTGAAACTTTAGCCGAAGTTTACCAAGAAAATTCTAGCGACCAAAATATAACGCCGGAATTCTTAATACATAAGCAAAATATAGAATCATTCGAAATCGTTGATAAAGAATCTGATGATCCATTAAATGCTAGCATAACTCTTCAAGAACTAGAATACTCTATTGTAAACTCCAAAAATACATCCCCAGGACAAGATGATATTCCACCAATATTCATAAAACATCTACCTTTCAGAGCAAAAATAATATTGTTGGATTTATTCAATACACGTTCTTTAAAACATAAATTTCCAAAACTTTGGTCTCAGGCAATAACTATTTCCATTATTAAACCCAATAAGCCCAAAGATATACCCTCATCGTACCGTCCTATTTCTCTCACATGCAGCATGTGCAAAATACTGGAAAAAATTTTAAATCTCCGTCTAACATGGTATTTAGAAACAAAAGATCTCCTTACCCCATTTCAGAGTGGTTTTCGCAAGGGACGGTCTACATTAGATAATCCTTTGCAAACAATCAGAAGTTGATTGCAATATTCTTTGACATAACCCAGGCTTTTGATAGGACATGGAGACACTTTATATTAGCAACACTTAATAATTATGGAATTCAAGGTAACATGCTTGCTTTTATAAAAAATTTCTTAAGAAATCGTTCTATACAAGTTAGAATAAATGGAATCAAAAGTTCTCCAAAAATGCTAGAAAATGGAATCACTCAAGGATCCATTCTAAGTCCAACCCTATTTTTAGTGGCTTTTAATAGCATCATAAATGTAATTAGAGCTCCTATTAAAGATAACATTTACGCGGATGATATTGTTATCTACACCAAATCTAATAACCTAGTTTCAGCAACAAATATATTACAACTTATGTTAAATCGACTTCAAAACTGGGCATTACAAACCGGATTCAATTTTTCTGCAGAAAAAACTCAATACGTAATTTTTAGTAAAAATAACACTCACCATACAATTAATTTAACATTAAATGATTTACCTATAAAACAGTCAACGGAAGTAAGTTTTTCAGGCCTAATTTTCGATAAAAAATTAAATCGGAATGTGCATATTAATAATATACAACAAGCATGCCAAAACCGGTAAAACATACTTAAAATATTATCTAATACATTTTGGGGTGCCGACTGTAAAACATTAATTAGGCTTTACAAGTTACTGATTAAAAGTAAATTAGATTAAGGTTGCATATCTTACGGTGCTGCCAGTAAAACTAAAAAAAAACTAAATAGCATACAATCTACAGCTTTGAGATTAGCGCTGGGTGCCTTCAGAACTAGCCTTATTAGTAGCTTACAAGTTTTAGCGAGAGAACCCCCTCTGTATATTAGACGCCAACAACTATCCCTAAACTGTATAGGCAAAATATCAGCACAGAAACAACATCCAGTATTTTCCAAAATTTGCCATCCTCATTAAGGTGAACGGCATACCAATTAGCAACCTACGCTATGCGGACGACACAGTGATTATAACTGATAATTTGGAAGATCAGCAGTTATTACTTGATAGGGTGAATAGCATAGGTAAAAAATATGGCCTCAAAATCAACATTTTGAAAACGAAATATATGGTCATTAGCAGAAACCCTCCAGAAAACCCGATATTATGCATAGGTGACAATCGTATAAATCGCGTAAAAACTTTTAAATACCTTGGCACCACAATAAATGACCAATGGGATCCACAACACGAGATAAAAACCCGAATACAAATGGCAAGACAAGCTTTTGTGAAATTCAGACCGCTCCTATGTAATCAACACCTAAACTTCGAAATACGCTACAGAATGGTCAAGTGCTACATATGGTCCATCTTGCTTTATGGCATGGAAACGTGGACTTTGAAAAAAACATCTATCAACAAACTTGAAGCATTTGAAATGTGGTCATTGAGAAGAATGATGCGCATACCTTGGGTGGATAGAGTTCGAAACGATGACGTCCTTAATAGAGCCGGCGTGAAAAGAGAACTCTTTGAATTAATTAAAAAAGGCAAGATTGGTTATCTTGAGCACATATTGAGAGGAGCAAAATATAAAATATCACAGTTAATCCTACAAGGGAAGATCGAAGGTAGGAGAGGAGCCGGCCGCAAACAATTGTCCTGGTTAAGGAATATTAAAGAATGGACAGGAATACACAATACAGGTGAGCTGTGTCACGCCGCCAAAAACAGAATTCTAGTAATGAGATAGTCGCCTACGCACTTTGGTGAATGGCATGTTAAGAAGAAGAAGCCATCCCAGTATTGTTTCTACAAAACTAACTAAAAATAGTACTCCCCTTATAGAACGAATAAAATACTCTAACTTTGACATGGATACGCTAAATCGATCTCGACAAGTCAGTGTAAATTTTCCTCCATGGACAATCCAACCACTAACCATTGACTTAACCCTCACAAAATACCCAAAATCAACTACAAATCCGATTTTCCTTAAACACTTGTACTCCGAAGTGATATCTCATTATCGTAATTATCTACAAATTTTCAGTGATGCCTCTAAACCTCATGACGGACATGCTGCTATTGTAAATACACCTCTCACACTATATCCATACCTACTATACGATCTCTACAGTCAGTGTAAATTTTCCTCCATGGACAATCCAACCACTAACCATTGACTTAACCCTCACAAAATACCCCAAATCAACTACAAATCCGATTTTCATTAAACACTTGTACTCCGAAGTGATATCTCATTATCCTAATTATCTCCAAATTTTCAGTGATGCCTCTAAAACTCATGACGGACATGCTGCTGCATACTATTGTAAATACACCTCTCACACTATATCCATACCTACTAACTGCTGCATCCTCACAGGCGAGACCACAGCCATTTTGGAAGCCTTAATTACCTTCAAAACGCATAGTGAAAATAAAGGTCTCATCATCACCGACTCATTAAATGCTCTATTAGGTGTAAAACAAATATAAAATACAATACAATATTTCGGGCTATAAAAATACGATAAATATAATTTAATCAAAATGAAAAGAGGTAGCATTTATCTGGGTACCGTCGCATGTAGGAATAGCTGGAAATGAAAAAGTGGATAGACTAGCAAACACAAGTGCAATAAACTCACAATACACAAACAAATCAAGAAATTACCCATACTCCGATCTCAAAAACCTAATTAAAGACCACTGTATGCACATATGGCAAGACTACTGGAAAGATTCAGGAACCAAACTATATGAGATTTATCCCCTTGTGAAGACCATCTTAAATAATCCATCCAATAGAAGGGACCAAGTAATCATTAACCGACTAAGAATTGTACACACTGCACTGAACCATAAATTCTTAATCAACAGATAATCTTCTCAAACCTGCAGAAACTGTTCTCTTCAATTGACAGTGAAGCATATTCTGATTGACTGCCAGTACCACGAAGAAACAAGAAGAAAATATGGAATATCAGATCACATCAAAACCACATTAACCATAAACACTGACCATGTAATAAATTATTTAAAAGATTTACGTTTATATACATCTATTTAATGTAAATAAAATGAATTCTTGTGTATGTTACTCCACTAATAACCCTGCGTGGTTGATGTGGATTATATGTTAAAATAAAAAAAAATACATCTTAACTATAAAAATAGTAAACTAAAAAGTTTAGACATATTTTTGCCATATAACCAGTTTTATTGATTTTTAAAATAATAAACATTAAAAGCAGTTCTCTTAATTATAAAGTTAAGTTAGTACCATCTTTCTATATGAGAGACTCTAAAATACAAGCCCATGGGACAATTTTAATGGGACGTTTGACCCAGCATGAATTAATACTAAAATATATAATAAAACTTTAGAAACTATGTCGCTAATGTTTACCTATCGGTACGCAAAGCATGGGGGTTCAAATTATAGGTTGCGCCTTAGATTTCTCACCCCTGTGTCAGCCAAAATATAGGGCGTTGGAAAAAAATTAATCAATATGTTGATTCGAAACTTGTCTATAATTACCGTACTGTATCAAATTACTGAAAATGCAGAAAACATTTTCCGACAATGAAAAAATATCCCTGCACCTGATACCAATATTTTTTTTCGGCATTATATCGCAGGTCATTAATTTTGTATTACCTACCTAAGTTATAAATGCCGTACAAAAAGTTGGGCCAAAAAACGTATCTCTCAGGGGGTAAGTTTATCTTACCTGTGAGTCTCATGTATCCGATAAGAATTGATGGCTTAGTTTCTAAAGTTGTTATTAAATATTGTAGTAATGTTTGATATGTGATTGGTAGTAGGTCTAATGACCCATTAATAATCTCCCATGGCTTGTTGACTATAATATTCAGCTTAACGGGGTGTTACTGTTCTAGGTGTAAAAATATATTATAAACAAGGGATCCGTTGTTTATGAAATTTGTAGATGGATTGGCTATATTGATTTCGACGTCACAAAATAATGTACATTTAGACTAGCTAAAATGTTAACTACTAATACACTCACAAATGTTTATTCGATATTTGTTTATAATTTTTACTTTAAGATAGCTTTAAATCAGTTTTAAAACAGAAATGTTTTATACAATTAAATTATTAATATATTATAAACTTACTTACCCTGTCATGCTAACATCCAATTTTGAAACAACAAGCTACTTAAATATTTTAACGTTATAGTTACGTCTTTATTATCTAATAAATTTCTTGTTCGGCCACAGACCACTCTCTCCTTTACTTTCATCGTGAATGCTGATAAAGTTACAAAATAATAAACAGCACTTGATTCCATTCTTTCACTTTTTTGTTATAAGACAAACGCGCATTTTATACGAGGTACAGTTGAAAGGTATAGCTTTATTACAATTTTTATTTAAGATGATTTTTTGTAAATTATTTAAGGTTATGTACATTTTATTTTTATTGCGAATGTATCGCTTGGTTAATTTTAACTCAGGTCATTATTTCGTACCAACAAAACTTGGCGACAATGCACCATGGATAGATAAACGACATACAAAATGAATATAGAACTATTTAAGAATTTACCAAAGAAACAATAATAGTATTTTTTATATAAAAATGCGTGCACGTCATTCAAGATTTACGAGGTCAGAACCCCACAGCGTTGACAAAACATCAGAATACTTAGAAGAAGTGAGTGATAGAAGTAAGGAATTTTTAAAATGTCAACTATTTGTCAAACTGTTAATATAATGTTTAATAAATAAAGTTTTAAGACTACTGCAACACACTAAAATACATAAGAAAACATTTTAATACAAAATTATATACATATTCTAAATTTAAACTTACCTCTTTTAGAGCATTAATGTAATAGTAAAAACGTCCCGCCATTATTTCTTGTTTAAAATAATCTATCTTATATATAAGCTTATCAGCTTTCTACAGACTATTTAGTTGTTTTGGTATACCACAATCACAATACACAACAATATTTAGTTTTTAAGGCTATTAATCTAAATTTTTGGGGTGTAGAGTTGTGTTATAGAGGTTGCACCTTTTATCGGAAGGACCACATCGAGCGAGCATAAGACAACTAACTCTCAGTTATGGCTCCACGTGCCACACCCCGGGTAACTGCATTGGTCTGCAGACTAAACTAAGTGAAGGTAGCCAGATATGGCGAACTCCCCACTTACTGACCAACGGCTTCCGGCTTCGAGCGGATGAGTTGGTAGGTGGTAGGGCACTCTTTTGTCCTAAGATTGAGAAATCGATCTCGAAGGCGGATGAACCAAGGTCAACGGCATAAGGATACAGAAGGCAACGGGGAACTACTATATTAAAGACTCGTAGAGTACCCCTAGTATAAATCATCATGGCAAAGAATAGCGATTATTTGGAAGTTACTGATCATGGTCATCGGAAACCAAGATCCGACAGGAGGGGAGATTCAATAAGTTGCAGGGCTCCTCCGGTCGTTGACCTGCAAAACCCCTGCAAAATGCATAATACATCGATCCGTATTGCCACATGAAATGTGAGATGGCTATTTGAAGCTGGAAAACTACACAATGCTAGTCAAGAGATGTGTCGGTTAGAGATCAGTATTCTAGGACTCAGCGAAGTCAGATGGACAAATGCAGGTCAATGCGTCACCCCAAACGGTACCATATATTTTTCAGGACGAAATGACAATCATCACAGTAATTGAGTGGCAATAATGATCACCAAGGAAATAAGTAAGTCGATTATAAACTTTGTACCATTGTCAGATAGAGTTATATTTCTACAGCTATCAACCATTCAGGGAAAACTAAATATAGTTCAAATATATGCTCCTACAGCGGAGAGTAGTGAAGAAGACACAGAAGAATTTTGTAAAACCATTGAACAAACACTGAAAGTTGTTAAGTCTAGAGACATTACAATAATAATGGGAGATTAGAATTCGAAAATTGGGAACGCAGAATGTGGCAAATGGGTTGGAAAATATGGTCTCGGCCAAAGAAATAAAAGAGGTGATCGGCTGTTGCAATTTTGCCAGGAAAATAATTTTATAATTAAAAACAAATTTTATAAGGTACATAAAATTAACAAAAGATCCAACAAAGCCTTTGGAAAACAAAATATATAGAACTTTATTCAAGTTTAAAGATTTTTTAACAAGTTATCAGAGAGGATTAATTACACCTCATTACAGTAAGACTTCTTATTTTAATGGAGTACCGAAAATTCTTAAAACGAATATACCACTTAGACCCATTTGTAGTACCATGAATTCTCCTTGTAGTGAACTAGCAAAATTTTTATTAAATATTTTAAAACCATTTACAAATAAGAATGACACATTCATAAAAAATTCACAACATTTTTTAAATAAATTATCAAATATTGAATTTAATTCAAATAATACTTTAGTAGTTTTGGCATAAATAGTTTATTTACGAATGTGCCATTAAATAAGACTTTATGTATAGTCAAGACAAAATTAGAGAGTGATGATTCATTGGCAACCAGAACCAGACTAAACATATCGGCTATAATGGAGTTATTAACATTATGTACTGATAATACACATTTTCAACTAAATAACGAATTCTCTAAACAAAATTTTGGTCTAGCAATGGGCTCTAGTTTATCTTAAATCTTAGCCGATATATTTATGGATGATTTTGAAACGAATATCATTTCTAAACAAAATTTAAAACCCACAGTATGGTGGAGGTATGTAGATGATGTATTCTCAATATGACCTCATGGATCAGAGTTGTTGGACACATTCCTAAATGATATAAACGATAAAGAAGAGACAATAACATTTACAATGGAAAAGGAATATAATAACACGCTACCTTTCCTTAATGTTTTAATCTCTAAGAACGATACTGGAAATGAGACTCATGTGTATAGAAAACCAACACATACCAATAGATATTTAAATTTCAAATCAAATCACAATATTAATGTAAAAAAGGGAATAATTAAATCCTTATACGATAGAGCCAAAATTACTTGTTCTAACGAAAATTCGTTCTTGGGGGAGAAACATGTGTTAACATCTGTTTTATTAAAAAATGATTATCCTTTATCGTTTATAAATAAGGAATTTTCAACAATCGATCGAATAGAACAGAACATTTTAGAACGAGATCCTACAGCATAGACAAGGAATAATACGAGGAAAATAACAATACCGTACATAAAAGGATTATCAGAAAAACTTAAAAGGATAGGCAATAAATTCAACATTTCAACAACATTCAAAACAACAAACACGTTGAGATCTATTTTGTCCAAAACCAAACCTAACAATGAACAAGATAGGACAAAGAATTGCATTTATAAAATACCTTGTGAATGCGATCAGTTTTATTTAGGTGAAACATCAAGGCCATTAAATGTTAGAATAAGTGAACATCAGTCTTATATTAAAAATAGAGAATTTGATAGATCTTAAATATGTAAACACGCATGGGATAATGAACATAGGGTTCAATGGAATAATTCAAATGTAGTCCTAAAAGAGACGGATGGTAAAAAAAGAAAAATCAAAGAAGCGGCTTTAATTATGCTAAATGAGACCAATTGTGTCGCAAATTCCTCGGCAGAATGTAGTAGGATCTGGTTACCAATATTGAAAGAAGAAGTCATTAATAAGAAAATACCAGTATTAGTAAGTCAGTAACATATGGAGGATACATCATTTATGTTTTTTAAATAACGAAACATATAAAATCAGAATTTTGGTGTTTATTGAAGGTAAACTAAATGCACGAACAAATACTTACCATGTCAGGATAGTATTATGAGGTTTTTTTCCTGTTTTTTCGCTCATAATTTACTATGGAATCACTAACAGGAGAATTTTACTGTCATCATGTCATGTGTTCGTCTTTTTAAAGACGAATTATATGCTATGATTTTTTCTGACGAATATTCTCAAGTTAAAGTTGATTTCATGTAATCGAATGAACTATCTTATAAGTAAAGTCGTCCCAGGTGCGCAACTCAACAATATTGGCAATATCATTTTAAAGTCGTCTTATTTAAAATGCATAATGTATGTCTGAATTGTCAATATAAATGAGTCAGATAAAATTAAATTATTAGAAGAATTTTTCACTATGTAACAAAAAACAAAATTTGTTTAATTTACTGTTTGTATTTTGAGAACGATTTCCGAAGTGGAAATTGAAACGTCAATAAACGTATTTTTATCTTTAATTGTGGCTTATTCCCAGTTAAATAGTAATTAATTGGCAGATATACATAGAAGAACTGTTTGACGATCAAAGGCAGCCTCCTTGTGATAATTTTCCAGAGGAGACAGGTCCAGAAATAAGCAAAGAAGAAGTAATGCAAGCGGCGAAGTCATTAAAGAATAGCAAAGCTCCAGGACCAGATGAGCTACCAGCGAATATACTAAAGTTAATAGACGAAGATTGAATCTATTTGTTAGTAGACTTATTTAACAAGATTTATGAAAACAGTATAATTCCTTAAGATTGGCTAAGATCAACCTTTGTCTCTTTTCCCAAGAAGGCACATGCTAAGCAGTGCAGTGATAATCGCACGATCAGTCTGATGAGCCATACCTTAAAAATATTCCTTAAAATAATATCACAATAGAATTTACAGAAAATTAGAAGAAGATATCGGAGAAACTCAGTTTAGATTCTTCCGGAAGGGATATGGAACTCGCGAAGCATTATTTGCCTTTAACATCTTGACACAGAGGTGTTTGGATGTGAATCAAGATGTATTTGCTTGTTTCATTGATTACAACAAGGCGTTTGATAACGTCAAGCATGACCAACTTTTAGAGATCTTGAAAGCTAAACAGTTAGACACTCGCGATATAAGAATAATATCTACTCTGTATTATAATCAGAAGGCAGTTGCACGCATCGAAAATAGCACAACAAATGAAATTCAAATTAAAAACGGAGTTAGACAAGGATGTGTGCTGTCACCAATGCTATTTAATCTCTATTCGGAAGAAATTATGAAGAAAGCATTAGAGGAAAAAGAGATTGGGATAAAAGTTAACGGCCAACCAATTAATAATATTAGATACGCAGATGATACGGTTTTAATGGTGAAGACAGTAGAAAACCTGCAAACCATTTTAAACAAGGTAGTCACAGCAAGTGAAGAGAAATTGTTAACAATAAATGTCTAGAAGACAAAATTCATGATTATTTAAAAAAAAACAAAGATTGAATGCAAACCTGTAGATTCAAAATATCGAAATCGAACGGGTGCACAAATATAAATACTTGGAAAGAAGTGTTAATAACAACAATGACATCACAGAAGAAATAAAAACTAGAATTGGAAAGGCTCGAGCTGCTTTTGTTAATATAAAGAACATTCTGGGAAGTCATGACATTAACCTAAACCTGAAAATGAGATTGGTTAGATGCTACATCTTTTCGATACTGCTGTACGGAGTAGATACTTGTACTTTAAACAAGAGCAATATCGATAAAGTAGAGGCCGTCGAAATGTGGAAATATAGAAGAATTTTGAAAATACCTTGGACAGACAAAATAACAAATAGCGTAGTTCTTCGAAGAATGAACAAAGAACTGGAGCTGTTGATCACCATCAAGAGAAGAAAGCTGGAATATCTTGGTCATGTGATGAGAGGGAAAAGTACCGATTGCTCCAGTTAATTATCCAAGGAAAGATTCAGGGCAAA
This sequence comes from Diabrotica balteata, assembly GCA_918026665.1. Classification (NCBI taxonomy): domain Eukaryota; kingdom Metazoa; phylum Arthropoda; class Insecta; order Coleoptera; family Chrysomelidae; genus Diabrotica; species Diabrotica balteata. Next base: position 74,656,620 of record OU898278.1, on the reverse strand, counting down.
CGAAGCGTGGGGAGACGACGTATATCTTGGCTGCGCAATTTAAGAGACTGGTTCCAGTGCACATCTAACCAATTATTTAAAGCAACAGCTTTAAAGATACGAATAGCAATGATGATTGCCAAACTCCGTAGCGGAGAGGGCACTTGAAGAAAAAGAAGAATCTAAATTTAATATGTATTTATAAATACACTTTATTAATATATAATATATTATGATCAAATTGTGTAAGAAATCAAAACATAAACAAAATCCTTACTCTTAAAAAGCGGCAACACTTTATCCAATTTTGCCACACGCTTAACTGTCATTAAAATTTGAAGTATTTACGTATCAGTTGCATACAATTGTCTAATCTATTTAATTATATATATATATATATATATATATATATATATATATATATATATATATATATATATATATATATATATATAATCAATAACCCTTCTACCCTAAGGTGTTGGGTGTAAAGTCTCTTTTAGTTTTCATGTACAAACTTCCTCCAATTCTTCTTGTTGCTTGCCAACTTCTTCGCTTGCTCCTTGGTGACTTCTCTCCTGTCTAGGATGGCGGCAATTTCATCGTCCCAGATCTTCATGGGTCTGCCCCTCGGTCTTTTCAAGGTTCTTCTCGCTTCCCACACTTGTTTCACTTGGCTTTTTTTATCCATCCTTACCATGTGGCCGTACCATCTCAGTTGGGCTTCTTCGATTTTCTTCTCTATTGACTGGACTTTAAGGCGTTCTCTTATTTCATTGTTCCGTATCCTGTCCATTCTGGTCACCCCTAGTACTCTTCTTAGATACTTCATTGATATACTTTGCAGTTTACTTTTTAGTCTGGTGGTGAGCGTCCACCTTTCACATCCACATATTAAGATAGGTACAAAAACTGTGTTGTAGATAGCTATCTTTGCTTTTTGGGATACTTCTTTTTTCGATAGGAATGTGCTCTTAATTGCGTGGTATATCCGGGAAGCGTTTGCTATTCGATTATTTATCTCTGCTTCTTGTGTACCCCTACTCTCTAGTTGCACTCCCAGGTATTTAAAGGTTTCTACTTGTTCTAAAGTATAGTTATTGATTTTAATGTTTGTATGTTGGTCTGTTTTCCCACATACCATCACTTTGGTTTTACTTTCATTAATTCTCAGTTTGCGTTTCTCAAATTTATCTCTCCATATTTGGAGGTTTCTCTTAAGTGCGTCCTCGTTTCTTCCAAATACGACGAGGTCATCTGCAAATACGCACTCCGCAATCTGTATCATTTCCAGGTTTCTATGTCCAACAAATATTCTCGATGTTTCTTCTCTAGTTTCCTTCATTACATCATCTAGTACAATATTGAACAGGATGGGGCCTAGTACACCTATTCTGGTTTTTTGAGTTGCCGTTGTTTTCCCACTTTTAATCTCATTGATTACAGTTGCTTTGTGTATTTGTAAGCGTTTCTCATCTTCCTTCTTTTTTAAGTGTCCACACTGGTCTTTGTATAGTGCTTTACTACTATTCATGTCCTTGTTCATTGCCTGTTTCGTCATCATTTTTCCATTGCCGTTTTTTATTAGTTTTTTGGTTTATCTATTTTATTTTCTTTATTATTCCATTTCCATTCTTTCTTATTTACCCACAATTTATTTGTGCCAATCTTTACGTCGTTGCCTTTATCTATCTCTTCTCCTGCAATCATTCTTATAGTTTTTTGTATTTCTCTTTCTTTCATTGTGGTGTCGTTGTTGATATATATTTTTTCCTTGTGGTTTTTTAGCTTGTACTTGTTCTTCATGACTTTGATTTTTTCTTCTTGATCTTCTAGTTCGATCAGACAGGTTTTTGTTCCCAGCTTGTATACATCTTTGATTTCAACCTCAATTCCCATATATGTTTTGAATATATTCAACATCGCCTCTTTTATTACTCTTTGATCATAGGTATCTATTAATATACCATTCAACACTACATTGTTTTTCCTCCTTTGTTTTTCCATAAATTCCATATTCTCCTTGATTTCTTTCAATTCCTCTTTGATTTGTTTGTGTTCTTGTTTTAGGTCTTTGTTTCCCTTCTTTAACTTTTTATTATCTTCGATGAGCTGTTCTATTGCTTCTTTACTGCTCTTTTGGTCGTTCTTTATCTCTGTGACATCTTTTGCCAACTTGTTCATCATTTCAATTATGGTATCTAGTTTTGATTCATGTTTATTCCGTGGTGAGTTTGTTGATAGCTTTCTATTCTTCGTATGCTCTCCTCTTTCTTCATCTTCAATGTCATCCTCCCTCATTTTTCTTTTTATTCCGTCGTCCGTTACTGAGCTATCCCTCTACCAATCTTTTCCTTTCTCCAAAAACTTTTTCATTATTCGGCGGCAGGCACTATCTTCCACCTCAACGGTTCAGGGAAGACAGTGTCTACCGTTTATTTGTTGCAACCAGCTAAAATATTGTCGCCTGGGATATTTTGCTCACAGTGGCAACGTCGCATAAAAATTGGTGAAGACTTCAGTGGATGTTTTGCTTTTTATAGCGCTTATCAGTTAACCTCTTCGGTGTATTTTGGTTAATTGCTTATAATTATTTCACTGACTCACCTTTTAGAAGTCCACTTTTTATACTACTGATTAGTTTTTAACTTTGTTTTGCACTCTAACTAATTTTGATTGTTTATTTCTCGTTGTAACTCTCGATAAATCGGGTTAATTACAACCGAAATAACAAACGTATTTATCTAATCGCTACCGCGTTGCCAATCCATCTATTTAATTAAAATTATTATTATGTGGAATGTTGGACTTACAGAGTTATTTCATAAAATTAATATTATTAATAATAACAAATGTTTTTGGTTATTTAATTAATATATTTCTAAAATTCCCAATATATTGGTAATTACATTTTTCTGATTACTATACCATGTTGACTCGCCTATAAGAGATCGAGCAGTTCCGTATGGGTTTCGAATTATTATCTGTGCTAGGAAAATTTCAACTCTAAAGTTGACGTTCTGGAAATTTTAAATATAAGTGACGTCACTTTATATAAATTGTGACGTGCAACGTTTTTACTTTGAAAAATGGTATAGTCGATTCACTGAGCTTGAAAATATTTTGACAGAGTATGTCGGAAATATAAACATAAAAATTCCTATCATTCATGATTAATAACTGAAATAAACGTATTGTGCAGACTTCGAATTTTGAAATAAGAAGAACAATTATAAATAATGAAACTATATATTCCATATGACAGGAACTTTTTATATATTATAAAATACTATTTTCAAATTATTAAAACTGGTTCCTCTAGTAACAACATTCCTATATTCTGTAAATTTATAAAATATGAGCTTTTATTACTTCAGTTGTCTCTTACTATTATATTTGACCGTCTGACACGGACTTTTTATATACTATATTGTAACGTGTTTAACATTAAAATGAGCGGTTTTGATGTATGTAAATATATTTATTTATAAACTTACAACCAACTTAACTAATATAAGCGCTACTCTTATATATACAAATAAAGGGTTTCAGAATTTTCTAAAATAGGTAGTCCATCTGTAGCGTCGCTATTATAAACGTCTTTACATGTAGTATGTGCGTGTATGTATGTGTATGAGCGTCCCAATCAGCAACTTTATACGTAAGCCCAGGATGGTAGAATCTACGTAACTCTCCTCCAGTTTTGCATAAACCCCTAAAGAAGAAATAATATTCTACTGCCTTTGGAGGGCACGACCTCTTCAGGTTACTGCATTACACAGTAATTCATACGCCAGTTACTCGAAATATCACATCAAGCATGCTTCCCACAATCTTTCAATCCAAATTTTCTAGTGCATGGCCTATCCTTTATATAGTCTTATCCATATATATATGTCAATTTTGCAGAATGAACAATTACAAGAACTCCAAGATGCTTTGAACGCATTACAGGTTCAAAGTCAGTGTCAACTTAAAGAAAGAGAGAATGTAATCGAAGAAGTAAGTCTTTAGTTGACTACAGTTAAGCGGAAGAAGATCACGATCAGAGTTCTTTCGAAAACCTGAAAATGAGTCCAAAAAAAGACAATGACATAAATTCATACAAGAATGTCTTAAAAATTAAAGTAAGACCTATTTGGCAGAAAATAAATAAATATGTTGGAACTATTAAGGCGTACTGGACTTAATGAAAATCTCTGTATATTTTCAATGGTCTATTATATCGGAACTAGGAAAGTTTCGATGGAGTACCGACAGTTCAACAAGTGGTACTGCCAAAATCACTCACTAAAAATGTATTATAAGAAATTCATAGCAGCCTTTCGGGAGGACATTCTGAAGTTAAAAGAACACTTGCCAGAGTTCGAGGCAGATTTTAATGGATCAATTACCGTGGAGATGTAGAAGATTGATGTGATAACAATCGATTTATATAATGGTAGAAAAGACTCTAGAACAAGAAGTCGTAGTACAATGTGCACAATATCTCCGGAGAATCTTTTAAACGACCTGCATTCTCAGTCCAGAGTCTCAGAGAGAGGGAACAAGTACTTAATGATCGCAATGTATTATTTTTCAAAATGCCTGACCCCTTCCTAATCAATAAGCGACTATAGTATCAAAAGTATTTATAACACATGTATTATCAAGAAATGGAGTTTCTTTGGAGTTATATTTTGTTGACCAAGGACGAAATTTCGAATCAGAATGATGGCAAGGATTATTGAAAATTTTGGGTATTGAGAAACATCGCACCACACCTCTTCATCCACAAGCAGATGGAATGGTCAAAAGACATAATAGAACTGTTTGTTAATAGCTTTTAATGTTTGTCGCTGATAATCAAAAATAATGGGATACTTTAATACCTTTGTGATTCTCCATCAATGGTGATCAACGAAATAGAAATAAAACTTATTTTTTGGAAGATTGCCTCCCTTTAAAGAAGAACTTTCATTCCTGACGCTCTTAAAAGTTCGAAGCTTCAAAGTAATAAAGTCAAAGCTAGGCTCGACATGCATGCTGCTGGTACAACTTTCAAAAGAGGTAGCCTAGTATGGTTATACAATTCCACACACGAAAGAAAAGATTTTGTCCGAAACTTTAACGAAACTGGAAAGGCCCGTACACCCAAGGTAGTTCATATCGTGAGACTAGCTCCATATCATGGAACTGATCTACCCGTGATCCACACTGTTGACTTCAATCGACTTCTGATAGTCCAGTTATTCGAAGCAAATAACTATATAGAGGAGAGAAGTGTGATTTATCCCAAATAGAAAAAGTCTCCTGACAAAAAGGAAGAAGTAGTTCGAGAACATTAAAGATGACATCAAAAATTAATTAAATGTCTAGTCAAGTTTGGAACGTAAGAAAATATATATAAACTTATGTTTTTGATAGTGTAATCCTAATTACGGTTAGTGACTAGAAGAACCAGATGTAGGTACTGTGCTGTGCCAAAATACATCACCTTTTCAAGGCTCTAAGTGAGGTTAATCAATAAAATTCAAAAATACCTTCCACATATTTGTTTATTAACACTGGTAAAAGAAATCAGATATGCTGCTGTTGTTTTAGAAAAAATTTAAGTTATTAATTTTTTTTTAACCTATTCTCTATCCTTCCATTGTTGGATATAGGTCTCCCCCAGTTCTCTCCATCTTTCTCTATCTTGAGCTGTTCTCTGCCATGTGGGACCTCCTTGTTTCCTGATGTCATCTTTCCACCTCATCTGTGGTCTGCCTCTTGATCTCTTTGCATTGTATGGACGCCACTTTCCGATGGCATTGTTCCATCGTCCGTCTTGGAGACGCTCATTGTGTCCAGCCCATTTCCATTTGCTGCTTGTTCTATCGCGTCTACTGTCTTTGTTCTGGTTCTGATCCACTGGTTACGTTTTCTATCTTTAAGTGATATACCCAACATTTATCTCTCCATCGCTCTTTGTGCCTTCCTTATCCTATCCAAATTGGCCTGTGTAAATGTCCATGTCTGTGCTCCGTAGGTGAGCACCGGTATTATACAGGAGTTATATACCTTGCTTCGTAAGTATAGAGGGATTGTTTGATTTTTTAGAACGTAAGAAAGTTTGCCGAACGCTGCCCATCCCATTCTTACTCGTCTCGATATTTCGGCTGTTTGATTTTCTCTGTTAGCTCTGATTGCTTGTCCTAGATAGATATACTCATTTACCTGTTCTATTTTTTCTGTTTGTATTTTTATTGCCTCTTGGTCGTCCGTGTTTGTCATTACTTTTGTTTTGTTGAAGTTAATTTTTAGGCCTTTTTGCAGTGATTTTTTATGAAGTTTAATCAGCATTAATTCCAGTTCTTGTCGTTCCAAGGAGATCAGGAGTATATCATCCGCATATTTAAGGTGATTTAGGTATTTTCTGTTAATACATATTCCTCTGTTTGCCCAATCTGTTGATTTTATTATGTCTTCGAGGGTCAAGGTAAACAGTTTAGGTGAAATTATATCGCCTTGTCGGACTCCTCGTTTAACTTTTATATTATCCGTTATTAATTTGTCGTCCAGAATTACGGTCATGGTTGCGTTTTGGTAAATATTATGTATCAATTGTCGGTATCTTGAATCTATTCTACTATTGACCAGAGCTTCTTCAACCGCCCAGTGTTCAATGCTGAAGTTATTAATTAATGCAGTTTAATAAGCACATGAACTTCTTGTTCAGTAGTACTTTCCGCTGATGTTCGACTTCAAGAAGGCTGCTTATCTACGTTAACTCAGGCGAGGGATCGCCGCTGTCGTTTGGAGGACTTCGGCTTCGTGTAGCCTCACGTTGTAACATATGTTGTTACAACAATTGGTAACAGTAGCATTTTGAGTTTTAAAGTTTATAGTTGTCAGTTTAATTTTCTTCTGTTTTGGTACATTTGCATACTATTGCTTCCTGTGCTTCTATTTGCTGAAACTATTGTTGACTTATTTCCCTTTTTGATTTTCCTCACAAACACTTTTCCATACTTAACTCTGAATTTTCCTTTTTTATTTAATCATGTCGTCTTTTATTAATAATCGTTTTATTTTTTATAATTTTCAGTTTTTTTTTATTTTGCATTATATTATTTATATTTTCCAATACATTAAGCTCGATCATATATTATGCCATATTTTCCAGTTTTAGAGTTAACTATACCTTCATGTTCATAGTTGAACATATTTAATTAAATCTTTTTTTTTTTTCCTTTAGTTCTTCACATTTAGTTGCATTTTTTATTGTCATTCTCCCAACATTGTTTCAACTTTCTTGTTGATTTAGTATTTTAAGAATTTTGTTAGATAACCTTCATTTCCCGCCATATTTCTGAATTCGCTTTTACCACTTCCTCGTATTTAGATTAAAGATTTTTTTTATTTTATTTTATCTTTTTAACATCTTACCTATAAAATTATAATTCATAATTTTCATTTTTGTATAATAATATGGAGTCGTTTTAGACTGACTAAGTTCTTTAGCAATATGTGCATCATATTTTACAGTCGACGATCAATTTTTAAAAAGCTTGAGATTAGATAAAAAATAATTAGGATGGATTTTTTGTATTAAACTTAAATTTCCAATAAACTCTGTGCTTAATAACTATTTATTCAAATAAAGAAAAATAACTACTTTTGGTTTTTATTTTAATACATTTTATAAGAAATAATGCTAAGAATAAAACAAACTATTACTTAAAATATTTATTTAAATTCGAGTATTTTCTATAAACTTTTTCTTCTTGCCTCTAAATTCTTCCTCAATTTCCTGCAAGGTCTTGTCTTTAGTTTCAGGTAGGAAAAAACACACAAATATAGTACCCACCAAACTCACTATCGCAAAGATTAAAAACACGCCGCTGATATTATACATCTCAAATAAATCGGGCATGGTTTTAACTATTGATAGTAAGGCTAAAAAAGCTATACACGATGATAATCCACCCCCAATACTTCTAGATTTTATGGGAAATAGTTCTCCTACTAAAGACCAAGGTAATGGTTGGAACCCAATGCATACAAAAACCATAAAAGAAATTAAACATGCCATTGGAATATAGCCCGAACGTATGCCCGGGAAGGCTGTTACTATGTAAGTATAGAAACTTAGTACAAAAAGAGAAACAGCAGCACCAAAACCACTAATAATTGCAAGAGGCCTACGATTGTATCTTTTTAAAAGCGCAGAAGCCAATAATGACATTAAACATCTAACAACGTCCACCACTAATGTCGCAACGTAGTCGTTTATGTCGTCACCTATAGTTTCCTTCATAATACGAATATAATAAAAGGGCATCGCATTTATTCCACTCCATTGGTTTGCTGTTATATAGACACATATAATACCTAAGGGTTTTAAAAACTCCGGAACGAAAAGATGTTTAAATTTTGTTCTTTCTGTAGTCTTTTCTTGTTCATTCTTTTGGATTAACATTGCCTCGAATTCTTTGGTCGCTTCTTCTGAATCTCCCCGACACCATTGAAAAGATTTTGCTGCTTCTTCTACCTTGTCTTTACTGAGTAACCAAGATGGCGATTCGGCAGTAAACGGTATTACTATTTGAGCTATTAATGCAAACAGCGAACATATCAGAGCTGTTAGCTTCCACGAGAGAAAAGTTCCGAAGAGATGAACAAAAAATATTCCTGAAAATAAAAAAATTATATTATATAAATTTAAATTCCATGAATTTAAGAATTAGATACCGTTATTAACGTTTATTATAATCAAAATCAATAGTGTAAGCCACGGTAAATGTCCAGTTATAATTAGACTTAATGAGTTGAAAATTTAATACGCCCTTAAATATCTACGAATAAAAGAAGTATCCATACAACATAAAATAAAATTAATATTGAGAAAGCAAGAAACGTCTTTAAGAAAATTAAAAAAAAAATAATAAACAGATGAGACTTAAGATTATTGCATTCTCTTTTGTCTAACCACTTCATCTTCCCAGTTTGTCTCTGACGTGGCTTTCTTAATGCAGCTCATTATAGATTAAGACTGCCCATATCTATAAATATCTATATAAACTAAAGTTTTATTTTAAGGTTGCAGTCATTAATGTAAAGGGCAGGATAAGAGAAATTCTTTGTTAATATTGAGCAATTGCAAAAGCATTTATTTGCGTCATCAGGATACGTTTAAATAAATTTAACCCTCCGCCAGGCGTGATATCGATCATTTATGCCGCCTTTTTATTAGTTTCAAGATTCCGTAAAGTAATATTAACATTTTTTTTTGTGATAAAAGGTAGTCTAAGATTTTAAAAGTAGTTGTAGTAAAGGAATAATTGTAAGAAATTGTTATATTGGTTTGTTATAATATCGTTTTTTCATTTTAGGGATAAAAAATCTAAAAAATATTTGAAGGCTAGGGTAATAAGAATTGGCTGATAATTTGTCGGATATCGAGGATATAGTGAACTTAAGCAATGAAGAGGAAGGAGAGGTTAAAAAAATTAATGTATAAGATTGCAAAAGCGACTAAGAAATTTCCGAAGATGGCGATATTCACAATCTGTTTATAGCCATTATATACATAATGGCTATAAACACCAACGTGGGGTTAAGCCGCGGATGCTTTCTAGATACTATTTCTTTTGTGGATTAGTCCCTTTCGTTTATGTTATCTTCTTGACGACATCTCTCCATTTTTTTCTGTCTCTAATTTTTCCTCTCCATTCTCTGAGTTCTGTCCTTTGAAGGTCTTCTTCAGCTTCTTGCAGCCACTTTAACCTTGATCTTTTCCTTCTCTTTTTTTTCTCCTGGATTCCATTTTATTTATCACGTATATCAGTGCTTTATCCTCTGCTTACCAAATATGACCTAACCATCTAACTCTGCATTGATTTATTTTAGTCACGATGTCTTCCTCAAGTTCTTTCTTAATCTCTGCATTTGTTCTGCTTCTACATTTATTTTACTCTACTCTGATGGGCCCCAGTATGGTTCTCGTAATCTTTCTCTCCGCTATTCCTCAGTCATCTTCATCTTTTTTGAACACTGCTATTGTTTCTCCAAAATGTAATAATATTGGCCTAATTATTTTGTTATAAATGTTCATATTAGTTTTCTTAGTCAGTGTATTGCTTTTAAGTAATTTTTCTTTCTTCGGTTTTGCTTATTGTAACTTATAGGTATTTGAAGTATTCTACTTCTTGAAACTCAGAATTTCCTATTTTGATTTTTTCTGTCATTGGCTTTTTCCCAAATCTTAATATTTTTTTCTTTCCTTGATTTAGTTTGTCCTGTTCTTTGCAATAATAGCAATATCGTTTGCATATGCAATTATTTGACTACCTTTTCTTCTTAGATTTCCTTAATTTATATTTTATAGTACATGTTCTAAGGCTAGATTAAATAGCGTTGTTGATAAGGCATCTCCTTGTTTTATCACTGTATTTATACTGAATTCCCCTGTCTTTCCTCTTTGCGTCTTTATGCTAATTTTTTAGTTCTTATTGTCATTTCTATTAATTTTCTGAGTTTATGTGGAATTTTTAATTTTTCAAGTGCTATCATTAATCCTTTCCTTTTAATTGGGTCAAATGCCTGTTTGAAGTCTATAAATAACATTTCCAATTCTAATTTATATTCGTTTGCTTTTTACAATATTTGTTTTATTGTGTGTATTGCATTTATTGTAGATCTTTTTTCTGTGAATACACATTAGTACTGTTCCACTGTCTTCTTTGTGTTTTTTGATAACCTCGTTTGTATTACTGATGTCAATATTTTATATGTATTTAGTAACGTTATTCCTCTATAATTTTTTCAAATTTGTTTATCTCCCTTTTTATGTATTGTTATGATCTACCCTACCTCCCCTAGCATTTTCTCTCCCTTCCACATATTTTCAATAGTGCCAGTATTTTTTTTTCTCAGCTTCCTTTTTCCGTATTTAATTAGTTCCATATTAATTCCATCTTTATCAGCGGCTCTCTTTCATTTTTACTTCTTTGTATTTCTTCCTCCAATTCCTCTAATGTTGGTTCTTTTCAAATTTTGATGTCTAGTTCATCTACTTCGTCTGCTTCTTCTTCGTGCACCGTTTTCTCCTCGTTATTAATTTTTCTCCCGTTGTTTCTTCCGTCAAGAGCTCTCTGTAGTAATCCCTTCATACTGGCTTCTATTCTTGATTCAGTATTATTACTCTACCTTCTTTATTTTTTTATCGTTTGTTTCGCTTTTTTGTTTTTGGTTTTGTTTTTTAATCTTTTTATGAATTTTTTTCGTATTTCTGTTTGTTTTTCCTGCTCTATTTTCTGAATTTGTTTGTCTAACCATGTTCTTATATATTGCTTTACCACTTTCTTAACACTCTTATTTAATTTTTCATATTCTTCTCTGTCTTCCTCTGTATCTGTTCTTAGCCATTTAATTCTGGCTTGCACTTTTTTCCTGTCATTTTTCTACATTCTTGGTTATACCATCCATTTGTTGTTTTATCCTGATTTTTACCTACCTGCATATACCTACCTTCTTCTATTGATTTTTTGATCGTGTCTCATTCTGTTTTTATATGTTCTGCTTTATATTTCTACTTTAGTTCAACTGTAAATCCTCTTTAAATTTTTTTTGACTTCTTCATTACTCATTTTAATTGACATTCCACTTTTAATGTTGGGTTTTCTGTTTTGTTTCAATTTTAACTTTTTGTCTTATAGTGGCTGTGACCATGTAGTGGTCTGAATCTACACACGCACCTAAAAATGTTCTTAAATCTTTTATAGACGATTGTTTTCATTTATTAATCATGATGTGATCAATTTGACTGTATGTTTTCTAATTTGGTGACCTCCTTGTTACCTTATGTATTTTAGGGTATTCAAATTTTGTTAAGCTTATTACCAAATGTGTTCTAGTTGCTAGGTCCTTCTACATTACCAAAGACATTATTAGTGGTTAAAGATTCTATTAATACACATTCATTTTTATTATATTAAATTTAGATTAAGGCCGATCCTCGCGATTCTGGGCATAGGTAAATTCCAATGTAAAAGTTTATATCAAATGCCGCAAAAGTTATGGCAGATATTGAGATGATTCTTTTTTTATATGGAAGGTCTAAAAAAGTTCTAGTGCACTATTTGGTTGTAAATTAATAAATTGTTTAAACAATTTTTTTTTTAAATATTTTTGGTTAAAATAAACGTAAAATTTTTGTTTTTGAAATAGGGCACTACAGAATTTGACCCACTTTCAGAATCTGTTCTGAATCTGTTTTGTCGGTAGCTTCTGGATTCTCGCCAGGTAGGTAAAACCCTCGGAGGAGGATAAATAAAGTTGAATAACATTATTAGGGCTTATTCCGACTTTTGACAAACCAGTGTGTTTATTGTATTTAAAATAGGAAATTTTATATAAATAAGCAGTAAGTACCTATAATTTTATTCAATTTTTATATGAATAGAAGTATTTTCTGTTGATTAGTGACATTTTCCTTTTAAATATTTATACTGTTTTTATAATAATACTATTGTTTTAGTATTTGCTTATATAATAATAATTTATTATATAGAGACAGCGTAGAGTTTTGGTCAATCATCCAGTACATTTTTTTTGTATTTCAATCAGAATTATTATTTTCTTTTCTCTTTTACATGAGCTCAGAGTAATAACCAAACATTTTGCAGTATTTAAATATGGAATTTAATTATTTATATTTATTGGTTAGCAACCTACCAATCGTAAAATCAAATACTGCTCAAAGAAACAATGTACAGTCTCGGAACCGGATTGATACTATGAAGACGACTACGGCAAGAAATAAGGACAAGCGAAAAACATCCAAAACCCATATGAGAATTACTTGGAATATCAGATCACTCAACTCAAGGGACCGAGAAATAACCCAAGTGTTGAAAGAGAAAGAAATAGACATCAATGTTGTGCTCTACAGCAAACAAAAAATAAAGGAAAAGGTCAATCAAAATTAGGTGAATACATACTAATCTATAGTGGAGTAGCAAAAGAAAACAGGGCCAAAGAAGGTGTAGCCTTACTAATACACCAAAGGTATCAAAATTACATCAAAGAGTGTCAATACATATCAGAAAGAATAGTAACATCAAAGATAAGAATGGAGAAGGAAAGCCTGAACATTATTGGAGTATATGTCCCAGAAAATAATAAGCCTCAAACAACAAGGGAAGTGTTTTACGACCAATTACAACAAGTAGTAGATCAAGTCAAAGAAAAGATGATAATTCACAGCTAATTAGATTATAATAATTAAGGAACCTCATTGATGCCATATTAAGGAATGGGATTTGTATTTTTTGTTAAAAAATTTGCACAAACATTGTACCTTTACAGGACCCTCTACGAATTTTCAAAAATGTAGTTCAAATGGTGACTAGGAAGAACCTACAAATCCATACCGAACAAGCAATTTCAAACTAATAAAATTTTCTATATCTCCGGATCTACTCAATGGATTTTGATCATTATTTTTTTAATTTGTATGTAATTTCTACGTACATCAGAAATTAGTAATTTGTTTATATATTAATTAATTAATAAATAGTCTAGTTTGTTTAAACAATTCGTGCAAAAACAATTTTCTTCCAAAAATCTATTTTTTTTAATACTAGTATCAATAATCATAGAAACAATCGCGTTTTTTGCATTAAATTGTCAATAATTAAAAAACAGCTCCAAATTCAAGGCAAGAAACAAGTAAGTTTTCTTCCTATAGGTCTACAATAACTAAAAAAGTTGTCAGCGACCTGGATTATTGAGTGTCACGAACATGGTCTATTTTTTGCTTATTTCCCTGGAGTATATATTTGATTAACATCTGTGTAATTTCTTTGTCGCTTCCTCGCTGATTTTGCATATTGCTATGATAGCAATATCTTCGGTAAATGTTGCAATTGTATATTTTCTAGGACAATAATATAACACGTATACAAAAGGTAAAGACACTTCTTTGTGGCAGCCCTGCTGTAATATCTTTCAATTCCGTGTATGTTTCTTCCTGTTTAATTCTGAAATATCTTTCCAAGATGCAGGAGTCAATTATTTGAGAGTATCGTTTTGGTAAATGTAGTCTTAGTTTATAGTTATGGCGTCTTTGCCATACTTTATCATATACCTGAGTCACATCCTAAATTATTGATATAAGGTTGAATGCTCGAATAAATGAACTTTAAAAAATGAAGGCAAATTTCGAGCACAAATTTAATAATCAAATCTTGCCCAAGTACTTTCGCTTTCTACAGCATCATCAGGGGCATCTGCGCTTGCTGGATAGCCCAAATTTGACGAAGTAAGTCTAAAATCACAAAAAACTTTTATCATCCATTAACTTCGAGTTTTTTATCGAAGTTTATTAATTTTCTTCATTTAAAAAAACTTTTCTTGGCTTATTTCAGATGCCCCTGATGATGCTGTAGAAAGCGAAAGTACTTGGGCAAGATTTGATTATTAAATTTGTGCTCGATATTTGCCTTAATTTTTCAACGTACATCCTAAAATGTCCATCATATTATCCTTCATGATCCATATTTCACATCCGTATAAATAGTTATACAGTATATTTCATCATCATCATCATCATCATCATCATCATCATCAATGGCGCTACAACTCTTCGTAAGTCTTTGCCGCGGTTACTATTGCCTTCCATGTTTGTCTGTCCTGTGCCAGTAATTCCCATTGTCGCACTCCCATTTTCTCTAGATCTAGGAGTATATTTACATATAACAAATTAAATCCTTAGTTGTAAATTTTTGAAATAAGTACTCAGTATACATCTAAGTTTCACAAATGCTCCTCATAAATCTCATAAATCTAAACTTTTGTAATCCGTTCTTTGTTGACAATTAGTTGCATAGGACCGAAGTTTACTAACCACAAGCACACAAGTAAATTATCTTATTTCTTTTATTTGACAATAATAATTGTCTGTTAGATCAGCATTGTAAGAAGTAAATTAGTCTTTTACTGAATGATAATAAACAACACATCAAACTTATTCTGAAACTATTTCTTGTGTCATGTTATATTTTATTAGATTTTGGTGTAATAAACCACAACCTATCAAATTCAATATCAAAAATCAAAATTGAAAATGATAGCGTGACTAAATTATTCCTTTCTTCAAGAAATTTTAAAAATGATTCCTATTACTATCCAGTGCAAGGACAGTTATTTTGTTATTTATATCCAATAGAGAATACTGTTAGTTTGCGGTATGGACCCCAAAAAATATTTTATTCGAAAAAATTGATAAATATATGGAACTGTGGGAAAATATGCTACAAAAATTTCAAGATTTTTATTATAATTTTTATTTGAAACACCTTCTGAAGTAACATTAGACATAATTCTATATTTATATCGTTCCATTTTATCAATTTTAATGATCGTGATACTAATCAAATTTTTATGATATATAATAATAATCTTTTTTTTATAATTTTTATTTTCCGTAAACTTTAATCTACGTTAAAATTCAGACAGCCAATTTTTCCGTAAAAAATAACAAATAAATTATGTATGTACATTTGTTACATTGTAAATTTATGAATAGATTATATTTATTACTTTGATCTGTTATTATATTTACTCAAAATACCACTAAAGAGATTTATGGTTTTATTGTATAACCTGTCACTGCAGGGGTTGTCCAGCTGTATAATCGGCTAGAGTAAAAGATGAACGCATTTTTGACCTGGGCTTGAGAGAGATATCTAAACGAAGTTTAGAATATTACTTCATGAACAGATTTTGTTTTCGTAAAGAAAGAAATTTTTGAAATAGAGATAGCAAACTGAAATTTACCGTTAGGATTCATCTAATTGTAATGAAACCAAGATACTGAGACATAAAAACAAATTAAACACACGAGAATTATTAGAAATGGTATGCATAAACAAATATCAACAGTAAAAGGTGAGAAGATCACAGTCATAAGAAGAAAAGAAGCAAGTAGAAAATTCTGGAAAATAAAAGGTTAGTTTGCCATATAACCAACAACCGCGATCATAATTAATTTGTTTTTTTAAATATTTTATTTAGTGATTTTATTTTACAATGAATATAATCTTTCAAGTCAGATATAAAAAAATTAAAAGAAGTAATATTTCTTGAAAGAAAATTTTGTCTTGATTTAATTAAAAATAAAAAAAACACAGAGAAGAATGGATCTTTTATTTGAATACAAGTCCAAACAATTATTGATAATCAAAAGTTTAAACACGCATTTTAAATTTTCTCACAGATTTTAAAAATTTAAACAGTGTTAAACAGATAAATTCATTCATCGATGAGTTAAAAATACGAAGCCATTTCCACTCAGGTAGCCTACGAGTAAACATTACCGTGCCTTATCGGTAATAATCGATTTCTACCAGTTTGCGAACCAGTAATAATTATGTGAAAATTCAAATTATTTTGTGTGTTATGGAAACAGCGATTACTATTGGACTATAATATTATTATAGTCAACTGACGGAAAACTGCAGATACAGGTAACTGTTATATTCCTATTATTTTATCCACAGTGTCCTACTAGGATGTCTGTTGCAATATTAAAAATTAAGTGAAGTGTTTTTGGTATCCAGGAACACTCACAAAAATGATCCCAAATCAAAACCTCATAAATCCACAAGTCCACCTCACGAAATCATATGTCGCTGCTACTTTATCTAAACCTCCTCCTACTACTTTCCCACGTAAGGAGCAAGCCATTTTAATGCACGCTATTCCAAATAGGGTTTTATTTGACTATGTTAAAGCTATAGGGGATATTGTTATCCCAAAAAATATTACCATTGCATCACGTATCCCAAATAACCGCATCTGTATTTATCTTTCCTTGCCTACAGTTGTTGATAACCTTCTAAAAACACATCAAAATATCTCTATCAACTCTACAGTAGTTCCCATTAGAAGACTTATCACCCCAGCTAAACGCCTTCTTATATCTAACGTATCTCCTTCAATTCCACATTCCATAATCGAGAAAGCC
This sequence comes from Diabrotica balteata, assembly GCA_918026665.1. Classification (NCBI taxonomy): domain Eukaryota; kingdom Metazoa; phylum Arthropoda; class Insecta; order Coleoptera; family Chrysomelidae; genus Diabrotica; species Diabrotica balteata. Next base: position 74,639,648 of record OU898278.1, on the reverse strand, counting down.
CTTAAAGATATTGAATTACAGCTGGTCTCTCCTGTGTCATTTGTGAAATGTGGTACACTCAGAGAAGGTTATGCACACATAATGAGCTTCCAAATAGTAACGTATATTATCCCCGATAAGAAGAACTTTTCAGTAGAAAGTAACTTCGTTATTACATACGAAAACACTCCTTATAGAATATTTATTTCTACGGATAAATTGCATTGTTTTTTATGTAAAGAGGTCGGACATACCGCTGACTCATGTACCAATAATCCAACTACTTTTTCTCAAACTGAACTACCCCTTCTAGAGCCACCTTCATCTGAAACTACTGATAATATTTCTGACGTAAGCACTCCTGTTCAATTAGACCTAACTACCCCAAATTACACAGAAACTCCTACTGAAATAGATACTGAAACTATACACCCATCAATTCCACCCACACAAGGACAAAAAAGAGCTATATCAACAGACAGCAATTCTGATATTCCTTCTCTTTTATCTTTAGCAAGTATATCCAAACCAGCGTCTACACCAAATGTTTCCTCCGTTATCCACAAAAACAAACACTGTCTCCAAACCTCACAAGAAAAAAAAAACAAAAACTACAATATCAGAGGAACATAATCTAACAGCTAGTTAACTACAATCCGTAGCGGCCATTTATAAAAATATTGCATCTGGTCTAACTTTGACCATTGATTATAAACCACTACCTAGATAGCTCACGTCGTGGTAACCGAAAGACGTATCAAAAACTAGATGGCGTTACTCGAAAACCGTATCGAAATTCTCATTCTCTCTCTGACTTGCGAGGAGATAGGAGTGGTGTCAGGGCCAAACTTACCCTATAAGTGTATTATCTGTGTGTAAAGTGTTGTGACAAGTTATAGCGAAATTTTATAAAAAGAAGGACTCACATTTTAGATAAAATGGCCTGTGTAACGCATAAATGTGTTTACGCGGGATGTTTTGAAAGAAACGATGGAACAAATAATAATATATCTTTCTTTAAATTTCCTCTAAAAGACGTAGAGCGCACAAAAATTTGGCAAAAAAACTGCGGGAATATTGATATTATATTGATGGATATCAGTGACCTAAAACAAAGGGTAATTTGCTAGCATTATTTTGCAGTGAAACATTTTTATAGCACTTTTATATAAATATGTACGTTTCCTCAGAAAATTCTTCTCGACTATTAATAATAAAATGTTTCGATATTGTCAATAATGAAAGTACTTCTTAAGAACAAGAAATAATAAATATTTTTTTTCCTAAAATTTTAATTTTACAATCTTAGTTTGAAAAGAATTAACATTCAAATATACTTATTTACTTTGTTTTGTAATATGATCTAATTAGTGATGTTTTAAACTTTCTAATCCTCTCCGTTTATCAGCTTTTACCTATTGTTCCTAGGCAGATGGCCCTCATCTATTTATGTATTGGAAATTCCCTGTCATTTTATCAAGATTTGTACTTACTTTATTCATTTTTAACGTTGGTAATTTGTGGTATTTTGTTAAAGTCAAAATCGATTGCATTTGGTACTCACCACTACTTGCTTTTAAAACCTCGATGACGTAATTCCAGAAAGTCCTCAGAAAATTTTTAAATGTAAAAAGTATGCGATCGAACAGTAGATCATAGTGATTTTAGTTCACCTCTATACAATTTCTTATTTTGCACAGAATATAATTGACTTCTATATTGCCATTTCTAGATAAATTGTCAATTTTTTGTAGTACAATGTTAGTACTATTAGAACAAAATTTATATCCTATTCTTGTCGAAGTTCCTTCTCCTATCGAAGGTTGGCCATCACCACAGCTATCCGTACTTTATTAGAGGCTGCTCTGAAAAGATCTGTTGCAAAAGAGCTGCAACTATACCACTCTCTTAAGTTTCTCAGCCATGAAATTCTTTTTCTACCTATGGATCTTTTACCCTTAATTTTACATTGCATTTTAAGCTTTTCGCACCTTGGGTAATGTGACCTAAATATTTCAGCATTCTTGTGTTGATGTTCTTTATCACCTTGCAATCCTTTTGTAACCTTAACCCTTAACCGGAGACACCTCGTCTGTCAGTCGACGCCAAAAAAAATAATGGCTGGGTATTAACTGGTAAGACCGCCCACTGGCGTGTTACTTTATCTATTCCTTCTATTGGTCAGTCTTAACAGGTAGTCAAATTTGCGAAAGGAGATTAGTCTATATTGAGAAGTTATAAGAGTTGGTATATGCAGCGTAGTCTGACAGACAACGCGTCTCTGTTTGTGTGTGTGGTTATAGTACTCGTGTATACAAGAATATGGCCGGGCCGTCAAAGAAGCGTGTGCGATTCGGTGATCCAGATTACGTAGAGACTTTAGAGAAATGGTACCAGGAAGATTTCAGTGATACTAGTGATATAGACGACGTCTCCGACGACTATCGTATAGAATCTGAACACGATACAAGTTCAGAGCAAAGTGCTGATGAAGGTAATGAAAATGACGAGACTCTTCAAGAACGTTCATCAGCTTACTTTTATGGCAAGAATCGTTATAGATGGTCTTCTTCAGAAGTTCGTCCATCATCAAAGACCCGAAACCACAATATTGTCATGAAAATTCCCACATTGACCGCCAAATCACGAAATTTGGGTGACACAGCGGATCCTCTTTTTGTTTGGGGTTTATTATTCAGCCAAAATATTTTAGAGCACATTATGGAGTGGACTAATAAAAAACTTAGTACAATGCGTATGAGCTACAAAGCACCGAATAAAATTGATCTCAGGGACGTTGATCTTATTGAATTAAAGGCATTTTTAGGTCTACTGATATATTCAGGGATATTTGATTCAAATCATGAGAATCTGGAGACTATATTCGCTACTGATGGAACCGGCAGAGAAATATTCAGATGCGTGATGAGCATAAAACGAATGTCAATTTTATTATGTGCTCTACGGTTTGATAATCCTGAAGACCGAGAAGATCGAAAGCAGAATGATCCAGCGACTGCAATTTCCTTTGTATTCAATGCATTTATACAAAATAGCCAAAGTGCTTATGGTCTTGGCCAGTCCGCCACCATAGATGAAATGCTTGTGAGTTTTAGAGGACGGTGTCGCTTTAAAATGTACATGCCAAACAAACCGGCCAAGTATGGCATTAAAATACAATGCCTGACAGATGCTAGGAATAGCTATTTGTATAACGCTTACATTTACTGTGGCAGAGATTCGGATGGAAGAGGGCTCACTGCTGAAGAAAAACAACTCTTAAAACCCACTCAAGCAGCATTATGTCTCGCTAAACCACTTTTCAATAGCAATAGAAATATCACGGCCGACAACTGGTATACGTCCATACAGCTAGTGGATATTTTGCTAAAAAATAAATTGACGTATGTTGGCACAATGAAAAAAAATAAAGGCCGAAATTCCACCTAATTTTTTACCTGACAAGAAAAAAGAAAAGGGAACTACAATTTATGGATTTAGAGAAGAAAAAACTATAATATCTTATGTTGGAACAAGAGGAAAGGCCACAATACTGGTATCCTCAATGCATGATAGAACTGCCACTGATAATAAAGTAAACAAACCCGAAATCATTGCTTATTATAACGGAAATAAAGGAGGAGTGGATAGTATTGATGAGAAGTGTTCCAAGAGTTCTTCGAGTCGCCGAACTCGTAGGTGGCCAACGGCAATATTTTTTCGTATTCTGGATATCTCCGTCGTAAATTCCTACATTCTACACCAATGTTACAAAAACAACGCACAAATAAAAGAAAAGAGTAAGTTTGCCCTACAATTAGCTAAACAACTAGTGCAACCACATATGGAGAGACGAATGATAAATGTGCATATACCACGAGAAATACGTCAGACCATAAGCCGTATCCTTGGCTCTACAGTAAAATCACCGGCACACCCAAATATCCATATTCTGGAAAAGAGAAAAATATGTCATCTCTGTCCGTCAGCCAAACGTAGAATGACCAAATATTTATGCATTGAGTGTCGCAAACCAACATGCCTTCAGTGTACAAAGCCAATTTGTGACAAGTGCATTGAAGAAAAACAGTAAACTTTGAGGATTGCTAGAGGAGCCCCAGGACATCATATTCAGTGTTGTTTCACATTTTTTGCTTTAGTGATTGTTGTGTTATCTTTTTTATTTTTTCAATTTTTTTTGTTGTTAATATTACGGTTTGTAAAAAAATTTCTTTAAAACTTGTTCAATACTCTTTCTTTTTAGGTTCTGTCAAGATATTACTATTTTTCTTTGTTTATAATTGGATTTAATTTAATTTTTTCATTCTACTTAATCCAAAAGGGTTACGTTTGTCCATATTTATTAAAATATTACAGACTTTTATAGTATTTTATTTATTTTTGCCAACTAAAAAAAGTCGTCTCGTAGACGATGCCTCTCTGTCTACGTAACAAAGCTGACATGTCTCCGGTTAAGGGTTAACACTTTTGCATTTGTAACTCGATAGATCCAGGTATTTTCAAAATTCCTCTACAGCACCACATCTCAAATGCTTCCAACTTCTGTATATTGTCTACTTTTAGCGTATATCTTTCCATTCCATGTATCAAAGTCGAGAACACGTAGCATCTTAATGCGCTTATCCTCAGCTCCAGAGGAAGATCTCGATTTTGTTCTAAAGCTATTTTCTTGTGGCATTATTGCAATTAACTAGTTTTGATGGGAAATAAGCCACAATTTTACTAAAAAATGATTTTATTAACGTTTCGACGCCCAAATGGAGTGTCGTTGTCAAAATACAAAAATTATTAATGAATTAAACAAAAATGATGTTGCTTAGTAAAAAAAATTCTTATAATAATTTATTTAATCTGACTCATTTATATCGGCAATTTAGACATATATTATACATTTTAAAGTAGACAATGAAATATTGACATTGCCAATATTTACAAGTTGCGTTCTTGGGACGACTTTGTTGAAAGATAGTTAATTCGATTACATGAAATCTACCCCAACTCAAGAATATCCGTCACAAAAAATCATAACATGTAAAATGTCTTTAAATAGACAAATACATGCAATGGTGACAGTAAAATTCTTGCGCTAGAATATAAATATAGTCCCAGGAACGCAACTCATAAATATTGGCAATATCATTTTAAAGTCTTCTACTTTAAAATGTATAATATATTATGTCTGAATTGCCAATATAAATGAGTCAGATTAAATAAATTATTAGAACAATTTTTTTACTAAGCAACAACAGTTTTGTTTAATTCATTAATAATTTTTGTATTTTGACAACGACACCCGATTTGGGCGTCGAAACTTTAAAAAACCATTTTTTAGTAAAATTGTGGCTTATTTCCCATCAAAACTAGATAAGATCTCGATTAACAACCATTTTTTTCATTTTTATGAATGCAACCATTTTTTTAATGCTTGTCTTGCAATTTCAATGCGTGTCCTGATTTCTCTAATAAATACCTTGGTCATTTTTTATAAATGCTTGTCTTGCAATTTCAATGCGTGTCCTGATTTCTCGAATAAGTACCTTGGTCATTGTTTTTATTTTATTATTATAATGAGCTGTAAGTTTCATTTGTTTAAGGGACTTATTTTTTAACAGTTTTCTTTTAATTTTGAAAAAAATGCTTTTTTTCAAAATAACTTAAAATTTATTAGTGACACCAAAAATCACAAAGAGTAAAAAAATGTAGGTTTTGCTTTTTTGAATATTTTGGCCATAACTTGCATACTCTTGATGCAAGAAACTTAACAAAAATAAACCTTGTTAAAACACTTTAAAAAAGTTGTAATATAATGAGTTTTCGTCGAAAAGTGCTTCAGTTTTTTATTATTTCACGTTGAAATATTCAACATGGAATTTGACTAATAAGAACCTATTTTTCAATAACTCGAAAAGTATTGACATAGTGAAAAACCTCTATAAAACCAAAGTTGCTTAGAATTACTGATTTTAGGCACTTCCGAACTTATCTTGAACATATATTTTTTCACTCTCGATAAGGGGTGATACTGATCCATAGGGCAAAAGCATAATCTTTTTTCCTTTAACATCTTAGCTAGGCGTAAGCCAAATTTCATGTCAATCCAAGCGATTCTTGAAACTTATGAGGTTTTGCAATATTTTACCTTGAGTGAATGGACTAAATCTGGAAATAAATTCTGTATATTAGCTTGAAATATTTTAGTTTGCATCAATTCTGGAAATTAATTTGTTTGAAAAGTTACAAAAAAGTAATTTACATGAGATGTAATTTATCACTGCTAATTTTATTATGTATTTTATATTTTGTTATTTTTTTGTATTGTGTTGATAAATAAATAATTTTTAGAAAACCTTTACTGTTTTCATTAATCAATTTTTAGCGTTTTTTCTGAAGTAAAATCTTAATTTCATAATATAGATTACAAGCACGTTAAAATTACTTGTGAAAATGCTGAATGCCATCCTTATATCGTCCTCTAATGCACTAGAGAATTGCCGGACCAGGGAACTGAAATTTATTTTTCAATATTGGCAAAGATTTCAATGAATGTCGCCACCATACAGTCAGGTAGTACTTAGGCGTGAGGGGCAAAGAGGTGTAAGTGGGCGGAGTTTAACATTGAATTAATTAATCACAGATTCCATACTTAAAGCTGCAAATTTGCACATAGGCAAAAATATTATTTCACATAAAATAAAGGCAGTACCTTGGTGGAATACATCTTGCCAAACCGCAACAGAACAACAAAAATTAGCTCGTAAAAATTACCGTAACAACAAAAATCTGGAGAATCTCATTGAACTAAAGAAAACCAGAGCCAAAGCCCGATTTATTATAAAACAAAGTAAAAAATCATCTTGAAGAGAATATGTATCTTCCATTAATTCAAGAACCAATCCGGCGGATCTTTGGATAAAGATTGGGCAAATCCAAGGAAACAACACCAACCTCAAAATCTCTAGCACTGCTGTAAATAACACTACAATCACTGATAATTAAGAAATCGGCGAAACCCTAGCAAAGCATTTCGACACTAAATTTAAAAGTAAAATAGATATCTCCTTACGAAAACCATTACCTAATGCCCCACCCTGGTCCTCACCCGATACAATAATGGACATCACACATCTTAATTCTCCCTTTCTATTTGAAGAACTAGTATCAGTTATTCAAACCTGTAAAAACAATGCTGCTGGTCCTGACGACATTCCTTACATATTTATCAAAAAGCTCTCCAACTGTAGCCTACTCAAAATACTTGAGATATATAATTTAATCTAATCATCTAACCAATTTCCCAAACAATGGCAAACCTCTATCGTAATACCCATTAAAAAGCCTAACCTAGATCGTTCCTTGGCCAACTCTTATAGGTCTATATCACTAACTTGTACGATGTGCAAAATATTTGATAAAATGATTAATAAAAGACTTCTATGGTTCATTGTAAAACATAAGGTATTTGCTAGTGAATAGTCAGGATTTCGTCGAAACCGTTCAACCCAAGACAACCTTGTAATCCTCCAAACTCATGTATCAGAAGCCTTAAACAAAAAACAAGAAGTTGTAGCTGCCATATTTGATATTGAAGGTGCTTTTGATACTATAAGTAGGCAATGTTTATTAAACAAATTTATCCTTCTTAATATTAATGGTAATATATTTAACTTTATACGAAATTTTCTATCTTCTAGATCGTTAAGAATCTCTGTCAACGGTATTTTATCTTCTACTCATACTCAAACTGATGGCGTACCTCAGGGATCGGTACTAAGTCCTACACTTTTTATTCTAGCAATAAGTGATTTATGCTCTTATCTCATTTCCCCTATTAAACAAATCATGTATACTGATAATATAGTAATTTACTGTCATGGACAAAACTCTTTTACCACCTCGAAGCTTATTCAAACTGCTGTTGACAGACTTTAAAAGAACTAGTGACATGGGATTATCTGTAAAATCTAAAATTATAAACTGTAGTAGACGTGCCCCTTCTTCATCTTTACTTATTTTGATTAACAATGTCCCTCTTCCTGTTGTTAAACAATGCAAAATTCTCGGATTAACGTTTGACTCACGATTAACTTGGAAGCAACATATATTTACAATAAAAGGAGAAACGTGCAAAACACTTAACATAATAAAAACTCATCACATCATTATTGGGGATCTGACGAAAACTCACTTCTTAAAATATACAGATCACTAATACGTTCCAAGCTAGATTATGGTTGTCGCATATATATATATATATATATATATATATATATATATATATATATATATATATATATATATATATATATATATATATATATATATAAATTGTTATGATATTTTGTTTGTATATGAGCAATGAGTGTTTAAAATAAAATATATGAGTATAGGGTTTTTATCGCGGTTCTCAAAGAATAAGTTTGTAAGTACTTTTTTAAATTATCTTTATTATAACTATTATGAAACAGACATATATATCTAATATAAATTTAAAACAACCTATCTAAAATTTGAAATTCTTACAATTATTAAATTATATTAACAAAATTTGGTACCTTTCTATCACTGAATGCCTAAAGTTTTCCAAAATCAAAGTTATAATCACCACTAAATATCTTCTTAATCAGCCTCGGTTATCCTTGTATTTGTGAAATTGCATATAGATATTATAATTTAAAATTCTTGTAATTTCCATATAATATACTATACTCCTGTATTGAACTATCTATATTGAATTAATTTACTCTCATACTCTCCAACTGTATCTGACTTAATGAACTCTTCTAAGTTAATCCTTTCTTCTAATTTAATTTAATTATAACTGTCTTGAACTAACTTTCTTGATAAATCTAATTTAATGACTTAATTGTAACTGACTGACTGACTTCATCTCACTTAATCCTTTTTCTAACTTAATTTAACATAATCACTTTATGAATTCTTCTAACTTAATCAATTTTAACTGATTGACTGACTTTTTCTTACTTATTTAATGCCTTCTACTATCTTAATAATTGACTGTAACTGACGAAGTAACTGTAACTTAATAATTGACTGTAACTTAATTAGTAACTTTAACTTAATAATTGATTGTAACTTAATGCCTGTCTGCTCCAAATTACCTTGTATTTATATGCTTTCTTGTTCCAGACTGTTATAGCAATCCACCATGTCCGAAATTCTTCATCTCATACATATATGAAAGTTCTGGAATAATCGACTATGCAAATAGGGCTTACCACGGTTCCTAGACTTACTCTAGGAACCGTGAGGGCTTACTGCCTTGTGTATTGACGTTTTACAAAAAAACCTAGTGAGAATTTTATGGACATTTAGGCTTTCAGATCAGAACTCACTATTATATATATATATATATATATATATATATATATATATATATATATATATATATATAAACTAAATGTCTTACACTAATATACTACTATTTTACATCCGTAATTGTATTTAAATTAAAATCCCAAACTAATATTTAACCCCATTTTTCATCGGCAACCAAACAAATGTCAAATACTACAGTGTATATTTGGTTGCCTATGCACATGGCTCAATTAAATATATTTATAATTAAAAAAAAACTTTTAACATGTATTATTATGTTAAATTCTTAAAAATACCCTCATATAATTATTTTTTAATAATATTCGCTAGTATATAACTTAAAAATTATTTCTTTAACCACTATTTAAGTAAGTCTATTAATTAAACATCACAATATTACTATGTTAATTTCTTGTATTTTTATTATTATTCCAATATATATATATATATATATATATATATATATATATATATATTGTTAATATATGTGAATTTGATGCAAGAAAACTACAAGTTGCTCTTATTTACCGGCTAGCTTTATGAAGATAAAAATAATTTTTTTTTTAAGTTGATTAACTTGTAATATTGATAAATTTAGAAATGCTTTTAATAAAAAATTATTGAACGCCTGAAAATATAAAACAAATTGACAAACATTTATTCTACTCACCTTGTATTCTCTAAATCTCACAGGATACTGTTTGTTTATCTAAAGTATAGAAAGAAACGTGCTGTATTTTGAATTTAAAATTTTACTTATTTTTCTTAGAACATGCAGACTCTTAACTCAAGCGAGTTCTGTGACCTGTAGTGCTTGATAAAGAAATATAAAATTATATAAAGCAAAAATCACCACACAAGAAGTTTTATTTTTAATGTACTGTGCAATTATTCACAAGTGATCAATTAAATATTACACAACAATATCTTGTATAATATATAAAAAAAATTATTTAAGATTCTTCCAATAAATAAGCCAATACTTAACCGTTTAATACTAATATGAATGGATTTAGATTTATGACGTAATACAATATTGAAGTAAGTACATGAAATTAGTGTTTTGTGAAGTTGCAACAAGAAATGCTTGTTCTAATACGTATACGTGTTTGTTTGTCAGAGTATTTATAACCTCACTCACTATCTTCTTAGAGCGAAAGTTTTAGTTAGTAGTTAGTTCGACTCCAGCAGTCGAACAGTGCAGACGTGCCACAGCGAGAAGAGCGACACCGCCGAGGAGCTGCAACGACCAAGTCCGAGCTGAACTTGTTAGTTCAAGCCGTGAATGTAAGCACGGCAGCGGTGACTTGGCGTTAACAGCGCCTAGGCCTGAAAAACAGAGGCAAAACCTTACGTTGCAACTAGGTTAGCCGGGGAGATTTGTTTTTTAAATCAGATCTTCGCGGAGGCCAAAATTGCGGCGTAGGGAAGCGAAAAAGCATACGGGCTTTGCCCGTCGGGATACTCTCTGTGCCTCCGTTGGGATGACACTGTGGGATATAGTTTTTTAGAATTCTATATCTGGCAGACACGGCCCCAGGGTCAGAGAGTTGAGAAACGCAAGAGGATCTCCGCTCTAGTTCTGCCTAGAGCGTGAACAACCGCGTTAGGTCACTGGGTGGCACCCAGAATCCGTGCTGGCAACGGGCCAGACGGACAACAAAAAAGCCTTCTTCCAAATTTTTTGATTAGGCCCCGCCCCCACAATGGACCGTTCACGGTCTCCGCCGACTCGTAAGGCAAACCCCTCTACTCCCGATGGTTGCCGTGAGAGGAAACTCCACGGTAACATCTACACCGCGTTGTCCCTAGATGCCACCGACGGAGAGACGACAAACTACGAGATCTTCAAGGAGCTCCCAGTAGATGACTGGGAAGACCATGCAACAGGGGAATTCAAACGCCCCAAGAACAAGAAAAAGAGGACAAAAGTCCATGCGGAGGGAAGCCGCATAGAAGAAACCACCGACGACGACGCCCCAAAAGCAGCTATCAAGAGGTCCAGAAAGAAAAGCAGCGAGGACGAAAAGTCCGAGTTGCAATCAATGAGGAAACTTCTCCAAGAGAAGGACAAAGAGATAGAGACTCTCAAGAAGAAAATTGATGAGTTACAAGAACACATCTTGAACTCTCAAAAGACAATCATGGACCACATGGATAAGAAGTTCGAAAGTCTCGAATCAAACAAAACAAAAGAGGCAACCCTGGAAAAACAGGAGCAAAAGAAAAAAGAGGAAACCCTGGAAAACCAGGCCACAACCAAGAGGAAAGCTACGGGTGCAATACCAAAAACCCAGGTAGCAAAGAATAAAAAACCAAATGAGGAAAAGCCCAAAGAGGCACCGAAGACAAAGAAGAGAGAAGATTTCCCTGCACTTCCCTCCAACAAACCCGCAGAAGAGGCACAGGTTGACGATGCACAGGTGGACCGACGTTCTCCGACTCCTACTCAGATGGACATCGAGGAAGTACCCAAGAAAACTTGGGTACCAAAGCCGCCTGTAATAAAATTACAGAGCGTCAACTATACCGGGGCCATCCTAAACATCGCTCAAAAAGAGCAAGTTATTACGAATAACAAATTATCAAGAAGCGGCCGAGAAACGCTCATCCAGGCCAAAAGCCCCGAAGACTACAGAAAAATGGTGAAAATCATTGAGAAATTCAATGAGGACACCAAAATCCAATGGATTGCATTCCCACTGGAGGAAGATATAAAACCTAGGATGGTTTTAAGAGGGCTACCCTCTTCAACAAGCCCAAAGGGCATCCACGATGAAATACTGGAGGAACACAACATCAACGTCCTGTCAGTAAAAAACATGATTTCTAGAAAATCAGATAAAAGAAGTCTACCGATGTTTGTCATGACAGTGGAGAGAGAGGACGTCGAGAAGCTAAAGTGCATCACCAACCTGTTGCACATGAAAATCAGAATTGAGGAATTAAGAAAAGCAACAGGGCCCACTCAATGTTTCAACTGTCAGGGCTACCACCACGCACAGAGGGCGTGCTTCAAAGCACCTCGATGTGTAAAGTGCGGCGAAGAGCACGAAACAAGGAGCTGCACGATGCCAAAAGAGCAGAAGGCAAAATGTGCCAACTGCAAAGGCCAACACCCGGCCAACTTCAGAGGTTGTCCCAGATGTCCAACCTGGGGCAGACAGCAACAACAGAGACAAAGGCCAGTAACACAAAGCAGGCCACAAACAGCTCCCACTGGGCTATCCTACGCCCAGGCAGCGAAACCACAAGAGAGTGAGAAAACCATCCTCATCTCAAGACAGCACCAAGACGGCCTAGTGAACTCCGTAAAGGAACTACTCACTAGGGTAGTAAATGAGGCGATAAAAGATTTCAAGTTAGCACTGAACTAATGCAAACAAATAGGGGATACTTGAGGATAGGCTCCTGGAATCCAGGGGGTATAAGGACCAACCAGAATATTCTGGACGAACTGGTCAATAGATACGAAATGGACGTCGTAGCCATTCAAGAAACAAAACTCACAAACAACGTTAACATCAAATTCCCAGGATACGACGTATACAGGAACGATAACACAGCGAGAGCAGGTGGCACAGCAATACTCGTGAAAAAAGGCATAAAACATACTAGATTATTAACACCGCAACTAGTAACCATGCAAGCCACAACAATAAGACTAGAAATGAGGCAAGGAGAACTCAGAATTACCTCCGCCTATGTAAGACCGCAAGATCCGCTGATCGACGACGATCTAAATATGTTCCTAAACGACGAACCTTCAATCATAATAGGAGACCTAAACGCAAGATCCCCTAACTGGAATGATAGAGCTACGAACAGAAATGGAAGACTACTAAACGCGTACATAGAAAATAACGAAGAAGTCATGGCAATGGGCCCCACAGACCCAACGCATTACCCAGGTAACGCACTTCCAACGCATATAGACATAGTAGTTGCAAAAAACCTAGGACTACAAACAGAACTACAAACACTAAATGAAGGTACAACTGACCACAACCCCATCCTATTAGAACTAGGAACGTGGGAGGAAGAAAGTACAACCAAAAAGATCAAAAAGAAAACAAAGTGGACAAACTTCAAGAGACTCGTGAGCACCGGAATAAACATTGTCCCAGTGATAAACAATCCACGAGAAATAGAAGATAAGGTCCTAGAGTTGGAAAACATCATCCAACAAGCAATCAGGAATAGCACTACTGAACAGGAAGTAGTAATGCAAACGGGAAGATTCAAGGATATACCTCAAGTAATAAAAGACTTGATAAGGGAAAAAAACAGAGCTAAACAGACAGCAAGAAGAACAAGAAACCAAGCAGACAAAAACAGAGCAAATCGATTAAACAGAGAGGTCAAAACAGCACTACAACAACACCGTAGTGAAAGCTGGGAAAACCACATTAGGGACATGGAAGAACAAAGTCCAAATATGCAAAATATTTGGAAACTGCAAAAAATCCTACGAAGTGACAGAAAACCAATTCCCCCACTACACGGAGAAAATGGTATAGTATATAGCACAGAGGAAAAAGCAGAGGTAATGAGGAGTACTCTCGAGAGAGAGTGTACATTAAATTACCACCCAGACGAAGACATCGACTTCATAGAAGAAGTCGAAAGACAAAGAGAAAGACCGGAAAACCCAAACGAAATTATCCCTCCAACAACACCGGAGGAGATAAATGAGCTAATCAAGAACAGCTCACCAAAAAAGGCTCCCGGTCCAGACCAAATTACGAACAGAGCTCTAAAATATCTACCAGCAAAAGCCATTGTTTATCTAACAAACATCATAAACGCAATGCTAAGGTTCAAAAAATTCCCAAACAGATGGAAAGAGGCCCATGTCATAATGTTACCGAAGCCCGGAAAAGACAGCACATTCCCACAAAACTACAGGCCGATAAGCTTACTACCAGCAATCAGCAAAATAGTAGAAAGAGTGATACTCAGCAGACTCCAAGCTGAAACAGACAGACTAAACATCATACCAGAAGCCCAATTTGGCTTCAGATCAGAACACTCTAGCGAGCTACAAGTACTCAGACTAACAGAGTACATAGCAGCAGGATTTAACGACAGACAATATACAGGAGCTGCATTCCTGGACGTAAGTAAAGCTTTCGACAGAGTCTGGCATAAGGGACTACTATACAAAATGAGAGACTACGGGTACAGCGGAGCAATGACAAGGCTGATCTCTTCTTACTTGAGCAACCGCAGTTTCAGAGTCCGGATAGGACAAGTCCTATCCGAACTCGGGAACCCGGAAGCTGGAGTACCACAGGGAGCGGTACTGTCACCTCTGCTGTACACGATATACACAGCAGATATACCTAGAACACCAGGTACATTATTAAGTCTCTATGCTGACGACACAGCGATAGCGGCCAAACACCGAAATGTAGACATAGCAGTCACCAATCTACAGACAGCGTTAGACGACATTGAAGAATGGAGTCTAAAGTGGAAAATTAAAATCAACTCAGACAAGACACAAGCTGTACTCTTCCAAAAGAGGCGAGAACAACCAGAAGAACAGGTCACAGTGCAAGAAAATCCCATTGAGTGGAAAAGCGAAGCGAAATACCTCGGAGTAATAATGGACAAAGGACTAACCTTCAATAAACACGTAGAAGCCACAGTACAAAAAGCCAACATGGCAAGGGCCGCAATAAGAGGCCTAGCGGGAAGGAAAAGCAAATTACGCATAAAAACCAAAATAAGGCTAATAAACAGTATAGTCCTTCCAATACTAACATACGCATCACTTGCATGGGGACATATATGCAACACAACGAAAAAGAAAATACAGGCACAACACAACAAAAGCCTAAGAGAAGCGGTAAACGTACCAAGATACGTAGCTGAAAGATTCCTGTTCAGAGAGTTACAGCAAATCAGAGTGACTGATACAATGAAAGAAAAAGCTAGGATAAAATTCGCAGAACTAGAGAACCACCCTAGTCACATCCTACGAGAGATAATGAGGTATGACGCTTTCCACAGATGGAAGCACAAAAGACCAAAACAACAAATATTAGACTAACGCAAAACCAGAGGGAAAAATAAAAAACCCCCCAATAGGGACAAAATATTACAAAAAGCCCAGAGTGAGAAGAAAATCTAATCAAAATACACACACATAAAGAAGACAGTTCGTAGCTCAAATCACCCAGAATATCGCAAATCGCCTCATTCACAGTGGGCCCTGTTGCTCACACTAGGATGCAGTCTACATTGTGGTAATGTATAATATTTAATTATTTTCTTTATTATAGTGTAGACTATGTACTAATTATGACTTTTCTTTCCACAGGCAACCTACAAAAAAAAATCATAAAAAACACAAAAAAAACGGCCTCGGCCACCAAAAAAATTAAAAAACACTAACAAAAACCGGCTTCGGCCACCAAAAAAAACTAACAAAAACCCCAAAACCCGGGCACGTAGGGCCCAACCCCCTTGAGCACCAAGTCGCCGAGCTGAGCCGGGACTCAGAGCGGAGACTTGAGGCCCAAGTAAGCAATTTTAGTTCGCGGATAAGCTACATTAAGATAAACAGGAATAAAGCGGAGATGCGCTGTCCTGAGTTTTCACATACGGTTAGGAAACCATGTTGGGGTTCAATTACCCAGGACCTCCACATGAAGAGCACTTGGCTGATTGTTGTGCCTCTATAGCGAATCAGATTGCTATAGGGGGGAAAGGGATGGTCTAGAGCATTGGAGCACGGTGGGGTGATTCCTGTTTTTAAACACGAATTAAAACACCTTGCTCCAATGAATTGTTACACCCGATCGTACTACCTGGGTGAACATGTCTCATAGGCTGGGTTCAATCAAATTGCTTGCTTGCTTGCTTCTTAGAGCGAAAACAAAGGTTTATAATCCTTCAATTTTTAGTTTAATATCGATTAACTGTTTTGTTTAATGATTTTAGGAAGCAAAAGAAACAGCGAATTATATTTGGTTAATATTACAAAAGCGATAATAAAATTTTTTGTGAACTTGACTTCAAATTATTTTTTTTTAACACAAAGATGATTTAGAATGATATAGGCTGTTTAAAAAGGTAAGATTATTTCTAAAGAAATTTCAAAACTTGCGTTTAACTTTATTAAAGTTCACTTTCGTCTTTCAGATAATCCCTTCTCTGAAAATTTTATGGAAATCTTCAATACAGTGACGTCTTCTAATGGATTAGGGCCGCAAAATTGTGATATAAATAATGTTCTCTGTGCAAACTATCACAATTATCTCTCCAATGGTTGAGAAATATTTATAAGTATCCAAAATGAATTTTAAATGATCTTCAGTCAAAAATAAACACCAAACGGTCTCTTTATTCAGCGAGAATTCAAATGAGTGGAAAAAACTCACCTTTCTGGTAACTGTTGACCTCTTTATGATGGCTGCTAACAATTCCCTTATCGGAAAATGTACTGTTAATCTGCAGGCTCTGCTGAAATTTGATCAGAAACGATGGTTTTCTTATCGGCAAGGTAATTTGAATATACTTTGTTATAATTCAGGACTTTTTTCAGGTTTTTAAAATACTTTTGAAAAATTGTGACTGCTGAAAAATCAAAAATTTCTGGACCCCTTCGTAATTATTGATTTTCTATCTTCTTATTTTTCATTGCTTACCAGATCTCCAAGCATTTTGACAATGTTTTTAAAGATCTGACAGGATTTTTGTATATTTTTGACATTTATGATTAAAATAAAAATATTTTAAATTTTAATAAATTGTTAAATCTTGAGAACTATTTTGACTTTTGAAATGAATTGAAACAAATACTAGAGAATTTAAGCTTTCTTTTGATATATAATTTCTACAACAAATGATAATTTAAATATTAAAATTTTTACTAACAAATTTGACATACACCAATTTTAACATGAATTAGTTGCTTTTATTTTGCTTTTATTTAATTTTAAAGCTATCTGAAAGCACTTTTGATATTGAATCACTGAGAATTGTCTTCAGATTACCTGTCCATTAAAGATTATATCATTCTGAACTCTTATTTATGAGCTACATCCTATTTCACCTCCTAACACGTTTTATTTACCGAGCTCTACCCATGTTAACTGTATGTTTACTAACAAATTGAAACTTCTTACTTTGTGAATAAATGACTTAAATATTTTATCTATTTTAGGACTGTTGAAGATTCTATTGACTTGTATATATTAGAATTTGGATTATAATAAAAAATGAAATTAATTAATAAATACAAATTTATGGTTTTTATTTCCACTCGATCCGAAGTGGTTTGATATTTGCTTTTTGTATCGTTATGTTGTGGCTATATTGGCTTATTCTGTAATTATCTCTTACATAAATAATATAATATATATAACGAACAATAACTTAAGTTTAAATAATAATCAATTTCATGATCAACAATTGTTTTTGGTTTAATTTTTTATATATATTTTTTTTTAATTGAAAAGTGTTTATCAACCAACTATAACTCAGTGGCTACAATAACTCACGTATTAAAAGAATCTTATTTCTATTATGCTAAATTTGTTTATAATAAACCAACTGGTTTTAATTATAATAACAATAAAATTATTTTGAAAACATTAATTAAATCTGGTGATACAATATAGTCGTTATTGGTTTGTTACATGTCTGTGAATTCTGCTTATTTTTGCTTTTAGTTTCTTTCTTATTGTTGAATCTAGTTTCAACTAATAAATAAACAACAATAATACAATTGTTTGAGTTAAATAGATATGTGGTATATTCAATATTGTCATTTTGTTTTATGTTCATACTATTCATATAAAAAAAATGTTTAGGAGCTTTAATTTCATAACAATTCTCCAAAAATTAATATTTCATATTTGACAAGTTTCTTGGCAAATATCAAATATTCATTTTTCTTTGACTGGTTTTTGCAAGTTGTGTGATTGTTTCTCTGAACGTCGACACAAGTGTATGTTTCATTGATTTTATGAATGTGTGAATGACAATTATGCTGCAGATATGATTTATGAATGACAATTATGCTGCAGATAGTTTGAATGCTCTCTTTAAAAAAATAATAATTAGTTTTGTTCTTTTAATTTTGCATGTGTAAGCTTAGGTCGCTTTAGTTTGTTTTATTAATGCATGTTTTATTTTGAATATATACAAAAAATATAGAGTTTAAGTTTTATTTAAGCACGTGTGAGCTGAATTTTGTGGTTAGAGTGTAAGCTAGTTTGAATGTGACTTTATTATCATTCGGTTATTTTTAATAAGTTTTCGTTGAGGGTTGAGTTTATATTGTACTTTTGAATCCATTTTATAGTTGTTTTTCTTCCTTGGTTTCTTAGAGTTCTATCATCTTCGTTTCAAATTTTTCCTCTCCAATCCTTCTTCTGTAATTCCATTCCAAGTTTTATTATTATACTGCATAATTATATCATTATAATCTTTCATAATTCATCATAATTCATATTATATTATATATCATATTCATAATCATAATATCCGCAATAATTCATATTTCATCATGTTTCATAAATAGCTGCATTATTATTATTATTATTCCATCTTCTGTATCCCATTCATGTCCTTTACTTAATATAAAAATTAATTGTTTCATTTTATAAATATAACTTAAAATTAATGTCTTCTTATTTCTTCACTTATTGTTCATATTTGTAAATGTCTTTTATGTTAAAAACTCCTCTAAGATACCCACTCTCAGGATATTTCAATAAATAACTATTTTCTCCATCTTCTGTTTTAACTTCATAAGGTCCCTCCAATGGTGGTAAAAGTTTGTTACAAATGTTATCTCTATAATTGCTTACCCTATGTGCTCTAATTAATACTAGTTCTCCCTTTTGATACCCTGAATTAAAATTAACCCTTGCAAATTTTGATTTTTCTTTTCTTCCCCAAATTTTATGAACTCCCTTGGATGCTCATAGTGACATACGGCCGCATTTAGCAGGTGCTTTATTGAAAATTTGGTGATTGTGAATCTGTTGTGTATTGTGTGTCAAAGGGTTGTGATGGTGATGATGTGTTGAGTGTTTCAATTGGTGACTCTTGTTGACTGACGTCGGTGTATGATTGATGGTGACTTAGAAAATTAACTTGTCTTTTTTGGTTATTTCTATTTATATCTTCTAGACTTCTAGTGTTATGGTTTCGATTGTTTGTGTAGTTTTGATTTGACTGTTGTTGTGAATTGTTTGTTTGATTCTGTTGAATGGCACTATTTGAAAATGTGTGATTCATATTGCCATTGGAGTTAAAGTTTCTGTTGTTATTATTGTAATTATTTCTGTTAAAATTTCCGTTGTTTTCATTATTGTAATTACCGTTTTGATATCGTCCATTATTTCCATAGTTATTGTTGTTAGTTTGATTGTTACGATTATAGTTTTGGCGATTAAAGTTCTGATTATTTTGGTTGCGGTAGTTATTATTATTATTCCTAAAGTTCGAGTTATTATAGTTGTTGTTACCATTATTTTGTCTATAGTTATTGTTAAAATTACGATGATTATTGAAATTATTGCCGTTCTGATTATTGTTTCTGCTGTAGTTATTGTTCCCATTGAAGTTGTTATTATTATTATTATTTGCTTGGTCATTGTTTTGATACATGGGATTTCGTTGCTCATGCATCATCAAAAATTGGCACAGTTTGTCTATTTCTTTAAAGTTGTATAACATCATGATATCTTCCAATGTCCGATCAAAGTGTTGCACGATACAACCCACAATGTATTCTTCGTTAAAACCACAGTCTAAGTATTGAGCTGTGCTGTAAATTTGCATGGCGTAACGGTGGTATGACATGCTACGATTTGGGTTGTATTTGCCACTTAACAGCTCGTTTTTGATTAAACGCTGTTGTGCTTGACCCCAGAAATATTCACTGAATTTGGTCGCAAAGTCTTCCAGATCCACCAACTCATTTTCTTTGTTCGAAAACCATAGTAACGCCTCATCCGTCATCTGGTTTCTGATGAATTCTTTAAAGTCTTCGAAATTTCTGTAAGATGCATATCTGTGCCTAAGGAATTTCATGAAAGGTACTGGATGCTGCTGTTTTATTCTTCCACTAAAATAGATTTTACAATCTCTTTCGACCGTTTGTACAACCGGCCTTGCATCCAATTCCTTCTGTGTCACTTCTTTAAGAGACTCTTTTACTCTCCCAATTTCTTTCTCCATTATCTCTTTGGTCTTTTTCATATTTTCATCTATTTCATCTTCTTTTTTCTTCCACTGCATTAATGTCTCGTCGAAATATCTCTTCCTTCTGCTCAATATGATGTTCCAGCTGTACTGCCAACACTCCCATTTGTTCGTCAACATCTTCGAACTTTTTTTGGTTATTTTGTTGTTCGAGCTTTAAATTTTGTTCCATTAATTCAATCTTTTTATTTTGAGTTTCATTATTCTTTTCCAGCTGTGCCGATAACACTTCCATTTGTTCTTTGCACTGCTCTTCCCTCTTGGCCATTTCTAGGGTTAACTCTTCTTTTACATCTTCTATCTTCTTTCCCAACTTATCCTCAACCTGTTGTGCCATCTTTTGTATTTTGTCGTCAAAACTTTTTGTTATTTCCCGTTTTATTTTTGTATCTTCAAGTTCTTTTGTCAACTTCTGAGTCATATCTTGTTTATTTTCTTCTGCTTTCTGGTTTATATTTTGCTCAGTTTTTTTTATTTCCTGTAAAAAAATTGCCATCATCTTGTGAAAGTCCGATTCATCCTTCTTTACGGGCTGAGCTTGGTCTCCACTTGCCATTTGCCTTTCCATTTGTGCTTCTTCTGGCTGTCTTTTCTCCTCCATCGTCTCCTGTACTTCTTCAGTCTCTTTAATTTGTTCTTCGGTTCTGTCGGTCACTTCCTGTTCTTCTTCTACGTTCTTATGTGATCTAGTCTTCCTTTTGTCCATGTTTATTTTTATTTAATTTCAATTCACTCAATAAACTTATTATCTACACAAATTATACTCTTCACACCCTGTATATTATGTTATTAAATGTTGTAAATAATTTTTTTTTTTTTAAAGTACACCACTGGTTAATACTTTGTTATAATGCACTACTTGTCACCGTCCAAAGACACAGCCACACGTTGGGCTCGCCAAATTGTTAATATATGTGAATTTGATGCAAGAAAACTACAAGTTGCTCTTATTTACCGGCTAGCTTTATGAAGATAAAAATAATTTTTTTTTTTTTAAGTTGATTAATTTGTAATATTGATAAATTTAGAAATGCTTTTAATAAAAAATTATTGAACGCCTGAAAATATAAAAAAAATTGACAAACATTTATTCTACTCACCTTGTATTCTCTAAATCTCACAGGATACTGTTTGTTTATCTAAAGTATAGAAAGAAACGTGCTGTATTTTGAATTTAAAATTTTACTTATTTTTCTTAGAACATGCAGACTCTTAACTCAAGCACAGTTTTAAAGCACTATACTGTGACTCAAGCGAGTTCTGTGACCTGTAGTGCTTGATAAAGAAATACAAAATTATATAAAGCAAAAATCACCACACAAGAAGTTTTATTTTTAATGTACTGTGCAATTATTCACAAGTGATCAATTAAATATTACGCAACAATATCTTGTATAATATATAAAAAAAATTATTTAAGATTCTTCCAATAAATAAGCCAATACTTAACCGTTTAATACTAATATGAATGGATTTAGATTTATGACGTAATACAATATTGAAGTAAGTACATGAAATTAGTGTTTTGTGAAGTTGCAACAAGAAATGCTTGTTCTAATACGTGTTTGTTTGTCAAAGTATTTATAACCTCACTCACTATCTTTTTAGAGCGAAAACAAAGGTTTATAATCCTTCAATTTTTAGTTTAATATCGATTAACTGTTTTGTTTAATGATTTTAGGAAGCAAAAGAAACAGCGAATTATATTTGGTTAATATTACAAAAGCGATAATAAAATTTTTTGTGAACTTGACTTCAAATTATTTTTTTTAACACAAAGATGATTTAGAATGATATAGGCTGTTTAAAAAGGTAAGATTATTTCTAAAGAAATTTCAAAACTTGCGTTTAACTTTATTAAAGTTCACTTTCGTCTTTCAGATAATCCCTTCTCTGAAAATTTTATGGAAATCTTCAATACAGTGACGTCTTCTAATGGATTAGGGCCGCAAAATTGTGATATAAATAATGTTCTCTGTGCAAACTATCAGAATTATCTCTCCAATGGTTGAGAAATATTTATAAGTATCCAAAATGAATTTTAAATGATCTTCAGTCAAAAATAAACACCAAACGGTCTCTTTATTCAGCGAGAATTCAAATGAGTGGAAAAAACTCACCTTTCTGGTAACTGTTGACCTCTTTATGATGGCTGCTAACAATTCCCTTATCGGAAAATGTACTGTTAATCTGCAGGCTCTGCTGAAATTTGATCAGAAACGATGGTTTTCTTATCGGCAAGGTAATTTAAATATACTTTGTTATAATTCAGGACTTTTTTCAGGTTTTTAAAATACTTTTGAAAAATTGTGACTGCTGAAAAATCAAAAATTTCTGGACCCCTTCGTAACTATTGATTTTCTATCTTCTTATTTTTCATTGCTTACTATACTCTGTTTTTTAACCAGGAGGAGTAAACCAAAAAGACAGATTCACACCCAAGAAAGTTACTAGAAAAGTCACCAAATACATCTTCTTTTTTTGTTGATTATCTCGGCCTTGCGGTAATCGAGTAATCAATATCGGACAACCTCACACCTCAATTTTAACCTAATTTTGTTTATTTATGTTTGAATAATAAAATATTTTTTTTCAATTTACTTCCAATATATATTACAATTATTAGAATAATTTTTATTCACACTTTTTTCTCATTTGGTCCCATGTATACATATTTAAATATCGGGTGATCCAGTTTTATAGATCTCTTTAAAATTTAGAGAATATTTTGATCGGGAGAGTCCATAATATTACAGATCTAAGTATGGTTTTTCTCAGAAATTTGTCTTTTAATAGTAGACCATATTCTTATTCTGGTATGATCAATTTCTTGAATCTAGTTTTTTTTTTCTTACCAGATACTTTGTATAAATAAGTGTGTACTTACAATTTCTTTAATGCTGGATTCTTGTTTAATTTTGACAGTGAGTTTGTCCCATTTGTTATCAACAAATAAAATTTACTAAAAAATACTGGATTTCTGTGAGATAATCAACAAATCCAATCTATTATGTTACATTCTTGCATAATTTTGCAGTTTTCTTGTGATGATCTACAACCAGGAAGAACAAAACCAACTGTATCAATACAATCAAACTAAAACACAACATTACTTTACTAATATTCTTTTATTGTGATGAAAACTAAAATGGAAATGCTTCTTAACAAGTATACACTAAATTTAAAAGATAGTTGCCGTTTTCCTTATGATAATTAGATATAAATAACATACATTTATAAATTTATAAACACTTTAAACTATATTTAGTATAAATATCATCTAGAAAAATATCACATTAAATACTATTCGCATATCTCCAAGTTATTACAAACAACTTAAAGAGTCAGAAATCGATTTATATATTAGAGCAAAATAATAATAATAAATAAATTTCACAAATGTCATTAGTGTCAATATGTCATACTTTAGTGGAGTAAACTTGCCTGCGGTTGGACCAATTGCAAACAAGCATTACGGCGCGGAAAATTTGAATTACTCCTCCTGGTTAAAAAACAGACCATAGATCTCCAAGCATTTTGACAATGTTTTTAAAGATCTGACAGGATTTTTGTATATTTTTGACATTTATGATTAAAATAAAAATATTTTAAATTTTAATAAATTGTTAAATCTTGAGAACTATATTGACTTTTGAAATGAATTGAAACAAATACTAGAGAATTTAAGCTTTCTTTTGACATATAATTTCTACAACAAATGATAATTTAAATATTAAAATTTTTACTAACAAATTTGACATACACCAATTTTAACATGAATTAGTTGCTTTTATTTTGCTTTTATTTAATTTTAAAGCTATCTGAAAGCACTTTTGATATTGAATCACTGAGAATTGTCTTCAGATTACCTGTCCATTAAAGATTATATCATTCTGAACTCTTATTTATGAGCTATATCCTATTTCACCTCCTAACACGTTTTATTTTCCGAGCTCTACCCATGTTAACTGTATGTTTACTAACAAATTGAAACTTCTTACTTTGTGAATAAATGACTTAAATATTTTATCTATTTTAGGACTGTTGAAGATTCTATTGACTTGTATATATTAGAATTTGGATTATAATAAAAAATGAAATTAATTAATAAATACAAATTTATGGTTTTTATTTCCACTCGATCCGAAGTGGTTTGATATTTGCTTTTTGTATCGTTATGTTGTGGCTATATTGGCTTATTCTGTAAGTATCTCTTACATAAATAATATAATATATATAACGAACAATAACTTAAGTTTAAATAATAATCAATTTCATGATCAACAATTGTTTTTGGTTTAATTTTTTATATATATTTTTTTTTTAATTGAAAAGTGTTTATCAACCAACTATAACTCAGTGGCTACAATAACTCACGTATTAAAAGAATCTTATTTCTATTATGCTAAATTTGTTTATAATAAACCAACTGGTTTTAATTATAATAATAATAAAATTATTTTGAAAACATTAATTAAATCTGGTGATACAATATAGTCGTTATTGGTTTGTTACATGTCTGTGAATTCTGCTTATTTTTGCTTTTAGTTTCTTTCTTATTGTTGAATCTAGTTTCAACTATTAAATTAACAACAATAATACAATTGTTTGAGTTAAATATATATGTGGTATATTCAATATTGTCATTTTGTTTTATGTTCATACTATTCATATAAAAAAAACTGTTTAGGAGCTTTAATTTCATAACAATATATATATATATATATATATATATATATATATATATATATATATATATCCGCCTACAAAACATATACTAACCTTTTAAACTTAATTCACAACACAGCCCTTTGTCTTTGTATTGGCCCTTTTCGATCTAGTCCTGTAGATAATCTTTATTGCGGAGCTAATGAACCTCCTCTTTGTATAAGATGAAAACAACTGCTACTCTCTTATGCAGCATCGGTATCAGCTAACGCCTCTAATCCAGTGCATCCCTTATTTGTAATGTCCACGTATAATTTACATAATACCAATTCCTTACCACCAATAAAACCTATTTCATTAATTTTAGCACAGACACTTAATGATATCTCTCTTACACATACTACACCTCGCTCACCAACTTCGATAAAAATAAACATCCGAAAGAGATCATTATAAATGCATTTAAACACATTATAAATAGGTACAAATAGTTACGGCCTAAAATTATATACGGATGCCTCAAAAAATGACACAGGAGTAGGCTGCTCTGTTACTACCTCTCATTCACTAATTAAGTCATCACTTCAAGTCATGCACAGACTCTTTAGCATCAATCCATTCTATCAAAAATATATTTACCGATCATCCAATCGTCCAAAAGATCCTAAACTCTTACCAAATTATCTTGTCCCAAAACATAACACTTACTATAATTTAGCTGCCATCTCATATTGGTATAGAAGGCAATGAAACTGCAGATCACTATGCTAAACTTGCTACAGCATCACCTGAAATCACCGATAAAATTCAAATTTGTAAGGACCTAAAATCATATACTAAAAGAAGAACCAGACCGCTTTGGCAGCAGCATTGAAACTTTAACCGTTTGATCTTACACGAAATACAACCGTCAATAACCAGTCAGCCTACATTTAACTATTCAGCCTTATCAAGACGAGATCTCATTGTGATAAGACGACTTCGGATAGGACATTTAAAACTCACACACGGCTACCTAATGTCCTCTAGCATCCGTCCCTCCTGTCAAAGCTGCCAATTATATTTGCCAATCAAACATATTCTCACTGAATACCATCAACATTCTGATAAACACACCCTGACCAAATAAAAGCTGTGCTACAATTCATTAGAGATGAACACTTATATCAAAAAATATAAAGCTTAAAAGCACTGCTTAAATGCACTGCTTAAAAGTACCGTATACCGTCCGGTCTCCCAATTCGGCATTAGGAATTAACTTCTTCAGTTTCAAACGCTTTTTAAATAAAAGTCTTAGTTAAATAATATAATCCAGCATATTTTCAACATACTATATATTTTGCTCCGTTTAAAAACCTGAATACGACCTATAATAGGTACAACCCATTTTAAGAAAATTAGTGTCAAATATTAAGTGCATTCGAAAATTCAATTTAAAATTTAACTCAAGAAGGATGCATTTATTAACTATTATAGATTTAATGTGTAAG
The DNA here is from genome assembly GCA_918026665.1 of Diabrotica balteata. Taxonomy (NCBI): domain Eukaryota; kingdom Metazoa; phylum Arthropoda; class Insecta; order Coleoptera; family Chrysomelidae; genus Diabrotica; species Diabrotica balteata. The sequence goes on along the minus strand of OU898278.1, from coordinate 74,612,925 downwards.
TTTGGTTTAGTTTTAATTTGTAAAAAATGTTTATGGTATTTCTCTCTCAGTTTGTATTATTAAGTATGATAAAATGACTATCTAATTAGTAAAACACTCATTTAAAGGAATTGTACGGACACAGGAACCTTCTGGCCTGTATCCGTCCAGGTTGGATGAACAGAACTATTTTAAACTCCTGTAACCGACCCCATAAAATATTACTAATAAAAGATTTTTTTTCAGTTTTTTATTATCTGCAACTATGGTATAGAAAAATCGTATGAAGTATCCTCGAGAGAATATCCAAAAAGCTATTCGACAAGCCTAAAAAATATACAATGTGCCTAAAAGTACTTTGTTAGATACTATAAAAGAAAAGTACAAAACTCCAGGCAAAATTGGAGGGCCAACAGCTTTGTTCAGTTCTGAAGAAGACGTGATTATAAAATGGATAATCGAAATGAGCAACGTGGGATTCCCGGTAACAAGATCTCAACTTGTTGATTCTGTTTCAAAACTTATTCAAAATTTGAAACGAAAAACCCCATTTAAAAATTACATACCTGGTAAAAAATGGTACAATGGTTTTCTCGCTCGTCATCCAGAAATTTCAAAACGTGTTCCACAATCACTATCTTCTTGTAGAGCCGCAGTTACGGAACAAAATATAAAAAATTGGTTTACCCAAGTTCGGGATTATATGACAAAAATGAATTATTTACATATTCTTAAAAATCCCAAAAGAATATTCAATTGTGATGAAAGTGGTTTCTATTTATCCCCTCAAGAAAAACAAGTTTTGGTTAGAAAAGGTGCGAAAAAGGTATACAATCGCATAGCTAATGACGAAAAAGAATGTCTTACAGTTTTGCTAACTGTTGGAGCTGATGGTTCTGTGCCTCCGCCATTAGTTTTGTATCCCTACAAAAGGTATGTGTCAGCTGCAATAATAACGAACATGCCAAAACAGTGGGGAGTTGGGCACTCTGAATCTGGTTGGATGACAAGTGAGACATTTTATGAATACGTTACAAATATATTTTTTCCCTGGTTGGAAAAGAACAGTATTCCACTCCCAGTGATATTGTTTCTGGATGGACACTCTTCCCACATCAATCTGCCTATTACTGAATTCTGCAAAGAAAAAGGTATCATTTTAACAGCATTTTACCCCAACGCAACTCACCGATTACAGCCGTTAGATGTTGGTATTTTTTATCCCATTAAAAATAACTAGCGAAAAGATGTTCGACCTTGGCGTATGGAGAATAACGGAAGAAAACTTTAACGGGCTGAGTTTGAAAAACTCTTAGACAAAACTTTGAAGGCTACGGTCTGTACATTGATAATAAAAAGTGCAGTTGAATCATGTGGACTCTTTTCGTTCAACGAAAATGGCATTGATTATTCAAAATTAATAAAACTAATAGAACAAAAAGATTCTGATGATAAAATAACTGAATCCACATCCACTACAACTGCTAATGTTTATGATTCTGAACTACTTCGAGAGGTAGAGATACGCTTAAATCCAGAAGTTGTTAACCGTTTTAAGATTGCTGAATCAGCGGCCCAACTAGAAGAAAAATATGTAGCATTGTATGATTTCTGGAAGAGTCTTCATCCACAAAATGTCGATCATGATACAACTTTGGAAAACAATTTGCCGATAAATGCTGCTAACAACACCATTGTTGACATACACCTCGATGAAAACTTTTGGTTTCGCAATAATGATACAATTGAAGCTACAGTCAAAGCAGATGGAGCATTGGTCTTAATTCCTTCACAGAATAGCAATTCTAGTTCGCCAAAACCTGGTCCATCATCATCCAAGGACAATGATTCTGAGAAAATAGACTATTATTTAGCAGTAAGTTCACTCCAAGAAAAAACACCACTTAAGAACAAAGTAGTAAACAGAACTCCTTGTAATAGCCCATTAAAAGATGATTCAATAGTTCATTCTGATCAAAAAGGGAAAGTACAAAATCAAGAAAAAACTCCACTTAAGCAGATTACAACAACATCAGAGAATAATACTAAATATCCAACACCTTTCAAAAAAGCACTATTTTGGCCGTAAAGCTCTACAAGGAAAAAAAATACCACAGAAGACACCAACGAAAGGAAAAACCAAAGATTTATCCTACAGTAGCTATAAGTGATGAATTTATGGAACATCAACGAAGACGCAAAAAAGAAAAAGAGGAAAAAGAAAATGAGAAATGTGAACGAATCCGAAAGAGAAAAGAAAAAACAGAGATCCAACAAGCAAAAAAGAAAAATTGTCCTCCAAAACACACACCAGGCATAGATACTGGTAATAATATTAAGGAAAACATAAATAAAAAGAATATAGAAATATATTTAAAGGACGATTTTGTGTTGGTTCAGTACGACAATAAATATTTCCCTGGTGTAGTTCTGGAACGATGCAATGATACTTTGAGAGTTAAAAGTATGACTGTGAGTGTAAAGTACTGGAAATGGCCAGATAGAGATGACATTTTAAATTATGACTTTGATGATGTAGTTTGTAAGATTGGGAGACCTTTGCTCATAAATAAACGCGGCGCCTATGAAGCAGAAATTGAAAACCTAAAAAAATAAAGTCTTCTATTTTAATATTTAATTCATTTGCAGACATTAAGTTCTTTTCAAAACTTTGTACTTAAATAAAACTTATTTTTAAATTATCCCTTTTGTTTTTTGTTGTTTTTTAGTATTTTTTTTGCAAATTTACTCAAAAATTATTCTTAAAGGTTTTTTTTTGTCAAAACTAAATAAATAGGACGGATAACGGCACCCTTGTGGACGGAATTGGGAAAAAATCATTCATGTGGACTGAAAATGGATATTTGCGAAATGTTTGCATTTGGTTTCTTAAATAAGCAATTTTGTTGAAATGACTAACGGTATTATTATAAATTTGGCTCTAGTAAGAATTAATAATGCATACTAGCTTATAGACATGTATTACTTTAAATTTCAATGATTCGGAATTGATCTTTCAAACAATTTTATATACAGATTGAACGAATTTAAAACGGATCATACAATTTAATATATAAAGAAAAATTATTTCAAATCCTTTATAAAAGGTATATAATAAAATGCCCAAACGGGCTATCACAAATATATTACAAAACGTTTTCGGATTGTTAAATCCATCATCAGTGCAAACCTGAAAGTAAATAACCACTTTAATTAAAAAAAAACGTTGAATTTAAAATGTTGACTAAGGTTAAAGAACATTGTGGTTAATACTTACGAGGTATACATGCTATGAGCCACCAAAATGTATGGGTCAAAACCCTTTAAATGATATAAATTTACAGTTGCTTTACATTATATGTGGTTGCAAATTATGATGTTTAAGTAACTTAAATAACTTAAAGTTCCAAGAAGTAAACAAAGATGCGAATGAAGAGTATGTAAGAAAAGAAATTAACAATTTTAGAACATCCTATAAAAGATAATTAAAATTAGCATTGCAGTCCAGTAAATCGGGTGCAGCGGCAGACGAGATTTATGTTGCACCAAAATCTTGGATTCTTTGCCCCAGAATCTACGTTTTATTTTAGGTTTCTTTTTACGTTTAGTTATACACAAAGTAAGAGACGCTAAAATGATTGTTTGATTTGACATGGTCGAGAACCGAACAAATACTGCGGCGCAGTATGGTGTGTGGGCGCACCAGATATACCAACAAATTCAATAACGCCTCTGTCCGATTATGTCAAACGACACCGCTGTACCGTGAGTGGCCGGCTTTAGGAAGCGATAGGTGGTTTGACCACCTATGAATGAGTTCTTGAATTAGTTCAGAATCCAGCAGCCCTTTGAACTATTGGATTTTTGACAACCATTATGTCATCAGTGGTCAGTGAACAGTGTAGTAGTGTCTTGGGGCTCGGGAGACTGAGACCTCGGAAGCCCTGAGGAAGGCATCAGAGAGGATTTCGAAAGCTCGGCAAAATGGATATCGACGCGGTTCAACCCGGAAGACTGGTGAGTTTGATATTAATTTTAGTAATAATATTAATCTTAGCTCTAAGTTCCATTGTACTAACCGCGGAAATCTTTCCGAACACATATATATATATATATATATATATATATATATATATATATATATATATATATACTTCTAGCGGTTAATGTGGGCTCCGTACTAAAACGGTATTATACTAACTCCAGGAGAATATACGCCGTGTATATTATTATCTGAGTAGCGCTTTATGTAGACTCCGACCAACACGTCGGATCAAGTGGACTCCGTAACTGGATAAAACATTTTTGGGATCCGTATACAGCTTTTAGCGTACACAACTAAGCTCCTGCGATGTTGCCAGTAGTTGTATTAGTCGTAGATTTTCAAATTTTAGAGCAGGTACATTTTAGAACTTAAAATTTATTTAAATATCCACCAGGTTAGTCATCGAAGAATTCCAAGAATATTTGGCTACTGTTTTTAAATATATTATAATATAAATTGTTAATATAATTTTATTTTATTTTTATGTTTAATAAGCACTTTGATAATTTAAATTACTTGCTCTAATTATTTTCAAACTTTAGTATCCATTATAAACTTATTAATGCTAATATATAGCATTATTTTATAGCATTCTAATATTTTAGCTATGGATTAAATCCGAATAGCTTTTTGATATTACTTTACTTTCTCGGAGACATTATATTGTAACACAAGGATCTTATTATATTACCAAAACCTTCCTTTCATATTTTATTCACTTATAAGGGGCAGCACTAACATCAGTAAGATAATAAGGCGTACCTATAGTTCTGGGCAGCTTAATAGAAAACTTGAATGTAGCAATTTTATTGGTTTCGGGACTGCTAACTGAATTGGGGAAGCAGGATATCAGCATTAAGTTAATGCATATAGGAATTGTTGCTTGACGGTTGAAATATCAAATACCAGAAGGTACGACGGTAGCAGTCTGAGAAAGCAAAGCAAAACAACTTAACTATTATTAGACAATATCATATTTCCTAATTAACTAATATTCACTTTATAACGAGACAAGAAGATATCGAAACAGTATGTACATACCAACGGGTTTCCTATGTCGGCATCCAGCAAAATTGTTGTAATATTGATACGGGAAACAAAAACCTTGAGAGAGAAATTGGCCCCAAGAAACTCTGCCTTAATAAACAGTCGAATAAAATACAGATTCTCGATTTAAATAGTCAAAAAATTAAAGAACAATTTATTAAGATAGAAACAGCGCCGATTTACGATGTAATCCATTAACGGCCCAAGGTACAAAGCAGCTCCTAGTTATGCTGATGATTACATCTATAAATATGTAAACGACATACTGAACAAAGTCCAGAGAGCACGAAAAAAGTTTCAAGTAAAATCAACGAAGTGAAAACCAAATACCAGCGCATAAACATAAGAGACCGTCAGTAAATCTAGATACAACGTTAAAGTCAACAATTTCAATTTCGAAAGTATGGAAGACATTAAATATCTTAGAACAATAATCGCAGTTGGTAATACTACCACTGAAGGAGTTTAGAGCATAATACAAGCTTTAGACCTATTTTTATGTACGGATGCGAATCATTACAATGACTAAAACAAATAAAAAAGACTTCAAATATTGATAGATAATTGATAGGGAATAAGCACATCTATAGATAAGAATGAACAGATCATACAAGGTGGATAGCAAGGATTTCGGATTGGAGCCCAATAGGAAGGAGAAAAAGAGGTAGACCCCGAAGATCATGGAGGGATGAAGTGGACGAGGCCATGGAAAAACGAGACCTTAGAGATGGAGAATGGCAGAACAGAGAGGACTGGAGACGTTGGCTGAAAGAAGGAAGGCGGCGACAGCTGTAAAAATCCTTATATAGATAGATAGATAGATAAGAATGAATAACATATCTTAGATAAATAAGCGGAACAAAAGAAACTGTGTATAAACTTGAAATTTCAGAAATAATAATTAAATGAATTAATGTAAATCGTAGGAAAAGAAATAAGAGGAGCCATAACACAGTGAAAAACTAGAAATCTTATGGAAAAATACAATAAACTATTAGATTTGCTCTTTAGCACCGTGAGAAGATCAAAATACAAATCTGCATACATAATTATATTAAAGAAAAGTTAATAAAAACTTCTGTTCGTCAGCAGCCAGAGAAATTACACATTATAATATATTGAATAATGATTTTAGCGTAAAAAAAACGGTGTTATAGTCAATAACAAGAAAACCAAATAAAAGTTCATTAACAGACAAAAGGTATGATATAGAATGGAGCATTAATGTAACAATAAAACCATATACTTTTGAAGGATTGGAGCTATTTAGATATCGCTGATAACTTTGTCACATAAAAGATAAAAGCGAAAATTCATGTAGCAAACCATAGACATATAGTACAAATAGACTGAATACTGCCATACATTCACGTTTCCGCAATGCGACAGAGAAAACTGACGAAAAGCAATATCTGTATCTTTTTCTAATGGGACAGGTTTATCGACCACGTGACCTTCTCATTGGTCATTTAGGTCACGCGTTCGATAAACCTGGTAAATTAGAAAGAGATGCAGGGACTGCTTTTCGCCAGTTTTCTCTGTCGCACTGAGGAAACGGACCTGTATTGCAACAGTCAGTCTATTTGTATTTTATGTATATGTAGCAAACTGATATCCTCATATCACTATTAAATCTACTAAAAGAAGAAACTGCAATATAAACAAAATTTGTTTAGTACGTGTCTAGAAAAGAACTCTAAAAAAGAATTTGGAGATAGAAACGTCAACTACATGTGTAATATAAAAATCAAATTTATTCTTTTAACCAAAATGTTCACACCAAGTTTTAATGTATTTAAATATCCGGTAGCTCAAACTACTTGTATGCTATAATAGTATTCAGTAATCCATCTCAATATGTCTCACTTTATTTTTTTTTTTATTTTTTGGATAGAATGAAAGAAATATGCCACAATATTTATTATGTACTACATATTTTATTTGACGCTTCAATGTTCAAATAGGAGTTCGTTCTTAAAAATGTACAATATTATTTTTACAAGGTATTACGTATAAGATGTTATTTATGTTTTTCCTTTATCTAGTTGGTCATAATAATCAATTAGTTCGCGGTTGTTTCGCACTCTGTATTGATTTGTAATATTATCGATAACAGGTTTATATATTTCTCTAATAATTCTTCTTTCTGCGATGCTCAATCGGCTCTTATTTTGTTTTTTCGTCGTCCATGTTTCATGTTTTAATTCTCCCCGTATAATTAGCCCATTAACAGAGAGTCATTCCATCCAATAAGAGTGGAGGCTGCTCAGTCATCAAAGACAATCATTCCATCCAGTAAGGATGAAGACTGCTTAGTCATCAAAGACAGTCGTTCTATCCAGTAGGGGTGAAGGCTGCCTAGTCGTCGAAGAGACCAGTTCTTCTTCTTCATGTACCATGTCCTTTCAGAACGTTGGTTACCATCATAGCTATTTTAATTTTATTCACTGCCACCCTAAATAGCATGCTTGTATCTACACCATACCAATCTCGCAAGTTCTTCAACCATGAGGTTCTTCTTCGTCCTGGACTGCGTTTGCCTGCTATTTTTCCTTGCATGATATTTTGTAGCAGATGCTTGATGCTTTTTATGATCTCAGTGGTCTTGCTGAGACGTTCAAGTATTGTGGAGTTACGAATCTTCTCCACCCAGGAAACTTTTAAAATTCTTCTATAGCACCACATTTCGAAAGCCTCAAGGCGATTTAGATCGATTTTATTCACAGTCCAGGACTCGACAGCATAAAGTAAGACCAAGAACACGTAGCAGCGAAGTAGGCGGATCCTTAATGCCAATTTTAGGTCTCTGTTACATAACACCTTGGACATCCTTCTAAAAGCAGCTCTAGCCTGCTCTATTCTGGATCTAATTTCGCCGTGATTTTCTGCATTACAATTTAATTGCTGTCCAAGGTAGACGATTTTATCAACTTGCTCAAGTTTGGTATTATTTACATATATAGACGGTTTTATATTCTGTTGTTTACTTATTACAAGTATTTTGGTTTTCCTTATGTTAAGATCCAGACCTGCCTCCCTACAACTCTCAACGACACTATCAAGTAGTGTTTGCAGATCTTCTTGACTAGAAGCTAGGAGTACTGTATCGTCCGCATATCGCAAATTATTGATGACTTCGCCGTTCACAAGTATTCCTTCTTGTTTTTCAGAAAGTGCTTTTCTGAAAATTCTTTCGGAGTAAACAAAGTAAAAAGCAGGGGTGACAAGAGGCATCCCTGCCGTACTCCTCTTTTAATATTGAGAGCTTGTGATTCCACACCATCTACTAAAACTGATGTTGTTTGATTCCAATATAAATTTGCAATTATTCGAACATCTCTGCCGTCCAAGCCAATGTCTTTTAGAGCTTCGATCAATATAGAGTGCTTAACACGATCAAATGCCTTTTGAAAGTCAATAAAACAACAGTATATGTCTACAGATATATCACGACATCTTTAAGCAAGTACGTTCATTCCAAACAGTGCCTCTCTCGTTCCAAATCCGTTACGGAAACCAAACTGAGTGTCATCCAGGTATTCCTCACATTTATTGTAGATATGACCATGTATTACCTTCAGAAAAATTTTCAATAAGTGGTTTAATAAACTGATGGTTCTATAATCAGCACAGGTTTTTGCTGTTGTCTTCTTAGGTAGAGCTATAAACAGTGAGTTAGACCAACCATTAGGTAGTTGTCCGCTGGTATAAATGGTATTGAAAAACGAAGTTATAGCCTCTAAAACATTGCTATCCTTTATAAGCTTATATATTTCAGTTGGAATTTCATCAGGACCAGTCGCTCTGCCATCTTTTGATGATTGTATGGCCTTTATAACCTCACAGCGTGTTATTAGGGGTCCGTCGCAGTTAGTAATATCGGGAGGTGAAGTGCTATCTGCCAAACAAGAGAGTCGTGTCTTGGTTAAGGGGTAGCTGCCCTTTGCGCTATCGCCGATTCTGTTTTGGTTGCTGTATGTCAAGGGGTAAGGTCAGCCTACATATCTGTTGCTAAAATTACTTCGCTGCTGTAACGAGTACCATTTACTGGTATATGAATTTTGTTACGAATTTATCTTATGTGCTAAACTCTAATAAATCTTTTACCGCGAATTAAAAAACATGTTTTAACCTTTACGTTTATCTAAATAAATATTTACTATATTGTATACCTAATAGTTGTTTATTATGTTTGTTTTATTATTTGTATCTCTATAGGTATAATTTAGAATATAATATTATTTGTCTTATATACAAAATCATACGATTTGCGTTACATTGATATTTATGTGGCAATTAGCTATACAGTCATTAGTCTTTCCTGTCATATCATATTTTCCTTAATCAACAAACCATAATCAAGCGGTATAGTTTTTGTAATACAATATCCCAATTCGTCTCATAATATTTAGTTTTCAAACAGCTGTTACGCTAATAATTCGTTCACCTTTGTTAAAGCACTTTGGGTTATGACTACTTTTTCTTGGCTACGCAATTTTAGTTTTTAAATTACAGTATTTATTGATATGTTATTGATAGGTTATGCAAGTGTTGAGGAATAGTTTGGGATTGATATATGAGGTTGTGAAATATTAGGTATTGTTGATAACTGGGTAGTTGTTATATTTTTATCTGTGTATGTAGTTTGAGAAGTTGGGAATAATGTTAAGGGTGATATTTGAGATGGAGTTAATATTGGTATAGTTAATTAAGTAGGTATAGTCGAGGATTGTAAGGAAAAGGACTTCGCTGAAGATGCTGATGTGATCAGGACGTCATGTGTGGAAGAGTATTAAGTACTGTATTTATAGTAGTAGTTGGCACTGTTGTTGTAAAGTTCTGATTTGGATTTGTACAGAATGACCAATTTGCTACAAAATGGTCAGATTTTTTACAATAGTAACACATCTGTTTTCTAAAGATAAGAAAATACGATTAGATGTTTGATCGTGGTTTTTGACAATTGAGGGAGAAATTAATGTAGCTTTCAAAGGAAAGATAAATGTATGTCTTGGAAAGCTCAATATATATATCTATATACTGGGTTTGTTGTACCTCTTCGTAAAAAATTAATTGGAGGTAATAAATTGAGGCCTAATTTTTTAAGTTCATATTCTATGAAAGTGTGATAAATACTAGGACAAACATTAGAGATCAGTAATCTTTCATTTGGTGTAATTAAGCGTCGAGCATAAATTATTTGATGATTGATAGTTATTCTTTCGTTGTCAGCCTTCATGACAGTTTTTTCTAATTCTTCACTAGCTAGGTAAATACAAATACGGTGATTTGAAATTCGTGATTAAAAAATGTATATATCTTGGTTCTATAATTTTTCACAGTGCAAGTAGATATTGGAATTTTGGAATTGAATTGATTAACGCTACAGAATATGAAGAAGTTTTATACGATGTCAATAACGTTTGGGGCCTCGACGCCACTGGACTATTAACATCATCCATTTTCGTTGTTTAATGACATCAGGTGATATAAATAATATGAACTTGTTTTGAAGTAAGTATCTAATTAGATTAAAATTCCTTACCGATTTTCTCCATTGTTATTCTCCATTGTTATTTACGGTATCACAACAATTTATTACACTTTTAATATTAACTGGATATAAATAAAAGCACAAAAACTAGGTGCGATTAGACTGGTAATTAAATAAATCTAGCTTCGACGAAGGTTCAAATCGTTGTCTCTTATTATTTTCTTTTCAAATATTCGGAGTTCTTCCTCACTTGCTTTAGTCATTTGATATTACTCGTATCCATGCATTAAAATAGGTTTGAAATTAGTAGCAATATTTTTTCTCCGAGAAAGTGAAGAATATCTATTTGCTATCCAGATTTAATCCATAGAATAAATATTGGAATGCTATAAAATAATGCTATTAGCACCAAAAAAATTTGCTGATAATCAGTAAAAAACTAAATAAATGTCTTTTAACATGCAAAAAAAGATGATATAGAGTAGAGTATAATGTTACAATAAACCCATATCATTTTAAAACATTGCAGTATTTAGTATATCGTAGATAACGTTCTCACATAAGAAATAAAAATGAATATTTAGGTAGCTAACTGATGTATATATTATAACCCTTATAACACTTTTAAATCCAGAAGTCTAATAGGAATCTATAAAATCAGGATTTATAAGAAGATAATTAAATCAGTGCTACTGTGTGGATATGTGACGAGAACACTGTCAAAACAATGTAAGTAAAACTCAAGTAGTAATTAGATCAGGATTGCTAGAAATGTCATCGGAAGTATTTTCCAACTTATATAGGTCCGAGTACTAACCAATACCAAACGAAACTAATGCCAAGGTCAAACACATATACAAAGGTAGCAACGTCTTACAAGAAACTAAATCTCAACGCCAAAGTTGCGCCAAGCTTGCGCTGGCTATATCCAAAGGCTCTCTAATAACTGCATTGTCAAGCTAAATTGGGAGGATCGAGAAAAAAATGCCCTTAGGACGTCCACGAATGAAGGTGGGAAGTAACATATGGTCAGATTTAGGAATAATGAGACTACCTACATCTTATCAACACATCCCTGTTCAATCACATGCTATCCTACCTACAATCAACAACTTATTTGTTAGGGATTATCAAATCAATTACAAGTAATCAAATGAACTAGACTTAAAAAAGTTATCCCAGGAAAGGCACTTCAGAAATAGGGAAATAAATTTTTACGTCATTTACGTGGCTGAGTTTTCAATACTAATGAGGAGACAAAAAAAAGAAAAGGTAATAGAACCTTGTTGCGTTCTGACTATATGATGACGATGACCTTTATATAACATATAGGGAGAAAGAGAGACGAATGTCTATGTTCAATCTAGAACTCGCTGGTTTTTCTCCATTTCGAATTGGGTTTGTATATGTATTACTATAGAAAATAAACGGAAGAGAACTACAATTATGAAATTTTATCTAAAATGTAAAATCAATAAACAAATTATATATACAAAAAGATTATATAAGGTGGCTTTACAAAAGGTAAACGAATGAGAATAAAAGCACAGCTGTTTTTAAAACTTAATATTATTAGACAAATTGTGGATATCCATTACCGCTTGTCTATAAAATGAATCAGAAGACTATGCTAAAATATGATACGGCAGGAAAAACGGCAATGTAAAGCAAATATGATGATTTTGTCACAGCATAAGAATATTGCCTCGTACTGTTATATAGCAATTTGTTGTCACAAGTTTATAGTTTTTCGATTTATGAACTCAGATTTAAATATTTAAACGTCAAATAAAATATAAAAACCTATTTAACCTTATTCCCAGCATTATTCTTAAACACTGACATAACGTCACAAGAAAATAATTTTAAAAAATCATTGCGAAATTCAAAATTTATATTTATACCGGTATCTCAGAAAATAATAATATTTGTATAAAGTACAGTCATATTTTGAGATAAAATCTTCAATTCAGAGCAAAAAACTGAGCACACAAATATTTATTATTTTATGTACTATGTTGTAAAATAAGTATACTCAAAACAAATAAATATTATCTACCAAGTGCTCTACTCCAGTTTAATATCTTCTTCTTCTTCTTCTTCCTTCTTTATAAATAGGCTTAATGCTTGTTTTACTTCGGTTTTGAGCCTCAATTGACGTTGTCTGACCATCTTTTCCTCGGTCGTCCCAATGATCTCCTTCCATTTGGCGATTTGTCTCTTGCTATTCGTACTATTCTATTTTCTGTCATTCTTTCGAAGTGTTGATTCCATTCCGCTTTTTTCTTTTGGTCCACGCGTTTATTTCCTCTAAACCACATCTCGCTCGTATTTCTTCACTTCTTACTCTTTCTCTTAGAGTTTAGTTTGTTATTTTTCGTAAGACTTTCATTTCTGTTGTTTCTAGCAGTCTTTGTGTTTTCGCCGTATCTGCTCTTGTTTCCGCTATGTACGTCATTATCGGTCTTATTGTTGATTTTTATATCCTCAGTTTAATATCAGTTTAATATCAATGCATAAAATATTATAAAAATTTCGTCATAGTTGTAAATTTATATTAGATAAAACCAAATGTAGAGCATATAGTGAAATCTGAATATCTTAGAATAACTATAACGAACGAGAACATTATTGATAAGAAAAAGCCAGGCCCATCGCTAAGAAAGTGAGAAAGCAATTGGCAAAAGCAAAGGGTACTTTGTACTAAAGTAGCCGTACTCTAAAGCATAAGCATGTCATTTTCTACTCTTTTAGTAAGAAATGGATCCGACCGTTACTTGATAAAAATTCATTTTATCTAACAATAAAAGATGCATGCGTTTACACGTTATTGTTTGTAACTGAATAAGTTAAGGACGGGAGAATTGTTTGTCTCAAGTTGGCCATTCAGAATTATGTCTTTATTTTTTAATTTGCTAATTTCCATAGATTCTACTTTTCATAGAATCTAAAGGTAGCTTCAGGGCTTTATTATAAATATACTATTTTAGGAATGAAAATACGTAAATAGAACCTGGAATATGCATGTAACGTAACCTTTGATCTCTGAGATAAACCCAACTCCTGAACAATGGCGCCGATATATGTAGTTAAAATTTTGTACACCTATTTTAACCGTTTATTTCCTTATTATCCATATATGAGTTGTGACCGATATTACAAACTCATTTATTTTTCACAAAGAGACTCTACAGATTGAACGAAATAGATTCGGAACATAGGGATATAATGTATTTCGGCTCAATTCTGCTGTAGGTGGTTGGCCAACAAAAGATTGTCAAATAATTATATTATAAACCAAAGTTCGCCAAAGCCTAGGGGGTGGTTGCCACCCCATCTCCGGGAGAAAATTTTTTTTTACGTTTTAACTACAGGTTTCGATTAAAAAAGTGATTCTAAACAAAAAATGTGCTATACATTTTTTTTATAAAATGATATTTTTCAAGTTATTCGCGATTGAAAGTAACAACTTTTAGACGAAAAAATCGACGTTTTTAATCGATTTTTCGCGAATAACTCGAAAATACAAATACAATTAATTTTTTAAATGTTTTTGCGATATAATGGGAACCGAAATACGGCCTATCAATGTTTAGCGGTTTTCTTCAAATGCCAAATTTGAAAGATTCAAAGTCAAATATCGGGAAAATCATGCATTTTTGGAAGAAAACTCACAAACCTTTTTTAAAGAGCATAAATAGACCTATCATAAAAAAGACTCTAGCTCAAAAATTGAGTGAGTTATTATGAAAATAATGTTAATACCTCATTTTTTACGAAAAAATCGATGAAAACAACCCCCTAACCACCACCATAATTAAAATCGATCTTTACCCTTCTGCAATTCCCTTTGTACATGTATTGTTAATACGTCCAAGAAGTTTGACCCATTTAAAATGCTAAGTTTTAGAAAAAGTACAGCTTAAAGCGAGAAACGATTTACAATTTCATATTTTTTACCCGTTTTATAATATGCCCGAAAATACTGAATATATGAAAAAAATAAAAATTACCAAATTGTAGCTTTTTTAATGACTAAAATTATCCTTTATTTAGATTTGTTTGTACAATGAATATTTGGCGAGATATAGCCGTATAAAGCATCGATTTACGATCAAGCACCATCTTTTTCGAGCCCTTTAAACTCATCCCATTTAAAAACCAAGGGTTCCAAAAAGATTTAATTCACAGATCCTTGTAGCTCTTAAAAACCTTTACAAAATCGTTTTTGAAGAAACACTCTATCGTTAAAAATTAAAGGAAATACGTTAAAAAAAACAGTTAATTTTTTTCCGGAAAATTCCATTTGTATAGTACAGTACATTTCGAAGCATAATAATCTACAAAACCGGTATATTAGCTAGTAGGGCGTTATACATTCGAAATTTTAAGCGTTCTTATTTTGAAATCCCATACCATAGAATAAAACATCTGCTCATATGTCTATGGCTTGGCAATGAAAATATCAGAGCAACAGATTGGGGATGGTATTCCAAAGATGGTTTGTTATTACCCGTACGCATGTACAAACAACCTGCACCCGATGAACGTTTGAAAATTATTTTTTGCCAATGCAAAAAAGGATGCGGCGTTTCATGTGGGTGCAGAAAAGTTGGTTTATACTGTAACTCTACTTGTTCTGGGTGCTCAGGTGAAGGGTGCAATAATAGTCCACCAATAATTGAAGATGATGAGGATGACATAAATCACGATGAAGATGTAATTAATGACGAATAAAATTAATATTATAATTGTTTTACCTGTAAATGTAAATATTTTCAACTATTTATGTAAATGTATAAGAATATATGGTGCCTTTTTCTGTTTATACATTTTTTTAAATTTAATTCTACTTTTTTCAATTAATATCTTATAAATTAGTTTATAAAAACTGCAATGTTGTAAAGGGTGATTTTCAAACGTTGAAAAGTTGCAAAATTTTGGCAAAAAATTGTTTTCACCTATAGCACTCATAATAATTGATTTTTAAGGGTTGAAAATGTATGAATTTGTATTTTAAAGTATAACAAAATCACTATTTAACTAATCCAAACCAAATTTCACTTATCTTAAGATTTGTACTATTATTTTACAATTTTTGAAAATTAGGGGTAGTTTTCACTTGTAAGAACAATCAGGGTTCATCGGCATGACATAAACTATAAAGCTGAGGGTGAGTTGAGCTTAATTCCAAATTTTTATGCAAATCGTTCCAAGGTGAAATCATTTTCTTCGCATTACTAATTTTTTTTATATTAATCTCTAATAAGGGTCGCTTTTTAAGGGTTGAAATATGATGGAACTTTATTCAAAAGCAGGAAACTATCATTATTTAATTAATTCAAACCAAATTTTACCCATATTCAGGTTTATTATGTTATTTTATAATTTTTGACAATTAGGGGTATTTTTCACCACTAAAACCCTTCAGCGCACTTCGGTTCGATATAGATTTTGATCCTTGGGCTATCACCTACCTTCTGTTAAAATTTCAACTGGATACATGCAGGACGAAAAAATTGCGAGGTTTTAACTTTTTTTCGAGATTCATTTCCTGAACTATTATCGCTTCCTTAGACAAACCCGTCTTACGCAAACAACATTGTTGCGAGACAGATAGTTGATCGATATTTTATACAATGTCTATACACAGGTATGGATTTATTTTTGTCCAAGTTTTATATTGGTCCACTATTTCAAATGCAGTTCATACAGACATGTATTAAATTGTATGTTCCGTTAATTTGGTTCAATCTGTATATTAACTACATTTATTACTAAACAAATCTGATCGAAATATTGTCTAAAAGTAACAGTATGTAAAATTAAAATTTTTAATGAAAAGTAAAAGATTAGCCATATTTTATAGGGTTTAAAGATCGGCCAAATCGGCCTTTT
The DNA here is from genome assembly GCA_918026665.1 of Diabrotica balteata. Classification (NCBI taxonomy): domain Eukaryota; kingdom Metazoa; phylum Arthropoda; class Insecta; order Coleoptera; family Chrysomelidae; genus Diabrotica; species Diabrotica balteata. Next base: position 74,596,462 of record OU898278.1, on the reverse strand, counting down.
TAATGCCAACTATCCTAATTATTTCTATAAACATTAGAGAAGGGAATATCCAGAGATAAAGATAGGTACTTTATTTTACTTAACTTTATCAGACATATGCGGTTAACACAAATGTGACGTATTTCTAGTGCAGGAAACACATTGAGGGCCAAACATAGGCAAACAAGAAAAGAAAACTTAAAATGAGAGGGGACAAAACCAGTCAGCTAAGGGAATCTTTCAACGGTGTTGAGCTTGGATCTGCTATCTACGTATATAATGAACAATATTACGGCTTCTGACTAAAGATCTGAGCACAAAAATAATTCTAAAATTTGGATCAAAAATACAACAATGGCTTGTATTGTCCGGGTATGCCTACACAACAGAAGATTTTTCGTATCATTCAATGGTAAAAATAACAGATGGAAAACGCCGAAGAACGGTCTCCTTTGGGGTAGCGTAATGGTACCTACACTGTATAATATTTACACAACCCATACCAGTAAATACTAGGACTTTTATTATGTAGACGATACATCGATATTGTTGCACAACCAAAAACTTTTGTTGCTGAAGTATAGAAAAATCTAAATCATACTTTAAACACAATAAAAATAGACTATGAATCAATTTTAAGCCAAACCTCAGAAAAAGTCAGATGTCCTACTTTAATGTCCCTAACAGAGATGCTTTTAAAAATCTAAACATCCAATAGTGTCATGAAATTTTTAAACTCTGGACTTGCTATAAATACCTTGAAGATAGTTTGTATCACACTTTGTCATTCATAGAACATTGTTTAAAACTAAAAGGCAAACTGAGGACCAGAAAAATAATCTCTGCAAACTTGTCAGCTAAAAATGAGAAGCATCCTTTCATCCTTAAAACGTAGACGCTTGCACTCTATGCTTCTGCTACCGAATATACCTTGCAAGTATGGATGACACCAACACAACACGAAGATTTAGCTATAAATTAGACAGCCAAATTCAGCGAATATTAAGACACACACACACACATCCATACATACGTATATCACACAGCTCTACAATATCGTAGCTATCAATTCACCTAATATCCAAGATAAGTAGCTAGACTGCTAGAGAATAAAAGATACAAAGTCTAGAATCGCAACATCCACTCAACGAATACCAGCTCAATTTATGACTAAAATCGAGAAAAAACTGACCAAAGATTATTGCAAATTTGACACTAACTCCACGTTTATTGATTACATATTACCCCTAAATAGCAGATAAAACATTTAGAAGTATGTAATATTGGTGAACTGGTACATTCTTCTTATATAAATTAAGCATTCTTTCCTCTTTTGTGCACTACTACCAATTTTTACATACAAATATCTATTTTTGCACTTAAATATTTATTTTAAGATAACCTATCCAGAATTATATGTATTACACAGATAAAACCAGAAATAAAATAATAAAGAAGCTGGATACAAGATATCGTAAAACAATGGATTAACTAAAAGATCTTATTAATCGTATTCTTAAATAAAACGTATAAAGACATATTCATGTTAACAAAATACATTAGGAAATATTCGCAGATGAAAAAACACGTCCAACTTGGTAATGAAATCCTTTTGTATTTATAAAGCTATTTTTAGAATAGCAGGTACCTACCAAAAACAGGTATTTGGTATTATACATATCTATTACATATTGTCAATATGATCGCCAACATTCATAACGGATAGGCACATCAAGAAGAAGAAGAAGATTACATATTGTAATGCGTATGAAAAGGAGTCCGTATGAACCGTTTAAAATATATAAAATATATATATCAAGAACGCTGGCCTAAGTGCATAGTTGCCAAACTATCAGAGCTTACTTAAACCGATATTCCTATGGTTCCAATATACAGTGAAAAAGATCTGAACGACCCCTATAATATATACACGTGAACTAAGCGAAATACATTTATGATACAGGGGTACTTATGAGCTCCAAAATTTTATTAAGAATTATGAAACTATACATCTTAACGAATCGACAGAGCCAATATTATGGAATGGTCATGTGAGCTCCGTATATCGGTGTCCACTTGACCACGGAGCTCACTTGAACCTGAATTTTAACATGGGCGGAGTTCACTTTATGCCGTAAATATATATATATATATATATATATATATATAATATATATATATATATATATATATATATATATATATATGTATATCACAATGTATAACCTACCTTATGTAGTTGCTAATAATCCATGGTTGATGCGATATTCTTTTCTAAATAAAAGTGTGCAGTTTCAAGTAGCTATAGCGGTTTTTGACAAAACACCGGTTTTTGGTTACCGTTTTTTTTTTTGCTCACGGTTTAACCGGGCGGTTATAATCGGCCAAAAAAACCAGTTTTTCCAATAACCGGTTATCGGTTTTTTTTAATCCAATAATGTAACTTTGTTACATTTACAATGCACTTTAGTTTGCTATTACTTATGATTGGGATCCAAAATAATACCTAACCTAATCCTAATCACCGTAAAAACCTAATAACCGGTTTTTACTTTAAAAATAATAAAACGGTTTTAACCGGGATAAAAAAAGCGATCAAACCGGTTTTCGGTTAAAACCGGTAGGTTTTTTCCATCCCTAGTGTCAAGAGAGCCAGCATTTAACAATTGAAAACTAGTTATCAACAATTATTGGGAAATATAATAAACACAGCTGAGTGCCTTTCTGAAATAAATAAAGTTTCAAAATAAATTATTTAACCATGTACTTTCTCAAGCTAAATAAAATTAAAAGATTGTAAATATTAGTAGACATACAATTTTAATTTTAATATTTTATGCTACTGTGAGAAATTTTTTTAGATCAACCTCATGTTGTAAGTTTTGATGCCTATTTAATACAATGTTCTTTCGTGTTAATTTTATTGTATTGTGAAAAAATAATTTTAAACTTATTTTAGCATATCATAACAAATCAAATGAGTTTTACTTAAGCTCGATATTAACAAAGATATTCTCTTATCCTACCCTATAAATTTAAATAAATGACTGCAACCTCAAATACTAGTCAATACTACCCAACTTTTTTATATACAGGGTGTTTTAAAAAAGTATCTGATGAATTAAATGACGCATTCCGGGGACAAAACTAAATTGATTGAATCCAACTTACCTTAGTACAAAAGTGTACACAAAAAAAGTTACAGGTCTTTCAAGTAGCAAAATAAAAATTGTTTTTTTGCATTATCTCCTAAACTACTTTTACGTTACTTTCTTGTTCTGAAACCATTTTTCATAAAAAAGATGATTGTTTGATGAATCAACAAAATCTAAGAGCACAGAAAATTTTTAAGAGGGGTGTGCAGCCCTAAATTCCCCAAACTTTTGGGTACGTTCAAATCAAATGAATTTTGGGGCATCATTAGTTAATCACATTATTTTTAAATTTTTTTTGCTTTCTAACATTTTTTTCAAAAAACAGTTTTTATTGAGCTACAGCTCTATTCATTCACCTTTAAAAAATTACGTGAAACTAAATAAATGGCTTAAATGAATTAACAAGTACAAAAAATGTCTATAACCTCTATAAATATGATATTACAATAAATGTTAAAAATAACCTGAAATTTTCTTCAATACACATTCGGTATCGTTTTAATAAGGAAAATCGAATGCGCTGAAAAATCATATTTTTCTGACGAAATTGATTTGCAGCTTCATCTAACCCTCAAGTGTTGTTCGTCCCCTATTGTTACAGAATACACTTTCTCTGTCATGAATCCCCAAAAGCAAAAGTCCATGGGGTTAAGACCTGGACTTCTGGGTGGCCAAGCAATAGATGCATCACGACCTCTTCCAATCCACCAACCAGGATACTGCCTGCAGAGCTATTCCCGGACTTCATTACTGTAATCCGGTGGAGCTCCATCTTGTAGAAACCACATATTTTGCCTTATTGCAATATTCAGTTCTTCCAAATACTCTTGTAAATCGTTTGCCAAGAGCTGCAAATAATTATCACCATTTAAATTGTTGGGAAAAAATACTGGGTCTATTATATTGTTATCCACAATTCCTGCCCCAATATTAACTTTGAAAGTCCTTTAATGATCAGTCGGTTTTTTGGCGTGAGAATTTTAGTCGGCCCCAATGTGCTCGTTATGATGGTTAGTTATTTAATTTCTACTGAAGGTAGCCTCATCGGTAAACAAAATATTTCCAATACAATTAATATTTGGAGTGTTCTCCATTAACAACCAATTGTAAAATCCAACCTTTTAGGATAATCTTCCTAAACTATTAAACTCTGACCAACTAGGAAAAAACTAGTTTTTCGAAAAAGTTATAGGACGCAAAAAAGTTTTAAAAATAATGTGTTAAACTAATCATGCCACAAAATTCATTTGATTTGAACGTACTCAAAAGTTTTTAGTTTAAAAAGATTTAGGGCTGCACACCCCCTTTTAAATTTTTCTGTGTTCTTAGATTTTGTTGTTTTTTTTTTGTATGAAAAATGCTTTCAGGACAAGAAAGTAACGTATCCATTTCTAATACAAAATGTTAAGTAGTTTAGGAAATAATGCAAAAAAAACAATTTTTATTTTGTATCTTCAAAGGGCTGTAACTTTTTTATGTAGACTTTTGTACTACGGTAAGTTGGATTCAATCAATTTATTTTTGTCCCCGAAAGCGTGATTTGCGTGATTTAATTTATGACATACTTTTTTGAAACATCCTGTATAATTATATATATATATATATATATATATATATATATATATATATATATATATATATATATATATATAATATATATATATATATATACGGATATCTTGGGTTTAGTAGTCAATATTGGCCTTTAAGTAAAACTCTTTTAGGTTTGTTAAGCTTTCGAGTTTATTGTACTCTTTTTTAAAACGTACTAAAAATTAACATAAAAAATTACATTAAAAAAATGAAGTTATTATATCTTCAATAAGCTTACCCTTGTGAGGATTGTGTTTTAAAATTAGCAAAATTAATTAACATAATGGCATTATTAAATTTGATTTACTTTTTCGTTCTGTCAAAACTTATTACTAAGGTTTCCATATCTCTTCTATTTTTTATATTTATTTTAGGTGAGTTTGACAGAGGAAGTGTCTATGTTTATGCAAACCTTCATTGCAAATTTTGATATAATATTACAGTTATTAAACAAGCAACAGAGTTTATGTTACTACGTAACTAAGAAAGAAAAAACACAAATAAAAATAAATCTTATCTCATTTGAACTTGGAATAATCCCTTTAATATGCGTAACTTTTAAGAAATTAAAATTAAAAATTAAATCAAATTTAATAATGTCATTATGTTAATTAATTTTGCTAATTTTAAAACACAATTCTCACAAGGGTAAGCCTATTGAAGATTAAATAACTTCATTTTTCTATTGTAATTTTTTATGTTAATTTTTAGTACGTTTTAAAAAAGAGTACAATAAACTCGAAAGCTTAACAAACCTAAAAGAGTTTTACTTTAAGGCCAATATTGACTACGAAACCTAAGATATTTGTATATATTACTCACTTAGTAACTAAAGCCCTTTCTAAGAATATATATATATATATATATATATATATATATATATATATATATATATATATATATATATATATGTTGTTTACTATATGGTGGTTTGCTTATTATTATATTTAACTAACCTTGTTACGTACCTAATGAAGCACATGCAACAATCAGCCCTAGCAAAAAGGCCCTATAAGACGGATCTGAGGTTTCAGCAATGTATACACTACATGCTGAAGCCACCATTCCAGTCATAAGTCCTGTGATAAATCTTCCAATAAAAATCATATTTATATCATATGCTAGAAACATTAAAATCCAACCCAGAAACATCGGCAAGCATATGATTATGTGGGTTGTTTTTCTGCCGAATTTTGCAAGAGAGATACCGCCGAAGATACAGCCTAATGCCATTGGAAGAGCAGCCAAGGATGCTAAAATGAATAACAATTATTTAAAATTTGTTTATTTGATTCATATCACAATTTCAGTTATAATTCTTACAGGCTAATGATCGCATAAATAAAAATAAAATCTTTATTCTTATTTCGACTTTCAGTTCGATAGTCACTGTTAAAAATCGATAAAAAATAAAAAAAAGAATCTACAGAGACTTGAAGAACTACATCATTGCCATATCTTGCAGCAGTAAATGTTCTTAAAAACTGGGACCTATCAACCGCCCTCGACATGTTCCAACCCAAATACTACCTTTTTTTATATATAACGGTTCTTATAAAAAATGAAGGCTTTTAGATAACGACCACGTCATATGTGAATTAACGTATTCAGAAAGATAAAACCTGCTTCATCTAGAAAAATCTGTATTAAAGATATCGTTTGGGTATATTGTTTGGGTTATGGGAAGCAGCTAATGAAAATATTGCAATTTGTAAGTTACAGTTTCTCAGAATCGAATACTAGCACTATAGACTGTCGGATTACAGTACGAAGTTTAACCACGATTTCATCCCTTATGCCTTTTTGTACACTGAAAATGTAATGCGATAAGCAAAAAGAAAAGGAAATTTAGAGTTCAACTGAGTTCGTTTTTCTGAAAATTGAATTTCCTTATTATTCGCAACGTTTCTAAGCTAAATTATTTTGTTTTTAATATCTGCCGTTATGCCTTTTTTGGGTTCCTTATCCTGAAAACTAACAAATTTTCAAGCAGCATGAAGAAGAAAACTACGGACTCTGACATATTAACAACATATGTTTAGGTCATAATTAACAACCTTAGGGCACCAGTACTCCGTATGCAATTTTTTTTGAAATAGAATCAATACTTCGCTATAGATTGATGAAATGGTATAAGGCAGGAAGTCGTTGCAGCAAATGCGATTTTTTACAAAAAAAATTCAATCTTCACATAGATTTTTAAAAAAATCCAGTTTTTACATCTTTTAATCCCCTTGATTTCATTCACTTTCAGGCCTGTCTATGGAAATAACATTCGATAAGTTTTGTGTTTACTGTTGCTATGTGTTGAACACAAAATGTTTTAATTTATTCTATAAACTGAAAAATATTATGTTTAATCCAAAAAAAGACGTATAAAACATAGGATCGTAAACAAACTATATTGACAATAGTATGTATATAAACTATATTGATAATTTATCTATATAATAAAAAACAAAAAGCACACATAATTATAGTTTATTCATCTTCCGGGTTTGGACCGTGTCATTTGTGAGTGGCCCAAAAGTGGGTTCATCTCGACGTTTCGCTACAATTGTATGTAGCTTCTTCAGGAGAACAAAGAAAAAGAAATCAAAAGAGAGGAAGATGGGTAGTTAGCAACGGTAACTCAGTTACTCAACGCAACCAGAGGCGAATACTAACTACCAAGATGGGCATTTGGTCACAGTAACTCAACTACTTAACGCAGCCAGAAGTGAAAACCAAATGCCAGGACAGGGATTCACGTCCAACAGCTCAGAACACTAACGCGTCGAGAGGCGGGGAGTGAATCCGACGATTACACACACACACACACACACACACACACACACACACACACACACACACACACACACACACACACACACACACACACACACACACACACACACACAATAACACACGAGGTGATCAACCCTACCCCCAGGAGCATGTGTATACCACCATATGGGTGGGATCCACATGCTCGAAGATCAAACCGGTCTCACTTCACTAATTGAAGTGGTACCTATCTGACCCCCAGGCGTTCCTCCACCCCTCCTCATCGTGCGACTGACGTGAGGAGGCTTTGATCTTACTTTTAGTCAAGGTACCCTGGGTAATGAGATACCTTTGGTTTATTTCTTGGTTGTGGTTATGCCACCTGTCTGTAGGGGTAGCCTAAATGTTGGCTTTTCTCCCTAATTTACTTTACTGACTCTATTTTGTGTTGTATCTTAACGTCGGGACTGAGGTCCCTGAAAAAGTTCGTGTGTTCCGGACAGAGAGCCCCTAGTTTGAGCCAGCGGCTCTCTGTCCAGAAAGGTTTATGTGTGCTCGTTCACACAGCCGTCGATTTGGCAAAATAAATTTTGTTCTCCTCGCCGGCTGTGCGCTCGAAGGTGTCCCGGCCACCAAGCTCATGTATGTCGTACATGGTCTTGATGCTCGGAGGTCGCAATTTGTGGTGCCTGAGGGGCCTGTGCCTTATGGCTATGACTGTTTTTAATTAAGTGACTTTTTGTGTATTTATTGAAATTAGTAACTATGTTAATTTATATTATTCTTAGCGCTATTAATTATTTTACATTTCCCTATGTATACTAATTTGGGGTTTCATCTTGGTCAGTTCGGGGTGCTGACTCCATACACTAACTATGTGGTGTTGTAATTTTTAGTTGTGTTTTGCTGGATTTTTGTGTAAAAAGATGGTGTATTGCGGTTTGGTGGTGTCATGATTGGTTTTGATCAGGCAGCGAGCTTTTTGATTTATTTTATTCCCTATCTACTAATAACTAACTAAGAACTATCTTAACTATGGAGTGTGCATTCCAAAGTGTATACTGCTCTCACACACTCCGTGTATATTTTTTTGTTTGTTTTTATTTTATTTAAAACTAACTATGTCTAATCTACTACTAAGTATGCGTGTGTTTGGGGTGTGCATTCCCGGGTGTATAGAGCCTGCACACACCCCGGTGTATATTGTACTTAAATCTAGTTATTATTTTTTTTTGTGCTCGTTGTCTGATGTTTTGACGACTCTGTGTCTATCTTGTTTCTTCATATATATTAATTACCTATATCCGACGAGTTGGTGTTTTGGCCGTTTATGTACCATTCTGTGGTTTATGTCGTAGTTGGTCAACTCTCTGAGTAATCTGCTGGGATGAGTATTTATTTGATTGAATATGTTATGCGCTCTTTCATCCATTGTTCGCAGAATTCGCTTTTGTTCAGAGTCCCTAAATAAGTATCTTAGTGGAACGTACTTAGGTAAATTTAGGGCTTCTCTGATTATCCAGTTCTGGGCTGTTTGGATCTTTTTCCTATTCGTTTTGCATTAGCTGTTGCTTTTGCTGTTAGCTACCATCATTTTTGTTTTGAATCGCAGTTTGCTCTTTCTGCCTATTAGCGAAGAGAGTTGACTTCTTAGCGCTTTTGCTTTGTAGACAGCTTGTTTAACATGTGCGGTGAATGTTAATTTCCTGTCTAATATGACTCCGATGTATTTAGCCTCGTTCGTCCATTCTACTGGGGTGTTCCCTACCCGTAGTTCTGTGTCCGGTCTTCCGAATCGGTGTCTGTACATAACGGCTTGTGTTTTCTCGGGGTTTACGGCAATTTTCCACTTTATGCACCAGCGTTGGAATCTGTTGAGCGCGTTCTGTAGGTGGCTTGCGGCTAGATTTGGGTTTCTGCTGCTGGCTGCTATGGCTGTGTCGCCTGCGTATAGGCTAACCAGCGTTCTGGGGTCAGTCGGAGTGTCAGCGGTATAAATAGTGTATAGGTAAGGCGACAGCACCGCCCCCTGGGGCACACCAGCCTCCAGAGTTCCGAGTTCAGACAGGGTTTCGCCTATCTTTACCCTGAACCTTCTGTTTGCTAGGTATGATGCCAGAAGACACGTCATCGCCTCACTATATCCCTGACTATTAATTTTATAGAGTAGCCCGAGATGCCATACCCTATCGAACGCTTTACTCACGTCTAGGAATGCAGTTGCGGTGTACATTTTTTCGTTGAACCCTTTGGTGATGTATTCAGTCAGTCTCAGGACTTGTAGTTCGCATGAGTGTTCGGCCCTGAAACCGAACTGAGCTTCAGGTATGGTTCCTAACGCTAGTGATTCGTCGTTTAGTCTTTTGAGGATGACTTTCTCTGCGATTTTGCTTACTGATGACAATAAGCTTATCGGTCTGTAATTTTGTGGGAAAGTGCCGTTTTTTCCTGGTTTCTGTATCATCATTACGTGGGCCTCTTTCCACCTGTCCGGGAAGTAGCGCAGTTTTAAAATTCCGTTTACTATGTTTGTTATGTAAACTATTGCTTTCGCCGGTAGATTTTTGAGGGCCTTGTTGGTGATGTTATCCGGTCCTGGTGCTTTTTTTGAATTTGTCATTTTTATAAGATTCTTAATTTCTTCGGGGGACGTGTGTTCGGGTCCTATTCTTCCCTTTCGTCTACGCAGTCTTCTTGCTTGATTTTCTACTTGTATCGTGAAGTCGATGTCTTCGTGTGGGTGTTCAATATTTTTGCAGGCTTTTTCCATCTCGTCTTTGAGTACTTCTGCCTTATCTTGTACTGTGTATACGATGCCGTTTTCACCATGTAGTGGTGGGATCGGTTTTTTATTTTTTCTAAGAATCTTTGACAACTTCCAGAAACCGGATTTATTCGGATTTAACTCTTGGATATAGGTGTCCCAGTTCTCGCTTCTGTGTATTTGCAGCTGTTTTTTAACCTCTATATCGAGCTCGTTTGCAATCCTTTTATCTTCTCTGGTTCTGGTGCGGTATGCTCTGCGTCTACTACGGTTTTTGTCCCTGATTAGATCTTTTAGCTCGGTGCTAATGTCTCTAAATCTTCCGTATGTTGTTCTTATTTCTTTTTCTTTAGCGTTGGCATCGATGGCATTAGTTAGCGTAGTTTCTAATTTTTCCACACTATTTTCGAGTTCTGTGATGTTATTTATAGTGGGTATCACACCGATGTTTTCGCTAACTAATCTCCTGTAGTTTGACCAGTTTATTATTTTTGTTTTGCGGGGATGTAGTTGCTCGATGTCTGTAGCTCCCAGGGTTAGGACGATTAAGTTATGTGTAGAATCGCCTTCGTTTAATGAGTTTATTTCATATTGTTGCCCCACGTTGTCTAGGATTGCAATATCGATATGAGTCGGTGCCGCTATTCCGTTGTAGCAAGTTGGATTCACCGGGCCAACTGCGTATGTATTATTTTTGTTTTCAAGATATGCACAGAGTCGTCTTCCGTTGCCGTTAGTACTTCTGTCATACCAGTTCGGTGATCTTGCATTTAGGTCGCCTATAATAACCGTTGTTTCTTCTGAATCCAGGATAAGATTTAGGTCTGCGTCTAGTACGTGATATTGTGGTCTTACATATGCTGAGACGATTTTAATTGTCTCATTTCCGTTTGTGAGCCTTATGATTGTGGCTTCCATCGTGTCTAGACCCCCGGGTGTTGGTATGTGTTGGTGTTTAATACCTTTTTTGATCATGATGGCTGTTCCACCCGAGTTTGCCCTATGATCGTTCCTGTAGATATCGTAGCCCGGAAATTTGGTCTTTTTCCGTTCTACTAGTTTAGTTTCTTGCAGTGCTACGATATCTAATTCGAGTCTGTTTGCAAACTCGTCCAGAAGATTGGTTTTAGTGTAAAATCCACCTGAGTTCCAAGACCCAATGCGAAGATCTGTCGACTGGTGTACTAACATTGTCTTCCCATGTTACTAATTGTTGCCATTACGTGGGTTAGTTGTTCCAGCATGCTGGTAAATTGCGAGAATCTTTGATTCATTTCCGCGTTGAATTTCGCAATCATTGCAGCGGCTTCGTTTGTGCTTTGGTTGTTGTTTGCGGGACCTTTTGTGGCTTGCGCGTAGCTAACTCCGTTTGTTGTGGGGTTGCTATTGACGGGCCTTCCTCTCGGTGTTGGTGTTGGGGTTGGTTTCTTTTTGGGAGCTTTAGGGCATCCCCTGTAGTTGGCTGTGTGCTCGCCTTGACAGTTTGCACACTTTGGTTTGGACTCTCTTGTTAGTCCGCAGTCCTCGCTGAGGTGGTTTCCGCCACACTTCACGCACTTAGTCCCGCAATGGCATGCTTTCGAACTATGGAAGTATCCCTGGCAGTTGAAACACTGGATTACTTCTCGACGGTTTTCAACTTCGTCTTCTACACGAATTTTCATGTAGCAGAGATTTGTGAGTTGTTTGATTTTGCCGTCTTGGTCTTCGTTTATGGTAACTAGGAACATGGGAAGCGGCTTGTTGCCTTCTTTCTTGGAGATCATGTTGATCACCTTCGTGGCTTCGACTCCTTTGTCGTTTAGCTCATTGCGTATTTTTTCGGTGTCTGTACCGGCGCCCAATCCTCTGATGATGACTCTTTTAAGTCTCTCACCGTCGATCGGGTATGCCACAAACTCCACTTTTGGCGTGTGTTTTTCTAGGATCTTGATGATACCTAGGTAGTCTTCTCTGGTTTTCGTCTGTATGATAATCGACCTGCCAGACCTAGCAAATTTATTAACAGAAATTAATTTCTGTCCCGCTGCTTTTTGAAGTATCTTCTGGTGTGCGCTCACGGTTTTTAAGATGATTGCCGATGGTTTTGGCAATACTTTCGTCGTCGTTGTCGGTGCCGTTTCTTGAACATCCGATACTTCATTTGTAGCGGCCTTGCTAGTACTTGGCTGAGGTTCGTTGTTTTCTTTTTCGATTCTTCTCGCCTGACTGGTTTTTATGGTTTTGTCCATTTCTTTTTCTTGACGTTTTTGTATAATTTTAGTCTGTTTTTCAACAATACTGATTTTCTTAGTTTCTTGGGCTTGTTGCTTCTTGGCTTTACGGGGTGTAAATCTTTGCCATTCGCCGCCGTCTTCGTAGTCGCTGGTGTCCATCTGATCACCTTCGTCGCCACTTATGTGGTTGTAGGCTGTCAGAGTGTCTGCGAGGACTTCTTCTTCTGCCTTCTTTTTGGGTTTTCCCGTGTTTATTATTTTTGGCTTTTCTACGGGCTTGACTTGTTCTTTTTTGGTCTTCTCTGTGGTCTTGATCGGGTTTTTCCTGTTTCATTGGTTTGCTTGTTGGCACTTGGCTGCTTCGGATTTTTTTCCTTGGCGGCTTCGGTGTTTCTTTCTGTTAGTTTCACTATTTGTGCAACTAACTTTCGGTTTTCGTCATCTTTTTGTTTGATTTCTGCTCTTAGCTCCTTCAATTGTTCGATCAGGACAGCTTGTGTATCCTGCATTTCTTCGATTTTCTTCACTAACATCTGTATTTGCTCTTCGTAGGAGTAATTGCTGTCATCTCTAATTTTTTTCTTCTCGGTTACTGGGCTCTGTCCAAGGCTGGGACACGGTCTTTTCGCGCCTTCTCTTCTGGGCGTCGTCTTCTCAGGGTTATTAAACATCTGCCTAATGGCATTGAAGTTTCGCGCGGGAAAGTTATTTGCATTGTCTGAAGCGTCCGACAGATGGTCGCTCGCTATTAGGTACGAGGCGTCCTCGTCTTGCGCATACGGGGTGGATGTTCCCGCGTCCATCTCGGATTTCTTTGAAATGGCGGGAGACAGCGGGGGCAGATGATTTTAAGACTGGAGTAGTACTTTTACATACTGACTCTGTCTCAATTATTAGGTTTTGGGGGTTAGGGGGATTGGTAAAGTCAATCAGGTCAGCCAAGAATTGAGACTCTACGTCTGAGAGTCTCAATTGAGAGTCTGAGAGTGGCTGGTGGGATTCCTCGTCGGAGGAAACAGAAGACATATTGGATAGCTTATTCTCGACAATCTCTGTTTTTTGTTTTTCACCCGACACGAGTCGAATGGATTCTGGGTGTCGTCCCAGCCCTTTATCACGGTTGTTCACTCCTGTCACCAGGAGGTTTCCACTTGCAGTCTCTTAAACTGCAGGCGCAGGGGCCGTTTCTGTTCGACCTGGATTTAAAAACCAGGCCTTACAGTGTCATTCCTGTCGTCACGTGCAGTTTTCCCGCGCTTTTCGGCGTCGCTACACAGCTATAGCCCTCCGAGAGAGGCCTATAAAGGCAACCTCTCTGCGGTTTAAGCTGATAACTCTGTAGTTACGCTTTTTCGCTTTGGAATACAAATAAGAGCCTAAGCCACTTTCGGTGCTTACACCACCGGTGGAGCTAAAAAGCCCCGTTGACTTTGGTCACTTAGTGCACTCCGAAGCACGTCTTCACTGTTTGGTTGCTGACAACCAACTTGACTGTCAATCCGACGATTACTCCGCTACCGCTCTATTTATAGTCGCGGTGACCTGTCGTGTCGGGACGTATCGGCACACTCCGTGGCGCGAACGTCAAGAAGCGCGCGCTGGCCAATCATGTGACTGCATCGTGGTAGCGGGACCGGACGGCGGCTCTAGACTGAGATTCCATATGGGAGACAAGTAGTATCCTTCCTCTCGATTGATATTATGTGGATTTTTTCGGATCTCTAGAGATTCGCGGATTTTCCTGGAATAAAAGAAGGGGCTCTTAGAAATAATATGGGTTTTTTTTCTATATTGTTCGAAACACGGTCCAAACCCGGAAGACGAATAAACTATAATTCTGCCTCTGGCCGTGGAAGCCTACGATTTCATTTAACACACATAATATCTTAAAACGAAAATATTTAACCAGTCCATTCACCCTTTTAAATTTCTATTATGGGTCAAAAGCCTAATCATTTATTAAGTTGAATATCGCTTAAATCACAAAGACTAACATATTAATAAAACGAAAAATTTTGATCATAGAATATATTTGATTTCTTTAGTCAATATCATATCCAGTTAGTGATATTTTAGAACGAAGGATGGATAATGATTTTGAATAAATGTTTTTGCGTGTTTTAGTGGCCGTGATATAGGGCTACTACTACTTTCCGTTAAAACAGTGTTAGTTTTATCCGTTCTGATGATACCTAAAGAGGTTGAAATACATATAAGCGGCTTGTCGCCGCCCTGCATCGAAATAAAAATCTAATATAGTCATTATGTTTTATTTCTTTACTCTGTTTGGGTACCAGAAACTAAATTCACTACGAATTTTGGCCATGATGAACGGCTTGTGGAATGCATATTTTAGATTCCCTTGTCGACCAATTAATCAATATGTTTGCTTTGCAAGTTGTAAAAAGCACAGTGGTAAAGAATCGGTTTGCTAGGTAAGAAATCTTATGATTTCTTTTGTTGAGTTTTAGTTTTCTTTAGTTTTGGACGAATTTCAGGCTCAAGAACTGCCTTACATTTTGCTGGAGAAGACTCGATTTCAGATGAAATAAGATCATCAATGGTGCGTTTTGAGAGTTGGATTCTTGAACAATATTTGTTGCTAACACTGGTTCTTCTCTTAGTGGCTGTATCTGTTGGGAAACTGTGTTGTATAAACGTGGGAGAATATCATTTGTTCTTCTGATAGTGTACGTGTTTGTTGCGAAACTACATTATCTAGGCTAGGTCAAGATTTTTCATTATTTGTCTTGATCTTCTAGAACTTCGGATTCGGAACATTAAGATGTTTTGTGTCCAGGCTTATTGCAGCAATAGTATTTCAGGTTTACATCTTGAGACATAAAAATCCTAGAGGACGTATTATCCAAATAGAAATAGCTCGGGAAGTGTTAGGCTATGGGGACTGATGTATGTTTAAATTCTGAAGCTGAGAATATGATTATATTCGGATAAATTGGCAATAATTTTAACCAAAGTCATAGGTGAAACCGGTACTACACCAACATGTTTTAATTCGTTAATTCGTTGGTTAGTAGTTTGTGAGGTATGGTAGGGAACACGTTGGAAAGAACAATCCCCTCAGCTGGTGTTTTTAACTTCTTGGCTTAAACAATTTCACCTTAATCTTTTATGTATCCACTGTTGTTTATGAAATCTTCTACAATTTGTTTGCTGGAAAGGTACATGCAAATGCAATTGTTGGACAATAGAGAGCAGAAAGTAATGTTTTGGGTTGAATTATATTTCCCAATGTGATAAGGTAATTTTGGAGTTTAGTGTTATCTGTAACAATAAAACACTGAAAACATTGTTTTCAAACTTCCACAAAAATTTATTTTAACTTTTATCACTACAGCTGTTTCGGCTGATTGTCTTTTTTAAGTGATCTATTTTTGGCATGCGTTTACACTTTATAGTCTCTAATGAAATAAGTTGAGGAGGGGAGAACTGTTTGTCTCGAGTTGGTCATTCAGAATTATATCTGTGTTTTTTAATTTGTTGATTTCCATAGATTCTAACAAGGATAGCTTAAGACCTTTATTTTGAATGTGAAGAACTTTAAATTCGTCGTTAAAAGAATGATTGTGATCTAGAAGGTGAAGTGCGTATGTAGAATCTGTTTTTTATTATTGAAACCCCTTTTATGTTCTGCTATTCGTTTGTTAAAGTTTCTACTAGTTTGACCGATTTAAGTTTTTGGGCAGTTCCCACATTTAAGTTTGTACACACCACTGTCTAAGTATTTTTTATTTTGGCTCTTGTTGTTTTTGATATATTTGCCTAGGTTGTTATTTGTTCGGAAAGCTGGTGTTATTCCTTTCTTTTTTATGTGTTTGGCTATTTTTGTTGTAATTTTGCCTGTATATGTAATCGAACAGAAGGTACTGGGTTTTTTTCTCTTGTGGTGGAAATACTAATTACAGGGCTTTCTTGTGTAGTTTTTGATTTAACATTTTATTAATTGTTTGTTCATTGTATCCGTTATTTACTGCTATTTGCTTAATTATATTTAATTATGTCTCAAAGTTGTATTTTAACATCGGAATTTCTGTTAATATATGTAACATACTATAATATGCTGCCAGTTTATGTTGTCTTGGATGGGATGATGAATTGTGTATAGTCGTGTCAGTATGGGTAGGTTTGTGAAATATGAAGAAGTCATGTTTGTTTTTAAATCTGATTTTTAAATCTAAAAAAATTATAGATTGATTTTGTTCTGTTTCTATTGTAAATTCAATATGACTATGCAGTGAATTAATATACGATAAAAATTGGTCGAGTTGCCTGTTAGTTCCTGTAAAACACACTAGTACGTCGTCTACGTATCTCCACCAATATAAAAACATTTTAAATATGGAATGTTTTGAAATCTTTGTCTCTAGATGATCCATCAAAATATCTGACAGCAATGGGCTTAGAGGATTGCCCATTATAAGTCCTGCACTGTTATTTGTATATATTTGATTATTAAATTCAAAGTAGTCCTGGTTTATGAAAACTTCAAGAAGATGTAAAATTTCAGATGTAATTATTGGATTTGTACTATTTTGTTCTAAAAGGTTTTTTACTAGAATAAAAGTTTCTGTAGGAGGGATTCTAGGAAAATATTTTTTACGTCAAATGAAATTAATTTGGAGTTGTAAGGTAATTGAAAATGTTATTTTTTTGTGTATTTTATTAACTAGTTCTACTGTATTTTTTATGGTAAATTTAGGTGAAAATTTAGTGATCTAAAATAATCTCTAACAATTTTTTTGAAAGTTATATGACGAAGCAGTATAAAAAGAAACTACAGGACTTATTGGGTGATCCGGTTTGTGTAGTTTAATCAAAGCATGATATTAAGGTATTTCTGTTCTATTGGTTTTACTATTGATTGTGAATTTTCTAATGCTAGCTTAATTTGTTTTTGACATTTTTCTGTCGGATCTTTGTGTAAAGTGTTAATATTTTGATTATTTAAGAATTCTATTGTTTTATTATTATATTCTATTTTATCTATAGTGTTACCTTTGTCTGCTTTTGTAAACACTATGTTGTTTTTTATTGATTTATTTTTAATTGAAATTGCTGTTTTATTCTCTTTGTAACAGGAATTCTTAGTTTGACTACACACATCTGTAATAGATTTGGCAATTATACTTTTTTCGATATTGTTAGCAGTTTTGTTTAACGTTACTTCACTTTCTACACCTAAATATTCTAAAGTTCTCTCATTATTATGTTGGGGCAAGTTGTGTTTAAATCCTTTCTCTAAAAGTTGTATCTCGCTATTACTAAATTGAGTATCTGTTAAATTTATAAATTTATTGAAAAAAGTATCTTTCGAAAAACTTTTTGTATATATAGAGTTTTTTTGTAATATTGAGTTTTTTACTATTGCAAATTAGATTATTTAGTTTTTTACACTGTGTATTGAATTTTTTATCTATTATATTATCTATATTAATTCTCACGTTAAAATCTGAGATGTCAAATTCTGTACCTATTATTTAATCTATAATTTAATTCTGAATGACATACCTTAAGATAAACAGTTATAATATCTCGCTTCTTGTATTGGTATTTTCTGTCTTGTTTCAGTCATCTGGTCTGACCGTGACTAATCCCTTGTTGTGCAGCGGGGCTTTGGTTTTTGGTTTTTAACTGAATATATTTCGGGAACACTTTATTTTGTAAAGACATATTTAAAAACCAAATGTTTTGTGTCGCCAGTCCACGTTTTAAAAGTAATCTTGAAAACAATATGGTCAAAAGTCCTGTATTGACCTCTTTTAAAATAATTGATGGATTTGACTGTTACTTGATGGAAATTCATTTTATGTAACAATAAAACACTGAAAATTTTTCTGTTTTCAAACTTCGACAAACCTCTTTCTTTTCCGCTCCCCAACCTATTTCATTAGAGAGTATAAAGTGTAAACGCATGCCAAAAATAGATCACTTGAGAAAGGCAATCAGCCGAAATAGCTGTGGTGATAAGATTATCTTATTATCTATCCAGTACGTTAAAATGATCGCCTGTTTCTTGGACGAAAACTGAACTTTAGATGTTTCTGAATAATATGTGTGTAATTCATTTGGTTGTTTTTGAATAATAAATCGTTTTGTAGTGACATTATTTTCCACGGTTAATTAATTTCATTAAAGACTCTGTCGACACAAAGAGTCCGACCCTGACCTCCTGCAAAAACATATATATATATATATATATATATATATATATATATATATATATATATATAAATATATTTTGTTATCTTTTTTCTTTCCCAACCAAAGAAAAATAAACAAAAGATCCATCGAAATAAAATTTTAAGATATCATTATAAACAAATTGTATATAGTAATTTAAGATAAGATTTAATGTAGATAAGAATAGAAATTTGTTTGGCTTTGCGTTTCCAATAAAATTATCAAAAAACCTTTGTTTAGAATTAGAAGACATTTTACCTGTAAGTTAAGCTTTTCATTGTTTGCATAATCGAGTATTAAATGACCATATTCTAATCTTTTGAAATATGTATAAATTGTGTATTGACAAAACCAATTTTAAAGTAAGCTATTTAGTTTTTCTCTGAAACCGAAATAAGGCTTTTCCAAAATCATGGTAAACACAATTTGAGCTTTTGATTGGACGGTCGTTTTTGAATGGGAATTTGTGAGCCGATCAGGAGAACCGGAGAAGTTAGTTATAATTTGGTCAAAGGAAACAGTCGTTTGTCTCAAGATAGGGTGTGGTTCATGAGTTGGATATCGGCATTGTGAAAAGAATTGAATAGTTTTGCAGAAGCATATAACAAGTAGATTAAAAGAGGTCCTTGTATCTACCGTGGGCATTTTGTGAAGATATATGAAAGTAGTTTTACGGGATCCAGTTGACAAAAGAAAGTCCTTGTGTCATAAATAAGCAGCTGAGTTTTTTTGGAGAAGTGAATCAGGTGTTTTTGGTTAGTGCAGGAGGTTTGCAGAGACGTTAGGAAGGAGCCGAGGTGCCAAAAAAAGGAGAGATCACATCGTTGAGGAGACTGGACTTTTTTGGGTATGTTCCAACATACAACTCAATAAGAAAATAAGCTGTAAGTGTTTTGTATAATTGAAATTTATATCTGTAAAGGATCTGTTTGACATCATGGTCATTAGCATTCAAATTTAAGAACTGAGGCTTTGTTAGGCTAATCAAAAGTTTAAAGTTTTTTTGTTTCTTATTTCAAGTGAAGTAAAATTGGTTTTCACTTAATATAAATGTATGTATATATATATATATATATATATATATATATATATATATATATATATATATATATATATATATATATAGGTCTTTTCTGTCACTAACAGGTGTAATTAACTTGAAACCACTTATAAGAAAAAATTGTTGATTATTAAATTACCAAACTGTCCCAATATATTAAATTAAAAAGATTTTACAAAGTAATTTAATAAATCTTGTACAATTTATAACGTTGTTTTTCCACTTTAGCCCGTATTAAAATATATTTTAATTAATAATCCTGATTCCTTATTAAATTAACGCACTTATAGTTGTTGATTTTACTTCTGAGTATTATTTGGTGTTTATGAATCTTATAACCTGTTAAGATAATACAAATATTTTGAGTTGGATATGAATTAATTAATATTTATAAAAAAATACACGAAGAAACTAAAATTTTATTTAAACTTCACTTAGAATTACTGTTATTATACGTGTATTTGTTGATGCAAGGTTAGTAAAAACGTCCAGTATTGTTTATTGGTGACACAACAAGTTGTGGTTATGCATTTTCGCAGAATTTTAAAATAATTTTTTTTTATTGAGTTATTGCCTCGACAACTAAGATCATTGGCATGGTACAGTCAGGTACCTAGTGTAGTGTGTGTGTGTAGAGTAATTGTCTTGATACTTAGCAAAGTCAACGTCTGCGGTCCCTCCGGTGAATACCGATCGCAAAAGGATAGAAATTATTTTCATTTATTAATTTTTAATAAACGAAAATTTTTCCATCCAGATACGATTCGAACTTACAACCTTTAGGTTTAAAGGTAGGCACTCTTACCACTGAGCCACAGAGGGGGTTAAAATAATTTGAAAACTATTTCCTGAGTAGAAAGCGAAACGTCAAACTTTCATTAGTTAAAAATATAATTTTTATTACAGTTAAACGAGATATTATGTATACTTCGTTTAAATAACGATATAATCAAATTGCAATTTTTTAAAATTTATAGTGATTCTTACCTTAGCCATTGAATTCATTCTCGATTTTTCCATAAGGTTGAATAGGCCGTGGCCTAGGGCAGCAAATATCCAGTCGAGGAAAGTATTAAATATTTATATAAAAATCGATTTAAAAATGTAAAATGTCCACAGAACCAAAAAAATGTTAACATCGATGTTTTTTAACAGCGAAATAAGCCAAAGTACTTAGTTCCTACCAAATGTAAAATAATGCTACCAATTTGACATTAAAGATGAATTAAGTGATTGGGGTAAACGCCGAAAATCGTGTCAGTCTCCACAAGAATTCGCTAGCTCACAAATCATCAATCCTTGATTTAAAAGCAAGAAGCATTGCTCTCAATATGATATATTTAAAACTGTTAACACCAGTGGCGGCCGGTGTGATAAAATTTTGGGTAGGCCAAGCCAGCAAATTACATTGTAAATTTAGCGCCATATTCTGTGAATTTTTTATTATCGCCCAATTCCAGTTATTGAAACTTTTTGTAATCCGAGAAACGTCTATCCGAGAATGTTGAAATGGTTAGAAAATGTAAGGTCATTTCTCCAGCTCTTTAACATTGCAACACTTCTGGACACTGAATTGGCACAAAATTGAACATCATTATTTTTCTTCTGCAAGATATTGTATAAGAGCTCAGTTTGTTGAAATATATCACTAAAAACATTTAATAAAAATACAAATTCCAAATCCTCCAACTTACGTTTAAAACCATCTGCCTGCCTAATTGATTTTGCGTTTGAATCTGGGCAATTCATTATGTCCTGAAAGACTTGTAACATTTTTTTTTCTTTCTTGTGACACAGCATATACTACTTTTGCATGTAAATTCCATCTTACTTCACTATTTGTTGTAATTCGTTTTTCAAGTATTTTATTTAAAAAACAGGACAGTTTGGACGATTTGTGAAAATAAGCTGGAATACCTTGAAGCGTTGAGAATAATATTTTGACTGCTGTAATGTTGAAGCAACTTTGCTGTAAAACTAAGTTGAGGCGGTGAGCGAAACAATGGGTAAATATTGCTAATGGTGCAGAATCTCTCACTAATTTTTTGAGTCCATTAAGTTGTCCCGACATAACACTAGCTCCATCGTAGGTTTGAGCAATTAATTTATATTTACAGTAAAATTTACCAATTACACTAAACAGTAAGTCACGTAACGTTGGAGCACTTCGGTCTTTCCCTAGATCAAAAAAACCTAAGAAATATTATTGAACAACGCCTTTTGTATCCACTAATCTGCATACTATTGAACATTGTGCCCTTTCAGTAATATCGGTTGTTTAATCAAGAATGCATGCAAAAAATGTGGAGTTATTTATGGCGTTCTTATACAACACATTTGTGTTGTTTGTTTAAAAATTTGTTACAATTATAGACTATGTTTCATATTTTGTATCATAATTTAAAAGAATTCGATACATTTGATTTACAATTCGATAATTACGTTACAAGACGGTCGGCGTAGGCCCGATCGTCTGGTGCCTAAACAGCAATCATAAAGACGACAATAAAAATCGTTGTCCGGCAAGCTGCTTAACTTCAAATGCTTTTTGTACGGGGATCTTATGTGAGTTGGGTCGGTCAGTTTCGATCGGGCCTATAAATGATATTTAAAATGCCTGAATACGATTCGATGCTTTCTGTGGTAATATAATAACATAGTTATTTTAACAAACGTTAGTGTATTGAGTGATTTAGTACATTTAAAAGTTATTTACATGCATTAACATAATTTTTGAAAATGTTTTTTCATTTTAAAGCTCTTAAAATTATTGGGTAGGCCCGGCCTATCCTGCCTACCCCGAAAAGCCGCCACTGGTTGACACAACTTGATGACAAAACCATTTACTGGCGTAATATTTTAATTTCAGTTGGTGCTGCTATTAGGGCAGTAGAATCCTCTTACTTTAAGAGGCCCAGTTCTCAGCAAGGACAATAATTTAATAGGTTCTCACAGGAACAGAAACTATTTGATGGTTTTTTAATTAATCGTTAATGTCATTGACAGTTCAATTGATAGAGTGAAGAGTAAAATATCTGAGGAGTTAAAAAGTATTTTATCACTATAGTTGACTTTGCTACTGATGTATCTCACATTGACCTGCTAACACTTGTTGGACATGTTCTACCTGATGGTTCCCCATGTGAACGATTTTTTACATTGATCACCTCCGTTGGGCACAAATCACAACACATTTTCAATGTTGTACTAAATGAATTAATAATATTAGTACTTGTCGAGAGCAGTCCTACGACAGGGCGTCAAATATGGCTGGACTCTATAATGGCTTGCAAACGAAGATAAAGGAGCTTACTTTAAGAATGTTAGCACCCTGTACTGCTTATTCACTAAAATAGTTGAGACATCAGCAGCAGAGTCTTGTAGCGAAGCTTGTACTTTTTATGATCCTTTCAAGTGTTTTCTTTTAATATATGTGTTTTTTACAAGTTCAACAAAAATATGGAACTTATGGAATGAAGTTCTATCCGTTTTAGCGTCCAAAGAAAATACCTTCATAAAAAAAGATACCACAAGATTTGAAGCTGTAGGAATTCTAAAAAATATTTAAGAGAGCTTTTATGGTTTGGTTTTAGAGTACAATTTTATACCGCCTTAATAAAGTATGTAAAAATATACAGTTTTAGACAATAGATGTTCTACCTGTTACAGAGTTGTCTTTAGCAGACTATTTCTCTTCCCAAATAAATTAATTTGCTTATTATGAATTAGTTGCTCTCAAATTGTTGAAAATAAGTTATAGAAAAGACTGTGAAAGTAGGTCTCTAAAAAGAAACAAAAAAAAGCGCAGACTGAACAGCTCATGAATGTAAAGTCCTGACAGGACTATGACATGGGACAGAAGACACAAGGTCGCATAGCATACATAGAGGTTAAACACTTTAGATTGGGTTATGATGATACTGTATTACTAAAAGTAGTAGCGCAGTACGATATTACTAAAAAACTTCAAAAATAAATGAAAAAAAAAGAAGTTGTGAGAATCAGAACAATATGGAATTTCGAATTCCTCAACCATTATCATTTTAAGGTAACATGGCTGAAAACTTTTGGCGATTTAAACGGTCATTTGAAATTTACCTCTTGGCCAGTGACAAGGCCGAAAAGGAAGACACAGAAAAACTTGCTCTACTGTTAAATTTTTTGGGAGATAAAGGACTTGATGTGTTTAACACCTTAAAGTTAACGTATGCACAGAAAAAATCGTATGATACAGTATTGGGTGAATTAAACAATTACTTCACCCCTAAAAAGAATGTGATCTACGAAAGATTTTTATTCTACAATAGAAAACAAGAAGGGAAGCTTTTTGGTACTTACCTAACTAACTTGCGTAAATTGGCAAAATAATTGTGAATTTGGAGATATTCTAGACTTAATAATTAGGGATAGACTAGTTTAAGAAACAATAAATAAAGATCTACAAGATAAAATGTTGCAGAATCATAAGTTAACCTTACAAAAGGCAATAGATATGTGTAGAGCATATGAAATTTAAAAAATACAGTTTAAAGAAGTTCAGTTGAGTCAAACACTTAATATTCATTCATACTATAATTTAATACTGGAAGAAGCAAAAGATAGGAACAGGAGGAAACTCATGGAAAAGTGGTCAGTGCAAAAAATGTGGTCGTGCTCATAAGTTCCGAAGGTATCCAGCATTTGGTAAAATGTGGAATAAGTGTTTGTATTGCAACCATTTCTAAAAAATCTGTAACAGCAGAATCATAAGAGAAGTTCAGGAGATTCAAGATGTAGATATGAACAGTAAACAGGAATAATTTATGGTAGCATCAATTAAGGTAAATAAAATAACAGGAAATAGGGAATGGTCTGAAAGGTTAGTAACTGAACAATATGGTATAGACTTTAAAATAGATACAAGTTCACAGGTTAACATTATATCAATCTACTTTTATAATGAAATCAATAAAAATTATAAGATAAATCGGTGCAAAATAAGGTTAGAAGCTTATGGGGGTTTAAAATAAAACCTGTAAGTATTAGTACACTAAAATGTTTATTTAAAGGGAACATATTTCAACTAAAATTTGAAGATAACCTTATGCCGATTTTAGGTTTAAAATCATGTTTAGATTTAAATTTAATAGAAAGAGTAGATAACGTAGATTTAAGTATACCAAAAAATGACTTTATTATCAAAGTATTGATTTATTTACTGGGTAAGGTAAATGTAATCTAAAATGTAAATTAAAAGTCAAAGAGAATTGTTGTCCTGTGGATAGGCCCTCATCAAGGGTCACTTTAGCCATTAAAGAAAGATTAAAAAATCAGTTATAGTTGAAAAACCTAATAAAACATTAAGAATTTGTTTGTATCCTAGAGATTTAAATAAAGCACTTAAAAAGGAATATTGTTTAATACCTACTATTGAAGATACATGCAGTAAGTTAAAAAAAATGTTATTTTTCTGTTTTGGACTTACAAGAGGGATCCTATTTAGTTCAGCTTGATGATAGGTCCAGTAGAGTTTGTGTATTTGGAACTCGTTTGAAATTTGAAAATTGGATAGATTTCCATTCGGACTAAATATCGGTCCTGAATTTTTTCATAAAATTACTTTAGAAAATTTTGGTGATATTGATGAATATCTCATCTATTTTGATGATCTTTTAATATTTGCAGATAGTCTTAAAGAACATGACAGAATTCTTAATAAAGTATTAGAACGTATTAAAAATATTGGAGTAAAATTTAATCCTAATAGGATACAGAATTGAATGTCTCAAGTAGAATATTTGGGAAATACATTCGATAAAGATGGTATGAGACCTGATTTAGATAAAGTTAAAGCTATTATAAATTTGAAAGAACCCAATAATAAAAAAGAGTTGCAAAGAATACTGGACATGGTCAATTACCATCACAATTTTATAACAAAAACGGATGTGTTAAAACGATTCCCCATTAAGAGAATTGTTAAACAAGAATACAATTTTGAATGTGGACTATAAGTCAATCATTTAATTTAATAAAAAAAAAATTTGTTCACCACCAGTTCTTGCAAATTTTGATGAAAATATTCTAATAATAATTCAAACAGATTCTGCATTTAGTTTATGCTGTTAATATTGAACTAGTAGTAATTATTTGATATGCGTTTAAAAACTACTTAAGTATTTATTTTTATCTGTTTAATGACTTTAAACTGTATACGTAATGATTACTGTTATTGAAAACAAAAATGTCGTCCACTGATTATACTGATAAATTAGTTACAAATAAATGCATTGAGTCCTTTTCGAAAATGAACTACAGGAAGTTTTCTTGAAGTAAAAGAAACAAAAAAATACTTACCGAGGATAATATTTTAAAGGAGGTAAACTGGAGAGATCCTGTTTTGCAAAATTTGACGAAAAGCACATTTTATAGAATATTAAGAAAAATCATTTTCAATATCATCGCAGGGGAAAAACCGCCCTTTTTATTATACAGAGACGATATTGTGATGTGGCGATATGAATATATTCAACAGAAGGTTTTATAGAGAAGACAAGCGCAAAAGTTATTATCTGGATGAGACATAGTTAATATGCACAGACACTACAGTAAAATTTCCTAAACAAGCTTTTTTGGATGGATTACCAACGGAATTAAAAAATTCTTCAAGTAATTTATTACATCCTACATATTTGAAATCCCAAAACTTACAAATACTTTAAATTTTGAGGAAAAGGTAAAAGACTTATTATTTAAAAGATTATTTGTCACATAAGCAGCGAGAACGGTTTTGTTCCAAATGCCCTCTGAGCATTTGAGTCGAATAAATCTGTTAATTACCATGAAGAGATGATTAGAACTAGAGATAGATCAATCTTTTAAAAATCCGTCGAAATTTTTAATGTCTTACCAATATTAGAGGACAAATCTTCTATCGTTGTTCTTGACAACATTAAAATAGAGAAAATACCAATAAGTGCATCCACAAATATGCAAAATTGGCTCCGTTCCAAAAATATAAAATTTGATCATATGTTTAAAGCACAGCTTCCTTCAATGGTAGAAAAACATAAAAAATTGTATGAAAAATATGTAGTGAGTGGTAGGTCAGTAAAACTGGTAGTTAGATTTCCTTCGTATCACTGTGGGTTAAACCCCATAGAACTTGTCTAGGCAAATATTGAAAATGATAGTGTAAGAAAAAACACCACCTTTAAATTCTCAGATGCCATAAATCTATTTTATAATTCCATTACATCAAATTATACCAGAAATATGGAAGAACTGCAGTTTATATATTCAAGAAAAGTAGAAAAAGAAATGTGACGGCTGGAAAATATAATTGAAATACATTTTAAACCACTTGTCATAAACGTTGATGATAGTGACATTATCCAGTTTATCAGAATAATGTTTACAAGTAGCCGACATCTCGATCTCTGCCATATATTTACGCCGAACTTAAAACAAATTGTAAATCTCTTTGTATTTTTATTCCAAGACAACCTTTGTGCAATATTTATTTTTTTTTTTTGGAATCGTACACACAACTATTAGAAAAACTTGTAATAAACACCTTGTATATAAAATTGTTTGATTTATTTAACATAAAAAAATAATTTCTTAGTTTTTTTTCGTCCTCTATAAATGTTCCTATTGTCGGATATTAACTAAACACAGTCAGGTTCTTTGTCTCACATTTTTGCAAAATTAAAATATAAATTTTGTATTTTACAATCTACTTCTGGCCAAACTAAAAGATAATCGAAAATGCGGTTCTGTTGGGAGGCCTACACGTGCTAATTTTTACGTCCTCTGTATCGCTTATGGAAATTTAGTATAGATATATTGGTAATATCTGTATGTGTTTGGATTTAATAGGAGGTTCTCTAATTCTACAGAGTGAAAGTATAAAAAAGTACAAAACCAACTTGTGACAATGACTTATACAATTTTAAAATAAACTAAATTATTCAATTAAGGAACAGTAAATCAAATATTAGAGCCATGCAGAAACAGGGGAGTTGCATCACAAAATAACTGTACTTTTATAAAATATTGAGGAGTTTCGTTTAAGATTTTTTAAATTTGGATATATTTTTGAGGTTTTTTATATATGTTTAGGTATTGAATTATAATAAGCAAGATAATTTACATATTTTTGATTTGGCTATATGAGACCCTTAAAAGAATATCTGTGACTTAAAAAGCAAAAGAAAGTATCTTTTAATCAATAGTTTAATATCTTATAGAAACTTACAGAAATGATCCTGGAGATGACTTTATCGATGAGTGTTCTTATTTTAAAGCATACTGGGTAGTATCTAATGAGAAGTTTAAAGATACTTCGTCAATTGACATTTCAACTTACCTCAGGTACCATTATTTTAAAGACATCTACTTGAATATTGACATGCTATTACGAACGTGTCTTTCTATTTCGGCTACAAACTGCTCTTGTAAAAAGTTTTTCTTGTTTAAATAGGGCTAAAAACTATTTGATATCATACAAGGTAATGGATATGGTTATAGTAAATCGAGGCGACTCATTTGTAAGCCTTTCAGACACCTAGACCTTAAACACAGATCCATTGTATCAACCTTACCATATGGACTAGCCCCATGGGATCTACTCTTCAACATTTCTGAAGTCCAATTGCTGCTTCAGACTCCGATATCTGCTATAATCAGCAGGGTTTTTGAATATGAACTCTTCCTGTCGTTACGAGCGTCTAATCCTTTAGTTACCTTGTGGCCTCACAGCAAGCCACAAATCTTTTTAAGGATAGCTCAGTTATTTAGTTCGGTTGCATAAAGGCTAAGCCCAGGATCTGTCACCTCTGATAGGCCAGTGCCGTGTGAGATACCAGGATATGTGAGGAGGTTTTCTCCTCCTCAGATTAAGGTACCACCAAGGTCTACAGTGATTGGTAAACATACTGACCACCAGAGAGAGAGAGTCCCTATTATACGGTTTAGAAAGAAAAGTTGGGCTGGAAAACTTTTGGATGGCTTCACTATGTGGTACTTCCACAAATTGCCCAAGAATCCTAGAACATCCACAGAAGAAGCTCTTTAACACTACCCCAACCAATAGTAACGAGCAATCTAATCACTGGTTCAAGTTTCACACGCAGAGTGGATGAGTAATGTGTTGCCAGGGCGTTAGCCGTTCCCTTCCACGCCTGTATTTTACAATACCCATACTGAGTTAATCCTAATGGTTATTGCAACATTAGCAAGTGCTCTCTTGCACTCAAGAACCAACTTAGAGCTGATTTTGGCGCTTCCAAAACTCACTGACTGATCAGTGCAGGCGTTTCATCCCCTTATCCGGGTTGGGGAATTGAAGGAAGATAAAAACTCAAATTGCGGGACAATTTTCCTGTACCATAGAGAGCACAGGACAACAATCAACCGCTTGTGTCCAGATGTCGCAGCGTCCCATCCTATCATTACGTATTCCGTATTACTATTCCGAACCAGTATGCACAGAACAGAACTACAGCAGTTTTCTCAGGATTAACCTGGAGTGCCTGCTCCTGGCACCATACCTCAATGAACTCTAAGCTCACCTGGGAACTTCGTACACTGTCCCCTGGGAAAGCCCCTCAACCAGTATAACTACATCATCGGCGTAGGCACCAGAAGAGGGACAAAACTTTACCCTGAGGACAACCATGAGATGGCGGAAGCCGAACGCAACAACCGTTTCATTACGCAGCTATCTGTCTCTAAGAAAAAAGAGCTCGGATCCACCTGACCAAGCTGCAGCTAACCCCATGCTTTTCCGCAACATCACACATGGAATTATTAAAACTAGCGCAACTGAATGCGCCCTCAATATCCATAAAGATACCCAGACTGTATTGCTTCCGATCTAGCACATGCTTCATTCTGTAGACAAGGTGATGCAGGGACGTCTCAGACTTCCCAGCCAGGCATATTAACGTGCATGCAAAGAGCTGTCCCAAAGTATTCCATCACGTATGAATCGATCTACGAGTCTTTCTAGAGCCTTTAAAAGAAAGAAACGATTAAGCAAGGGTAAATTTGGGCTGACATGGTTTGGGAATAACTACGACTCTAGTCCTCCTTCATGGTAAAGGCATATACCCTATCGCAAGACAGTCCCTAAATATCCTGACCAGTGTGGGAACAATAAGGTCCAGACCCTGTTAAAGCAAGGCGTAATGCCGTCCTCGCCTAGAGACTTAGAGGAGGTGAAACTTCTAACAGCACAGCACACCTTCATTTACGATACTACTTTCTTCGCCATCCAAAAATCCCCCATTCGTGCGAAAGTAATCGTAGCTAGGGAAGTATCATCATCTGGGAAGTGAGCGTCCAAGAAAGTCCTAAGGGCCTCCTCGTCAGTAAACAATAGACTTCTGCTGGATAGTAGAAGTGAAAGAGCATGATGGAGCTTAGCTGCAGCGGACATGTGTTTCGCGTTGTCACAGTAGGATAAGTTCAAGAGCTCATTTTCTTAGTCAGAGACATATTCACTCTGAGCCTGCATAAAGAAGTCCCAGTGTGAAGGCCGACCAGTCATCTTGGCATTGTTGAAGAGACCCCGAGTCAGCCTGTGCTGCCTTTCTACCTGAGATGTCAACCAGGAGATTAACAGAACCAGCAGTTCACTGGAGAAGAGGTTCCGGATAAGTGATCCAAGGAGATCTCTATCTCCTTAGCTGCTCTATGATACAGAGGAAGACCCACCAGGTTATGGCTGACCGACATGAAACGTCACCTTTACTTCCACGAGGTCTCACAAACAGAAGTCCTGTAGCAGGCAGGTGAATAAATTATTAGTTAGGACAGAGTCTCTTGGGAACTACACAGTGGAGCTCCAAAAAAGTTGACCACCGCGGTTCCCTCGTCCGCATATTTTTCCTCTGCTTTTTACCGACGAGCGAACTCTCACTAGTCCTGCCATGTCAACAGCATGTAGCGTTTACGCTACTGACTAGTAAAATTTAAACCTCTCAAGAAATTTTTATTACCCGCCTACGATCGATTTTAAATCGACATTTCTCCACCCACGCGGTTAGCGCTTTGAAAGATTGGTCGAGTTTGTACGAAAACGAGCAGTTTTGGTCAGAACTCGTAAACGCAGACACGCCAACCGGTGAGTCTTTTTCTCACGTTCAAAGTGACGGAATTGGGGCAAATAAAATCTAGGACAAGAATAAAAAAGAATATAATTCATTAATAATAATATAAATAAGTAATTTGTATAATAAAATCAATATTCATTTATAAGAGTTCCACATAAAAGGAAGATTTTTTTGGCGTGCTGCAGCTCCATGTAAGTAAATCAATTCATACGTATTATCTCTTTATCATACAATCAAGTTTATCATTGTATTTAGTATTTCTTTAGAGATTTATTTTTGAGTTCCGAAATAATTTAAATATAAAATTTCCTTGATTTACTTGCAAAGAACAGAAGGTCATTTTTTTTATATAGTCAAACTTAAATTCCGATCTATTTCATATCTTATCATTAAGTTTTTTTTTGGTTCCCTTTTATCTAACTTTTTTTGGTGGAATATAAAAAGGTTCTACAAATGTGGGACAGCCTTCTGTATTCTGCGCATGTTTATTTCATGGCGCAAGCTTGCCATGCCTACGAAAGTAACTTCATAAATTTGACATGATGTTGACTTAACCTAATACCTGATGTTTTGATGTTTTGTTTTGGTGCAGTCAATCCATGCTGCTACACCTATTGAATTGTATTTATTAAATTAAATAATAATTTTAGATTCCGTCACTTTACTTGAGGATATTCTCTTCAGAATATTCCCTCAAGGACTCAAGTAACTAAATTTCTTGAATAGTTAGCAAACCCGTGAATTTTGCTGTCACCCAGAGACCAGTGACTGGTTGTGGCTTTTGTGACCAGGATTCGTCTTTACAGCCATAAACTGATGTAGCCGTGCCAAGAGGAGTTTTTCCTATGGACTTATAGTGCTGTAAAGATAAGTTGTTTAACTATTTGACCTTTTGTATTACGTATTACTTTCTATTTACTGTTAACTTTTCATATGCATATGATCAAGTAACTACATTTTGATAAAATATAATTTTGATATTATTGGGAGAGGGAAAATATATTACCTTTTTTTTATTAGTTTTTTTTTTAATAGGATTTTAAGAGTACTGACCAAACTCACTTTTGCTATAATATATTTTTTTTAATACAAAATATTTGATAAAATAGGTACAATTTTGATATTGGGGAAAGGGAAATAAATTTCATGTGGTTTTTTTAAACATTATATAAAGAGTATTGAAGACTCACTTTTTGGATATAATATAATAATTGTAACAGATTTATCAAGTTTGATATATTTACAATATTTGTATCTCATATTAGTAGAACTATTTAAAGTTAAATTACTACCTTTTTGTGTTAAGACTTTGGCTATCATACGGACTATTCTTGTTGTATACTAATATTTCATATTTTATTTGGCCAGTGGTAGTGACTATTCGTTTGTTGAGGGGCTATTAGGTCCCATTGTATCTGTACACCATCCACTACCACTGTTACTTGGCTTTGCATTATATGTAAATTGTTTATACACATATACCTATATACATTTTTTATAAATATATTTATTGTTGCTATTTTGAGTTTTATTTCAGTTCTACTAACCAGTATATAACATAGCAAAACTAGATTATTATTTAGTATTTTGGTATTTCAGAGTATTATCTCCAGATTCATTTGTTACTTCAAAATCTCAACTATCGTTGAGTTGGCGCCCTTCTTTTCTCTTCTTATTGTTCTCTTTCTATAAATTTATTCCCAATGACCTTCTTCAGTTGTATCACGTTTGATATTACCAGGTCTCATTTCTTTCTTGTCTCATTAGCTCATTATCTCTTGTTTTTGTTGTTTATATCTTTAAAGCCACAATCCAGTGCATTGAAGCTAGCCCGAACACTCACTTGAGATTTAGTGTCTCTTTGGCCATTTAAATTTGTTCCTCTGAGCTTAGCCCTATTTTTAGTATTTTTTTTCATCACTTCTCTTTCAGTTCTTCTGAAATTTGGAAGTTCTACACTTCCTAAAATCCAATACTCCCGGAGTATTGAGCGTTTCAATTGGCGCGACCCAACGTGTGGCTTCTTTTCCACTTCTGCCTTAAAAAATATATATATATATATATATATATATATATATATATATATATATATATATCTCCTTTAACTTTGATTTTGATCTTGGGTTGTTGTGGTTTTCACTGGTTGTGCTTTTAGATTTTCATTTTAACGTTTAGTTTTGTTTTTCAATTTTTTTTTGGACATTACCTTATATCTATATCTTAAATTGACTTGTTTTTGCTATATACTGTGTAGACTGAATAAATTGCTTTGTTTTTGATTGATTAAATAACAATTTAGATTAATAATAAATTAATTAAAAATTTAAGTACCTAACTAAAGTTAACTATTTCACATATTTTACAAGTCCGGAGTAGCCAATAAGTTGAGTCACTACCTCGAAATAACAGTTTTGAAATTTTAGGTTCCTTAGGGTGTTGTAGCAGTATATGTCATTGGATTTCATAACTGGACCAAAACAATTAAACATTACTGGTATAGGTATCCCTTCAGAATATTAATTTGGAGTCAGAGAGTAAGTTAAACTTTACCTACTTTTACTCATTCTCTTGTATATTTCTCAGTTGTGTAATATGTCTGCGTTCAAGGTAGAGCATCTGTTAGCTCCTGAATTAGAGTATGAGTTGAGAGTCCGTCATCTAACCAGTCCATTGTTAAAAATAGTTGTACAGAATGTACCAGGTAAATTTCCTGATTTTAAAGTTGAACTGGTGTTTTGTATAAACATGTCTTAAGTTCCATAGATTCCCTTACTGGAATGTCGGATTGGAAGATAGTCGTTCCAACTCCTAATAGAGCAGAGGTTTTGGCCACTTTTCATGTCCATCCTACTGCAGCTCATTTTGGTTTCTACAAAACCTTTCCGTCGAATATCTGAACTTTATTACTGGCCGAAGATGAGTCAAACTGTACGTAGCTATATCGCTTAATGCAAATCTGTGCTACATGCAAACCGACAAATCTTCCCCAACCAGGTTTAATGGGTAGTTATCGACGGATTGATTTTCCGTTTCAACTTATATCTTTAGATCTCATTGGTCTCTTATCACTTCTGTACCAGTTTGGTTTTTAAGATCTGTTTCTATTTTGTTTACCTGGCAAAAACCATAAGACGTTGTGCTATTTTGCCTTCTTTTTTTTTATCTTATCTTAATGTTGGTTATTATCTTAGTTTATGGACTTGTTAATTTTGTTGTTTGTTTTCTCTTAAAAGTCCAACTGCATATCATAAGAGTACAGGATGGATATATGGGAATTTCCCCATCTTGAGTTCTGAGTTGAATAGATATTTACAGGGATAATTCGGAAAACATTCCAAAGATTTTCTTTAATAGTATTGTATGGTTTTGTGGATCATGGCCACGAAGCTTATGCATTCATATTCACTTACTGTGTCGGTGTTTTAGCGTGGGTTCAGGATTGATCACCCTGGATGTGTGCCCTCACTTGGCTCAGAAATATATCAATACATATTAGTTGTTCCTTGAGTGTCTCTTAGGTTGAAATTAGAATGTGTCACTTAGAATTGGATCGTTCTGATATTTAGCAGTAAATAAGTCTGTTTAACTTAGTTTGTTATCTCCTATGTTATTATCTTCTCAAAAATTTGAGTTTAACATATCTTAGTATCTTGAGTTTGCACCTGTCTCCCTACCATTCATACGGATTGGTAGATGTGAGTTATCTTTATCTGTATCTTAATTGAGTTTATCTTTACCTTTATGGAGTTTATCTCATACCTGTAATGGAGTTTATTTCGTATCTTTACCTTCAGTTTGTCTCGTACCTTGACTGAGTTTATCTCGTACCTTTACCGTGAGTTTATCTCGTACCTTGACTGAGTTTATCTCGTACCTTTACCTTGAGTGTATCTTTATCTTTACCTTAATTGAGTTTATCTCGTACCTTTACCTTAATTGGTTTATCTTGTACCTTTACCTTAAGTTAGTTATCTTTATCTTTACCTGGATAAGTTTATTTCTTATCTATATCTTATGAATATATATCTTATCTTTATCTTGATTATAGAGTCCTAAAAATCTGTCCTTTACTGTTCTTGTCGTGAGTAAAGAATTGGAACACGTCAATAGTACAGTTTGGGTATTACAGTTAGGATCTCTTTTATCTTTCCTTCTACCAAGTGTATAGCTGATAGAAGTGAGTTTTGTGCATATCCTCTACCATGAGTAGATCTGGACGTGCAATTATCTTTTACCTTTTGTGCATATCCTTTACTATGAGTTGGGATTGCATTTATCTTACTTACCTTTTTTTAGCATCCCCTATACCATGAGTATATATAGTATCTAAGGCACTAACAACCTTTACCGATTGTGTGCTTTCCTACCGCTGCTAGAGCAAGTAGGTGTATTGTATTATCTTTTACTTTGAATTTTCAATATGTTGTTGATATCCCGAACCATATATATGTTTAGGTTTTGTAGTTTCAACTAGTTCTGAGTAATTAGGCCCTCATTGAACTCTATGGTGACGAATAGAATCTGGTCGCTCTAGTATCAACGTTGGGTAAAGTTCATAGGACTTTGTTTGAATTTCGTTGTCATGAATGGTTCTTGGGAATGTTGTGTTAGGGGTTGTTAATACACACCTATAATGTAGTTTTAACGAATGGTTGTTCTTACAAATACTTGAGAATGTAGATAAGTAGTGTTAAAAGTTAACTTGATCTGTAAGGTTATAGAATTAAACTCAAAATGTATACCTTTTTATTTTTTTTTTTTTTATCTTTGGTTTATACTAAATTAACATACATTATCGCATTAAAAAAAAATGCATGACTTTGTCTCATATTCTTCGTTCCATATTTTTATTTCGTCTTTGATTTTGTTCCAATTCCTGAACAATTGGTTGACTGGTGAGGAAAATGTTCAATTTTAACGTATCAACGTTCATTGTCGACCCAGCGTTAGATCGTTCTGCCACAAAAAAAAAAAAAAAGTTCCTTTTTTTTTGTTGGAGATGAGGGAGAATGTAGCGTTTACGCTACTGACTAGTCCAATTTAAACCCCTCAAGAAATTTTTATTACCCGCCTACGATCGATTTTAAATCGACATTTCTCCACCCACGCGGTTAGCGCTTTGAAAGATTGGTCGAGTTTGTACGAAAACGAGCAGTTTTGGTCAGAACTCGTAAACGCAGACACGCCAACCGGTGAGTCTTTTTCTCACGTTCAAAGTGACGGAATTGGGGCAAATAAAATCTAGGACAAGAATAAAAAAGAATATAATTCATTAATAATAATATAAATAAGTAATTTGTATAATAAAATCAATATTCATTTATAAGAGTTCCACATAAAAGGAAGATTTTTTTGGCGTGCTGCAGCTCCATGTAAGTAAATCAATTCATACGAATTATCTCTTTATCATACAATCAAGTTTATCATTGTATTTAGTATTTCTTTAGAGATTTATTTTTGAGTTCCGAAATAATTTAAATATAAAATTTCCTTGATTTACTTGCAAAGAACAGAAGGTCATTTTTTTTATATAGTCAAACTTAAATTCCGATCTATTTCATATCTTATCATTAAGTTTTTTTTTGGTTCCCTTTTATCTAACTTTTTTTGGTGGAATATAAAAAGGTTCTACAAATGTGGGACAGCCTTCTGTATTCTGCGCATGTTTATTTCATGGCGCAAGCTTGCCATGCCTACGAAAGTAACTTCATAAATTTGACATGATGTTGACTTAACCTAATACCTGATGTTTTGATGTTTTGTTTTGGTGCAGTCAATCCATGCTGCTACACCTATTGAATTGTATTTATTAAATTAAATAATAATTTTAGATTCCGTCACTTTACTTGAGGATATTCTCTTCAGAATATTCCCTCAAGGACTCAAGTAACTAAATTTCTTGAATAGTTAGCAAACCCGTGAATTTTGCTGTCACCCAGAGACCAGTGACTGGTTGTGGCTTTTGTGACCAGGATTCGTCTTTACAGCCATAAACTGATGTAGCCATGCCAAGAGGAGTTTTTCCTATGGACTTATAGTGCTGTAAAGATAAGTTGTTTAACTATTTGACCTTTTGTATTACGTATTACTTTCTATTTACTGTTAACTTTTCATATGCATATGATCAAGTAACTACATTTTGATAAAATATAATTTTGATATTATTGGGAGAGGGAAAATATATTACCTTTTTTTTATTAGTTTTTTTTTAAATAGGATTTTAAGAGTACTGACCAAACTCACTTTTGCTATAATATATTTTTTTTAATACAA
The DNA here is from genome assembly GCA_918026665.1 of Diabrotica balteata. Taxonomy (NCBI): domain Eukaryota; kingdom Metazoa; phylum Arthropoda; class Insecta; order Coleoptera; family Chrysomelidae; genus Diabrotica; species Diabrotica balteata. Next base: position 74,559,356 of record OU898278.1, on the reverse strand, counting down.
TATATTTGATAAAATAGGTAAAATTTTGATATTGGGGAAAGGGAAATAAATTTCATGTGGTTTTTTTAAACATTATATAAAGAGTATTGAAGACTCACTTTTTGGATATAATATAATAATTGTAACAGATTTATCAAGTTTGATATATTTACAATATTTGTATCTCATATTAGTAGAACTATTTAAAGTTAAATTACTACCTTTTTGTGTTAAGACTTTGGCTATCATACGGACTATTCTTGTTGTATACTAATATTTCATATTTTATTTGGCCAGTGGTAGTGACTATTCGTTTGTTGAGGGGCTATTAGGTCCCATTGTATCTGTACACCATCCACTACCACTGTTACTTGGCTTTGCATTATATGTAAATTGTTTATACACATATACCTATATACATTTTTTATAAATATATTTATTGTTGCTATTTTGAGTTTTATTTCAGTTCTACTAACCAGTATATAACATAGCAAAACAAGATTATTATTTAGTATTTTTGTAATTCAGAGTATTATCTCCAGATTCATTTGTTACTTCAAAATCTCAACTATCGTTGAGTTGGTGCCCTTCTTTTCTCTTCTTATTGTTCTCTTTCTATAAATTTATTCCCAGTGACCTTCTTCAGTTGTATCACGTTTGATATTACCAGGTCTCATTTCTTTCTTGTCTCATTAGCTCATTATCTCTTGTTATTGTTGTTTATATCTTTAAAGCCACAATCCAGTGCATTGAAGCTAGCCCGAACACTCACTTGAGATTTAGTGTCTCTTTGGCCATTTAAATTTGTTCCTCTGAGCTTAGCCCTATTTTTAGTATTTTTTTTCATCACTTCTCTTTCAGTTCTTCTGAAATTTGGAAGTTCTACACTTCCTAAAATCCAATACTCCCGGAGTATTGAGCGTTTCAAGCAGGTGGCTTAGATGTGGAACTTTCTGTAATCAAGCTCTCCGTCTGGACAACCTGCTTTGACTCCACTACGAGGACAGAAGTCGCCTCGACTACTGCCTCTATCGCCTAAAGATCCGTCTGCACAAACCCTTGTTGGCGCTTAAGAAGAGTGACCTTGGCCTTAACCTTCTTAATGTGAAGGCGGAAACCCCTAATCTTCAGAAAGTTAAAAGCTTCAGGATCCATCTTCACAGTTAGGTGTAGGGAGCTCTCCTCTTCGAGCCGGTTTAAGCCTTCTACCAAAGGGTGGAGAGAACTAGATTTAGTGTTTCCAGGTTAATCAGCGTATCTCTACGCGTCTGATGATGTCGCCCCGGAATATATATTGAGGCGCAAGTGAGTCGTACAGGAGAAACCTCTGTCACGGCCAGCCGCACTCCCTCCCAGGGTTGGATTCGGTCGATTGTTCCCACGAGCCAGTCGAGCGAGGCCTGGACGACAGCTGTTATCATCAACCGACCTCTCTCCATCCGCGTGGCGAGCCTTGGAAAGACAGCCCCCCTAAGAGCCTCCCCAATAAGTCCCCTACAGCACCACTAAACTCCAGGGATTCGTCCACTGTAAATAATGACGCCTCATGTCCTTCACGGGCAATCATGCAACGTAGTCTATTCCTCTCCAACGCTCGAGCAAACGAGCATCTAGCAGTCACGATGCCAGTGACGGTGCATATCCTCTTAACTTATCGCTCTCTGTATCCGGGCGTTGTTCCTAGAGATCTAAGCCTTTTCTTTAATGGGGGAAGGGTTGTCCATTAGAAGGATGGTCCCGTCATCTAAGGCTTTCGGGTAATCCTCTTGATAAGTTTCAGACGTTGATTGAACCTTGGGGACATTGCTGAACCCAATCCTAACCCCATGTATACCCGACAGCTATAACTCGTTACTACAAGCCACCTCCCGAGTCCGCTTTTTTGTAGCCTTTGGCCTGTTTCTCTTTTTTATTGTTAACCTCTCAACACCTGTTTTTAGGTCTGAGAAATCGTGTCAGTGACACTTTTGGTAAAAGGTAAAAAGATTTTGAGTTAATCAGGCGGCAAGGTTTCTTTTGTTTGGTTTCGATATTTTTAAATGATTCTATTGATTTTAGTTTTGTGGTAGCCACTTTGCCGAATTGATTTTAAATTATCTATTATTATCGTCGCTAAGCCTTAGTGAACATAAAACAAGAGTGTTTATACCTGTATTGAGCTGGGAGGGGTAATGATGTAACTGGGCATTGAGATAACGGTTTGTATGGGTGGGTTTCCGGTACACGAAATAGGAAAATATGTGAGGCAGGCGATTCTTAATAATAACATTAAAGAATGACAAAGACGCTTTAGACTTAACTTCCATTAAATACGGAGATAACTTCCATTCAGGTGGGAGAAAAAGAGATCTAATGTGTATTTACCATGAGGCCAAATGACAAAGGTTCATTAAGGTACCGTAACCAGCAGGCGAATTTAAGAAAAAAGGTCCCATTGAAGCACCTTTAAATTGACGATAAAAATTATTTTAAAATGTATGTATTATACATGCAGTGTTTTATAAGAGATAATGTAAGTTCTTTTAGGGCACGTCTTTCTGAAAGACTGATATTTGAAGATGAAGGTTTTGAAGTAAGTAGAATTCTAACGACATCTTTTTTAGCAAATTCGGCTTAGTGGAAAAGAACATGAGAAATATATTTTTCAGCTTGACAAATAATTTTCTCAGTTGGGATGAGAAGAGGAGTGACAGAAAAAGTGAAGCCTTTTGACAGAGCTTTGGTAGCTGAATCGGATATATGAATATCTGAGTAATTGTGTGCAACAATAGAAGGTTAATGATTCGAAGAAGGATGTGGATTTGGATAACAGATAAGTTGGTCCAGTTTCCGTTTCTGGGTTTGGGTTTTGTTGTCAAAAATGTTTTGTCTTTTTGGTGAGAAGGACGATCGAAAGCGACCATGATAAAGGATGAATATTGTGAAAGTGGATGTCATTGTAGGTTTTAAAAAGTTGGAAATTTGTTGTGTCTAAGTTGGATAGATAGAGTGGAATGAATTGAATTTCGAAGAATATATATGCAATACAGACTTAGTATTTCTTGGTTTTCGGTTCAATAAGTAATGTTAAATTTGGACCTAAATTTTTGTTCTATCATTTAAGTCAATGTTTCGACTGGTAATCCTTATCTTTGTCAATATTCACAAATATATATTGTCATATAGAAATTCAATTATTGTCAGGCCATGGAGTTTGGGGTGTGTACATTGTAAAACGGCGTGCACCCCATCCATCCATGCTATTGCATGCTGGACGAGCCAAACAGTCTGTAGTCAACACCCCGAAGTATGAGCGGGAACACAAAATGTACCAATACTCATACTCATGAAACGCACCTGGCGGATCACAAGAGCCTTCTAACATTTTACTCTTCTTCAACTTGTCTTGAGTGAAATGTCTTTAATCTTTTTCTATCAGCCTCTTTTGGCTAACTCTTGTTTTCTTCCGACTCCGAATGGCGATTAGGTTTCCGAAGGCAGACGGGTCACTATATTTTTTTCTAATATATTCTTTCTATCCACACCTTCTTTCCCTCCCCATCCTACCCAACAAAAATATGGAGCAAACCAGATGCAAAAAATCCGTAAGTTAAGGTGGAAATCCAGGCTAAAAACTGAATGGTTTTACGTCACGCGGCCGCTAACGATGCTCTTGGGACTCCGGACGAAATCCCATTGAATATTAGCCTTGTTCCTGTCCGCGGGGCTCTACAGGAATCGACCAACGTTCCCCAGCTACTCGTGGGAATAAATATGAATACTCACCAACATGCTAGGCAAGCACGGTGTTTGTGCGTCAAATGTGCGTCAAAAAGATAAACCTCAACATCGCCACATATAATGCTCGGTCACTCTCTACCGAAGAAAGATATCAGGCCATTTATTTTATTACAAAGGAGAAGGGAAATCGACAGTCAGAGGCGTCGGCTTCTTTATTCGCAAAAAAATTGCTAACAGAATTGTGTCATTAACCAAATCTCAACAAGAGTGATCTACTTAAACATCAAAATAAACGCCAGATATATCCCAAAGTTCATTCAAGTGTACGCCCGTACTGCAGGACATCCAGACGAAGAAGTCCAAATATTCTACGACCAAATATCCTGTGCAATCAAGGAAAATCCTGACCACTTCTTAATATTAGGTGGTGACTTCAACGCCAAAATAGGCACTAAGGAAGACCCCTCTGAAATAATATTGGGAAATTTTGGAAGCGAAGGCAGAAATGATACAGGCAAACCACTACTGACTTTCCTTTTGAAAGACAATCTCTATCAAATGAACAGCTTCTTTAAAAAGAAAAAACACAGAAGATGAACATGGAAAAGTCCTGATGGAAAAACAAGGAACAAAATCGACTATTTCTTAACAAACAAAAAAGAATTATTTAAAGACGTAAATGTGCTAAACCAGTTCAGCAGCAGTCTCAAGCAGTGATCATAGGTTAATAAGAGCTAAAATAACGATATCAACCGAAAAAGAAAGACTCATGATGATAAATAAGAAAGAACCAAAGAAATGGACAAAAGCAACTAACATTTAGGAGTTCGAAAAATTTATTGTTAATTCATTGAAAGATACAACAACAGCTGACATCAATATATTGAACAAACAAATAGTCAACACAATGCAACAGGCTCAAACTAAATATTGTCTGATAAGCAAAAAGGATGAAAAACTGAGTCAACCCACGAAAACCCTTATAGAACTAAGGCGACAAATGAAAGGAGATAACACTACAAGCAAAGAAGAGATAAATCAAATAAATAAGACGTTCACAAAGGCAATACGAAAAGACATAAGAAACTACAATGTAGAAAAAACAAAACAGGCAATAGAGCAAAATAAGAACATGAAAGTTTTAAATAGGAGCGTACAAAAGAAGAAAATAGAAATTAACAAACTGAGAAACAGCACTGAAGAAGAAACAACGAACAGAGATGAAATATTAAGAATAGTCGAAGAGTTCTACAGAGAGTTATATGGATAAAAAAAAAAGATAACAATACGGAACCTCCAATTACATTAAAAACTGGGGTCTTAAACCAAGGATCAGATTTAATGCCCGATATAACAAAATCAGAAATCAAAGAAGCCCCGAAGAAAATGAAAAATAATCGAACCCTGGGTGAAGATGGAATAGTGTCAAAAGCACTAAAAATTGAAGGGGATGTATTACTTGAAAAAATTAAACAACTTTTCAATATCTGCCTTCACAGCGCCAATGTTCCAACGGACTGGAACAACGCTACTATGATTCTATTACACAAAGCAGGGAACAAAGCAAATTTAGAGAATTACAGACCGATAGCCTCCTCAGCCATATATATATATATATATATATATATATATATATATATATATATATATATATAAGAAATACTGGATATTATTGACTGTCGATATAAACAAACAACACAGTTTATTAGGGTTGCAGTCAGAAATATTGGCCGGGATGTTAAAAAAAACACTCTTTTGACTTTTTGTCGAGCTTTCGGAATGGTTTTATTCCTTTTTCAAGACACTGTAAAAGACAATTATGTAAATATTTAAAAAATATCACAATTCTTCAGTGTAACTTACTAGTCGTTGAGATTATTTTTGTAAGCATTGAACACTCAACATTTATATTAAAATATACAACACAAAATATACCACACACATTAAAATATACAATTATGGACAAAATACATCATAAAATTTTTAAAAATATTTGTTGGAAAAATAGTAAAACTTGATTGATGGCATGTTTTACTGGTGTATATTAACTCATACAGAGAATGGAAAGAAAAAACAGTGTAATTAATATGTAATTAGGTGTAAATTGATGTTATCTTTCTTTACAAGAAATACTAGATTCCTTTCTTAGGTGTCTATACTTTTTTTAACCTGTCTTAATGGTATGCAACATATTATACAGAGGTGTAATTTTTGTACAGGTAAATATTTATTTTATTTTTGGTGTTTTTCTAGTAAATAACAATAAATGTTACTTAATTTGTCTATATCGGACTTTTTATTGATACAAGATGTGCTAGATTTTATGAAACACATTTCCAAAAAAACACGTTTTAAATGGTTCTTTTCTTTTGCCAAAATTACAGGAATCATCGAACTTGAACTCATGTTTTAGAGTTAGTGCATGTTCTGTCAATGCACATGCATTGATTTTTTTGGTTTTTATGTCACTGCGATGTGATATCACCCTGCTGTGAAAATTACGAGATGATTCTCCTATGTAAATTTTATTACAGTTACTACACGGTATAGAATAAACAACATTCGATGACTCCTGTATTGTGAAAGGATCTTTTGTCTTTGTGTAAAGCTTCGATACTGTTTTCACATTTTTGGTTGTAATTTTTAAGCCACTAACATTTTTAAAGATGTTCATTAGCTTAGGTGTCAAAAATGGAATATAGGGTAGGCAACCATAAGTTATTTTAGATGGTAATATTGATGCGTTATGTGTCAATGTCAATTGTCGGATCTCATTGTTATGAAAATTTTGGTTGACAGAAACTTGTGAAGGAAAAGGAGAACCGAAAATGAGTTTATTTAACAGCCCTATGGGATAAGAATTCTCTTGTAGTATGGATCTCAACTTTTTTAGTCCCTTGTCTCTGAATTCTATGTGTGACAAATTGATAACCCTAGTTTTTAAAGCCATAACCAAGTTTGTTTTCATCTTAGATGGATGTTGAGAATAAAAGTTTATGAAACGGTTACTGAAACAAGGTTTACGATACCACTCCGTCTTTAGCATGCCATCATTGCCACGATGGATTAGCATGTCTAAAAAAGGAATCATATTATCAGCCTCTCTCTCAACCGTAAACTTTAGGTGTTCACATTGGGCATTAAAAGTGTTTAAAACATCAGTTACCTTGTTTTCAGGGACCGATAGAATCAAATCATCTACATAACGTTTAATAAATGGTATGTGAAAAGGTATGTTTTCTTTACATGTTGTTATAAGTTCATCCAAAACAAAATTACATAGTATGGGGGATATTTTACTGCCCATTGGAGTGCCAAAAATTTGTTTAAAAAAATTACCATTGAATACAAAGATGTTAGAATCAAATATAAATGTTAAAATTCTTATGAAATCATCTAAACTGATCTTAGTATGTGGAGAGATGTTGTTCCAGTTATTTTTAATGCTGTTAAGAATAGCATCTAGTGGTAAGTTTGTAAACAGTGACACAACATCTAAACTAATCAATATATAATTATTTGGAACTTTAACATTGTTAATGAAGTTACTAAATGAAAAAGAATCTCTAATATAGAATTCATTGGATTCATTGTAGGAAATTGTGAGAATATCTGTAAGGTGTTTAGCAAGTTTACTATTAGGAGCATCAATGGAAGATACAATAGGCCTCATTGAAATAGTGGGTTTATGAACTTTAGGCAGTGTATAAAACCTGGGTGCAACTGCATTGTAAATTTTCAAGGATTTTGCAACTTCTGTTGTTATGGATTTAGAAGCAGCTAAATCCGAAACCAGCTTGTTCGCCTTTTGTTGGAGGGTGCATACCGGACTGTTCTTAAGTTTTATGTAACTTTTTGTGTCATTTAATAAACTATTACTTTTTTCAATGTAATCATTTTTATACATTGCCACTGTTACATTACCTTTGTCACTCCTAACGATGTAAATGTCTGGATTTGATTTCAAAAATTGTTTACACTCATTATATATTGTGTTCAAAAAATGTCCTTCTTTACTTGTTTTGTGTAAAAAGTTAGTGATAACATTAGTGCTTTGAGATCTCACAATATCCTTCTCTTGAGGTTCTAAACCAGAAATAAGAAACTCAATATCTGAGAGAAGAGAAGACATTTTAAAATCTCTAGCACTAGGAAATAGGCAAAATTTTGGACCCAAAGACAAAAGTTTTTTCACATTGTATGGAAAAGTGATGTCAGTTAGATTTTTGAACCATTTTTCTTGAAATGTTATTTTCGAAAATTGATCAACTTTTATTTTGTTAAATTTTTTGATGTTATTATTTTTAATTCGAAAAAAAAATTTTGTTATTCCAAACAAAACCATAATTAAAATTTTATTTTATTTTATATATACAGAAGCAAACTAAAGTGCATTTTAAATGTAACCTTGTAACCTATTGGATTAAAAAACCGAAAACCGGTTTTTGGAAACATCTGTTTTCTTTGGCCCGTTATAACCGCCAGGTTAAACTGTAAGCAAAAAAACCGGTAGAACCGAAAACCGGTGTTTTGTCAAAAACCGCCATCCCTAATTCTGTGATATTGACTTTGTAACCTATTGGATTAAAAAAAAACCGAATACCGGTTAGGTATAATAAAATAGGCAATTAGGCAATAAAAAATTTGTGGTTATGACACCCGTGTCAGAACCCGACCCTTTTATTGAAGTTGAAGTACTCTATCTATTCTACACACACACACACACACACACACACACACACACACACACACACACACACACACACACACACACACACACACACACACACACACACACACACACACACACACACACCACACACACACACACACACA